>JAYRBT010000023.1:20711333-20750067 GCA_036023395.1 Myiotriccus ornatus | reverse complement strand
GTCCAAGGCCAGGTTGGATGGGGCTTGGAGCAACCTGGGCTAGTGGAAGGTGTCCCTGCCCATGGCAGGGGGTAGGATGAGGTTGTTTGTAAGGTCCCTTCCAAACCAAACACTCCTGTCATTCCACGATTCTGTGTTTACTTTTAATCTCCTGCACGTGGGTGCAAACTGTTCTGTTTTGCTCACTGTTGGTGTAGCCCTGTGTTTCTGCTCCAAGAGCCCCCTGGCTCTGGTGTTCCTTCCAGCTCTGACAAGGGTTACGGGGTCATCCAGTCCCTGCCTTTGGGGCTCTTGGCATGGATTTGACCTCGCATGGACTCAGTGATGTACGTCCCTTACTCAGGCTCCAAAACCAGGCCCTGGCTGGCCTGTCAGATGTTCCCACTCGCTCCCATTATGACCTCGGCCAAAAGTGCTTCATGGAAGTGCTGGTGCAAGGACAAACACACGCAAGTGAACAGAGAGCTCTGAGTGCTTCCAGCGAGAGGCTCCCGGCGAGCGCATTGTGTCCCTGGGGAGCTGTGGAGGACAGTGTCCCAGTCCAGCCTCTGTGCCCATCACATGTGACAGGCCACCCTTGCACACCCCATCGTGGCTGTGACTCCCAGTGCCACATCCCTTTGCCTGGAAACCAGGAGAGGAAGATGCGGATCCGCGGTGGGGAGAAGAGGAAGCGGGCGCGTGGCCTCCAGTGGCACTGGGGACCTGCAAGCCCTACAGAGCTCGTGTGTCCTCACCAGTCTCCTCAGGCATGCCCAGCCTGCTCATTTTGGTCTGGCCAAGACCAGAACTCGTCAGAAGTACCAATGTCTGCTGGAAGTTCTCACTCCCCAGTTAACTGACTCCCAGAAAACGCTGTGTTCCAGCCCCTTCCCCGGAGCAGGGGGCCCTGTGGCAGGTGTTCAGACCTGCTCTAGTATGGGAATCTTTACAAGTCAGAATTGGCCAAAAGACCAGTTCTTCCCCCACGAGACCAGGAAGCAAGGAGCACTGGCACCGACTGCCCAGGGAGGTGGTGGAGTCTCCTTCCCTGGAGATGCTCAAAGCCTGTCTGAGCACAATCCTGAGGAACGTGCTCATGGGAACCCTGCTTGAGCAGGGAGGTTGCACTGGATGACCTCAGAGGTCCCTGCCAACCTGAACCATCCTGTGATTCCTCTCTGAGAAGCCTCGTGGTCCCATCCCAGCTGGCAGAGCATGCTGGGGACTGGAGCACCCCGAGCAGTAAAAATGACAGTGGTGATGTGGTACTTCATTTTTTTTGTTGCTTGCACCCTCTTAGTCTTAAGAGTGATGCCTTAAAGATCACGGAAATGAAAAAAATAGACTCCCCAGGTAATTGTTAGTAGAGATAAGATACAGAGCTGGTGCTTTAATGAAGGCCTTCAACCACCAGGAGTACAGAGACGTGCGTCCCACATGTCCAGGGGTTCCACAATTTATGGTATTGTCCATCCAATCCCGGATTTATCCACCCCCCAGATCCTCCCCAGTTCTGACCCCAGCACACCCCTCTGTAACTTGAGTCAGGGGTCCCCCAGGCATTGAGAGAAGAAAAAATTAAATGCAGGAACAGTGCTTTTTTCCAGATTTACCCTACATACTTGGGAAGTGCCTCATTTCCCCTGATTTTACCTCATATTTTTCCAAAATGTTGCCAAGAAATCTGAACTGTATTTTGGAAATGCATCAACTCTGTTCACTTGAAGGTAAAAAATTCATCCTTGTCATCTGTAGCCAGCTCCCTCTGCTGTGGAATGCACTTTTCCTATGGGCACACATCTCCTGGAATAGATGGGATGAATCCTTCCTCATTTCTTCTTCACCTGAAGCACCAAATGAACCCTCTAAATGTAGCACTCCAAAGGCACACCTTGAGCAGGGTTTATTATCAAGTCAAGCTGTGCAGCACCCTTAGAGCATTCTGTCATCCTTTGCATTGATGGGCTCCAGTAATTTTAACCTAAACTTGTTGATTGAGGGTTTGAAAAGACAACCACCTTTATTCATGAGCAAAATATTTCTTCTAACCTTTTGTCTTCTGATGGGTCTTCCATGGTTTTTTTTTCCTGTGGTAATTTGGGTAAAGAGTCTGGAAAATCTCAAAAAACACAGGAAACAAAGTCTGATGTAAAACCTTCTGTTTTCCAATTAAAAAAAACAAAAAAAGGAAGAATTGCTGTACTTAACTGAATATTGTTGACCAAGTTGACAGCACATAACTGGAGCTGCAGAAGGGGTTTTTTAGGCTTATGAACCTCAGTCTGTCATCCTGTTTATTTTTAATTTATCTGTCTTGTTTGAGCTGAAGTTATAGAGACCTGATGTTGTTAAAACCTAATCTGAATGTCTATTTTAATTTTTTTCAACTTCAACTATGGTTTCAATTTGTTTCTCATTTCTCCATTTATTTTCCTGGTGTCCATTTCCAGTAAATTACCTGCCTTTTTGGACGATAAAGATTATAAAATTAGAAAAAAACTTTGTGAAGATAAATTTGAAGATAAATTTGTGAAGATAAAACCATCACCGAGTTGTTGCTGCTGATCTGTTCCCACTCGCTGTGGGCTGTGCTTCCACTGGTTTTACTGGTCTGCACTGTTGCCTCCAGAAAGAAATGCAGTGCGGTCTCATTCATTTATTTGGGATTTGCTGACTTTTTTCCACGTGTAGAGGTTTCCATTCCTTGCAGAGAACTCTTCTCCCCTCTGTTTTGACCCACGTCCTGAGTGGCGGACGAACGGCGCGCGGTCGCGTCCGTGCTGAGCAGTCGCAGAGCCCCTGAGGTGGTGGTGCCCTCCCTGATGCCGTGCTCTCTCTCTCTCTCTCTCTCTCTCCACAGCCCGTCCTCCCCGCGGTGCCGCCGGCGCCCGCCGTGGTGCCCCAGCACTACCAGGAGCCGGCGATGCCGTTCCCGGTTGTCCAGCCCACCACGGTCGCCTCCCTGCCGCTGGGGCAGCCGCCGGCGCCGGTGCTGGCCGGCCAGCAGGTGAGAGTTGGGCTCTTCCAAAAAGCCCTTGTCTGATCCCACCCTTTCCTCGTGCTCTGCTCCAGCCCACGCAGGTGTCCCAGAGGAGCTGTGGCTGTCCCGTCCCTGGAAGTGCCCAAGGCCGGGTTGGATGGGACTTGGAGCAACCTGGTCCAGTGGAAAGGTGTCTGTGTGGAACAAGATAAGCCTTAAGGTCCCTTGCAACACAAACCACTCCCGTGATTCTGTGATGCCTGTAGCAAGTTGGAGCTGTTTGAAACTCTTAAACTGCAACTTGAGAGGTTTAGGGATGGGGCAATGGGTATTTGGCCTAACAGCCTTGAGGACAGTCATGGAACGCACGTCTTGGTTGAGTTTAAGTCTTGTCTTCCGTTATGGCTTCGTAGCATCATCCTGAAGCCTTGCATTGATATCAATGTGCTGTCTTGATCTGTAAAAATCAAATAGTTTGTTAATAATTTTGTGTTATGATTCAGTACCTCCTTTCTAAAATGTTAGAAAGAGACCCCTTAGCCTGGTGCCACTTGTCTCTGAATCCTCAGTGGTGCTGCTTGATGAGTTGTGCCAATACAGTGTTAATACAGTTCAGTGCAGGCACTCAGCCAGGAGCTCCACCTTCAGCAGCAGAGTCTGTCTCTGAGTTGCCTCCAAACAGCAACTCTTGTGCATTTTGAGGTATCAAATCCCACCCCAAACCCTGCAATCCCTAAAGGTGTTTCCAAAGCAGCTCTTGGCAGCAGTGGAGGGAGATGCTCTTGTGAGGGATGCAGCCACAGCCTGGTATGATCTGGTAATTCATGGCTCATTTTGGTGATTATACAAAAAACTTGGCTTCCTTCAGTAGAAACTGTTGCTGGTGCCGGGGAGTGGCTGTACTTTGTGACTGGCATGAATCACACCTCTCTAAACCTTCTGAGTTATCAACATTTATCTCACTGGTTGCCATTTAGGGTTTTTTTTAACATGCCCCGTTATTCTCAAAGCATCAATAATGCGGACGTGTCATTTGGTCTCCTTGAAAAACACACCCTTGTGCAAGGTTTTGTCACAAAGCAGGTTTTTTTTTAATGGGTAGAGATATTCTCGTGGTTCTCTCAGACAAAAATTTTATACTCAGGCAGGTTTAGGACCTCACCATTTGCACAGGTCTTGCTGTTGGCCTCTGGAGCTTTATGCTGACAGTTCCAAATCTGTTGTTTATTTTCCCCCATGAACAAATTCTGGTTTGGAATAGGGTATTTGCCCAACTTAATTTCTTTCTCCTGCCCTTTCCTCACAGCACTGCTGTCTGTTGGAATGGTTCTATCCTTGACAACAAAAGGATTTAATTACTGGTCTGTCTTTGCTTCCTAATCTTACCAGGAAGCCTAATAAAAACCTGGCTTTTTACATTTTTATTATTATTATTACAAAAATGGGTAAAGTGATCAAGTTTTTCTGCAGAACTTCCCGAAGTGCCCCTGTGTCTCAGAGACAGCAGTAGGTCCAGTGTTCCCAGAATCCCCAGGTGTGTGGGGACTTTATCCATGCTGTGGGGGGTAGGGCAGGGCAGCAGAAGAGGAAATTGGGGTGAGAAATCCATCTGCCTACAGAATGTTCTTGTACCATTATACACAGGTGGCTCAGACGCGTGGGATCAATGTTGCATCTCTTAATTGTTTGGGTTTTTTCCAATTTGGGTGTCTGTGCATTTACACTGTTTAAAGTTATAATGAGGCAAAGTTACTTAATCCACCTGGATATTTTCCCCTCCCTGTGCCTCATCCAATTAACAAGCACTTTGTAAGGCACGAGCTGAATTTGAAGCGGAGGTTTTAGGAAGCCTCTCTGCTCCCTGAACAGTTTTCCTGCTGCTAAGGCGGTCTCTCCTCGAGTGGGAGGTGGCTGAGCCACCTGTGCCAGTGCCCCCTGTCCGTGGTGACCCGTGGGCAGCTGTCTGAGCTGCAGATTAACCCAGCTGGGTGTGAGAGCTGAGCGAGCTGTGGGAACTGGCAGGTTTATTTGCATCAACCCAGTGGGTGTGCGGTTGTTCCGCTCCGGAGCTCGGGCTGGGTCTGGCAGGAGTTCCTCCGTGGGGTGAGTGGGGTCCCCCCCCACCAATCCCTCAGGCACTCCCCAGATGCCTCCACCTTGGCCAGCTGGATATGTGACACCAGGCGCCAAATTCTCTTTTGTTCCCTGATCCCGTGTTGGGAACTTACCAGTCATAGCTGAATTTTAGCTGTTTAAGGCTGGATGGCATCTTGCTTCCTCAATGCAAAGACAGGCTGAGAGAACTGGGGGTGTTCAGCCTGGAGAAGAGAAGGATCAAGGGAGGCCTTTCCAGGGCCTAAAGGGGCTCCAAGAGAGCTGGAGAGGAACTTGAGACAAGGGATGGAGAGACAGAACAAAGGGGAATGGCCTTAAGCTGAAGGAGGGTAGGTTCAGCTAAGATATGAGAAAGCTGTGAGGGTGGTGAGGTCCTGGCACAGGTCACCCAGAGAAGCTGTGGCTGCCCCTGGATCCCTGGAAGGGTCTAAGGCCAGGTTAGATGGGGCTTGGAGCAACCTGGGCTAGTGGAAGGTGTCGCTACCCATGGCAGGGGGTGCAATGAGACGGTCATTGAGGTCCATTCCAATTGAAACCTTTCTGTGACTGTGGTACATCTGCTACAGTTTTATTGCATTAATACCAAACTGGTTGAGGAGTCCTGCCATTAAAAAAGTGCTGAGCAACATATTCCCATACAGATTAGTGGTGGAAGTGGCAAAGATGAAGGATTCTAACACTTGGCTATCCCTTAAAGTTTACCTTCTGACCACAGGCATGGTGTGAGGTGCCGTGTGCTGCAGAGCCTGGTGGAGCCATCAGCCCTGTGGTCCCAAATAGGTCACCATGAGCCAGCCTGTGTCTCAGTACCATCCTTCTGGACCAGAAGGCTTTTTAAAGTCCTTCCAGAACTAATTTGGGGAACTGAAGGAGGAGATAGTAGTAGCACATAAAGTGTGGAAGTTTGTTTCTGATTATTTCCAGCATTAATGCAACGTTTTCTCACTGTTCTGCTGCCCAAAGCCTGCTTTCCCTGGAAGAGTAAAACTGCTTTTTTTGCTGCTACATTATCACTGCAGCACCTCAGAAATAACTGGGACCCAGCTTTTACTGTAATTATTGTGGTTTATTGTGTCTCAGATAAGAAGTGTCGTAGTTTCCGTGCCTGCTCCTTTATGTAGCAGCTTCTGCACGCCAGGATGAGCTGGGTATTAGCTGCATCTTGGAAGTTAGTGGGTGGGATTTCACAGTGCCAACTGGAACAATCTCTGGGATTTAAAGAGTCTGAGTCATTACAAATAACCTCTCCAAGATGGTTAGAACTTGTCTTTTTAGGTAATGTATCTTGTATTTAAATATGTTTTAAACATGAGCTGCTGTGCAGTGTTTGAATTAGGAGTGTCCATCTCTTCTGGAAGGTTCATGTCCTGAGGGGCTGGAACATGTCCAGAGAAGGGCAACAGGGCTGGGGAAAGGTCTGGAGCACAAGTCTGATGAGGAGCAGCTGAGGGAGCTGGGGGGGCTCAGCCTGGAGAAAAGGAGGCTCAGAGGGGACCTTCTTGCTCTTTCTAGCTCCCTGACAGGAGTGGGGAGCCAGATGGGGATCGGGCTCTGCTCCCAGGGAACAAGGGACAGGACAAGGGGAAACTGTCTCAGGTTGCACCAGGGGACGTTCAAGTTGGATATTAGGGAAATTTTCATCACGGAAAAGGTGGTCAGGCATTGGAGGGGGCTACCTAGGGCAACGGTGGGGTCACTGGCAGTGTTTGAAAAACACGTAGATGTGGCACGTGGAGACGTGGTTTAGTGGTGGACCCGGCAGTGCTGGGTTGGTGGTTGGACTCGGGGAATCTTAGAGGTCTTTTCCAACCTTAATGATTCTGTGATCCCATAGTCCAGCCGGCAGTGTTGGACTATGACAGCTGTCCATCCTGACAGCGAGCTGGGCAGAAACAGGCAGTGCGTTCCGCCCCGGGGTTCTCCTGTGGCCCCCAAGCCAATAAGCCTTTTCCCCCCTCTCTTGTCTCACACAGCAGCAGCAGCAGCAGCAGCAGCCCATGTCCCAGGCGGCCCCTCTGCAGCAGGTCCTGGCCAGCCAGCCCGTGGTCCCGCTCCAGCCCGCGCCACACCTGCTGCCCCCGTTCCCGCCGCAGGGCTCGCAGGTGGCGGCCAGCAGTGCCCCCCTGAAGCCCCTGCAGATCTCCACCGTGCCGCAGCTCCCGCCCGTGGCCCCCTCCCAGGTAATGAATCCCCCTGGGGAAAGCTCCCTGGATAATAATTAACGTGATTTGCAGTTTTCGTGTGGCTAATTTTGACCGCGTGCCGGTTTAATGAGGCTGTGAGAATATTTGTTTTTTTCCTAATTCCTGTGTATTCCTTTATTATTTGTTTGGTGAAGCAGAAATCTCTTGTGCCCAACCCTGTGGCATCCGGTTAATGGCAGTTCCAAACTGGCAATAACTGCTTTTTAGTGTTGTTTTGGTTTGGGTTTTTTGCACCGTCCCCTCTGGCGCACACTCTCTTCCCCATCCCAGGCTTAACAGCATGAGAAGTTGCCCCTTTTTTTTTTCTATTTTCTGACCTCCTGACTTCTCCACTTTCCCCTACATCCTACCACCCCTGTTCCTTTCTCTGCCCTGGTTCTGCTCTCTACATCTCTCTACACCTCTGGAGCAGAGATGTACCCTTCCCTTGGCCTGGGAGGTGGTTGGTGCTGTCACTGTGTTTGCTGGTGACAACCACTGTGATGTGAAGCAGCTTGTGCCAAAGGGCAGGAGCAAGCCAGCACCATGATGCCAGGGTTTGTTCCGTCACTGGGAGGTTTCAGTTGTAAAAACCCTTTTTTTCTGGGCTCTTCCACGCTCCCTGGGTCGCAGCTCATTTAAAAACAAGGGTTTAAATGGTCTTACTGAATTTTGCATGAAAGAGTTTCGTGTTATGTCTGGTCCAATTCCTTTTAACTTCTGTTAAAATAAAAGCAGCTTTTAATTAGGATGTTGCTTGAAGGCTTCAAGCTGGTGTTAGAAGTAGTTTTAAGCTTCTAAGGTATAAAAATGCCTCCCTAAAATGTTTTCTTTGTTTTGCTTTTGCTAATGATTTAAGCATAAATCAGTTTTTATTACTGTTTGTAAACCTCAGGAAATGAATGGAAGTGATTAACAAGCAGACATAATTATCCTCACGGCACAGGTGGTTTTTAGGGACTTGTGTGGCAAATGACACGGTTTTGTACCATCAGTGGAAGCACCGGCAATTTATGCGATATTGTATTTTTTTCAGATTCCTCAGTTTCCTGTCATTCCTGCAATTACTCCTCTGGCAGGCCTTGACAGCCTTCCTCCAAACCTCTCTGACATCCCTGCTGCAAACGTGCCCCCCATTCCTGCACCTTCCCAGTACTTTGCTCCGGCCGTGATCCTGCCCAGCCTGCCCATGAACCCCACCCTGCCCATGGCCCCCAACTCCCCCGCCCTGCCCATGCAGGCCGTCAACCTGCCCCACACCACTGTGGCTTCCCTGGTCCTGCCCTGCCAAACCATAGTGCCAAACATGTCGGCTGCCACGATCCCGCTGCTCGCCGTGGCCCCGCCGGGAGTGCCAGCGCTGCCACCGCACCCCGGGGTGCCCCCGCTGCCCCAGCAGCCCATCTTCCAGCCCACCTTCCAGCAGATCCTGCCGAGCGACGCGCCCTCTCCCCACCACGCGCAGAGCACCCAGGCCGTGTCCCAGCCGCAGCAGCCGCCTCCTCCTGCTCCTCCGGCGCTGCAGCCGAGCGTAATCCACCCTCCCGAGCCGGCCCTGGCCGCGCCGGGGGCTGCTCACCAGGTAATTGCCGGGCGGTCCTGGGCGCAGGCGTTCCCGGGGCTCTCCACCTCACAGACACTCAGTGGGGAGGATTGGTCCTTGCTCTTGATGTTTTGTTGGCTTCTCCACCTCAGTCCTGGAGATGGTGGCTGGAGCTGTGAGGTCATGGGGGGTGCACGTGGTGCCTTCAGCCGGGACAGGGGGATGTCACGGGCGTAACCCAACAGGCTTTGGACAGCGAGGGGACAGAGCGCTTCCTGAATTTCCTCTTCCTTCTGCATCTCAGATTTGAGGAGGTGTGAACTGTGGTTCTCCTGGGGCATGAAGGCATGGTGAGCCTTGCTGCCCATAGCCTAGTCTGTGTTGGATGCAGAAGATACACACGGGAGGGTTGGCAGGAGCAGAAGAGTTGTTTTGGTGCAGAACAGTTTTAAAACAACAAAGGTTACCGTCTGGTAACAGCTCTGGAAAACTGCGTGGAAGAGCACTGTCAGGCCTGCAGGACAGGGATGGATTCGAGCTACAGACCCTTTCCCCCTTAAGAGAAATGAAGAATAAATGGAGCTCGAATAGTAGCAGTATTTACAAGGAAACTGGCTCAGGACTTGTTGACAGAGTATGTAAATACTTCTCTCGCCACATCTGTGATATGACAACGTGAAACACAGTCTGACCCGAGCAGGAGAGGGGACTCAAATCTGTTAATGATGGCATTTGGAAAATCTGTGTTCTGCCACATCCCTTCGCCATAACACACTGATTAAAATTCATAACATCCCATCCCAACCTGCCATATCGTGGCATCTTCAGAGCACTACATAATTTTTAAATTTCTCTCTTTGGCTGTATATTTGGTACAGGAATACTGTCTGTGAGAAATTTCAGCAGCATGGAGCCTGGGAATGTTACCCAGCGTTCCCAGTGGCTTTAGAGGGGTTGGAATCAAGCCTGTTAGGCACAGGGCGCATGGCAAATGCCAGAACTGGAGACCTGATGTTCCCAAACCATCTTGGCAGTCGTCACTTACCAAGAACGTATGGAAGAGTTGCATATGGAAGAATTTAGAATAAAAAATGGCTGTTGCAAAGTGCAGAGGAATATTTAAAAATACATTGATCTGATGTGAAGTACTTTTATTGGAGAGGTATTTCTGTACATAATGCAGTGCTGTTGTTGCAGTTGATGATTAGCACCTCTGAGTTTTGTTTTGCCCGGGTAAATTAGACAATGAAATATTTTGTGAATTATTCTAGTTATGTAAGTTTTAAACTAGAATGTCACCACCCTTCTGTGGTGTTACACCACAGTTGTCAGTCTGAAAATCCCCCCTTGGGCAGCCGTGTAACTGTGAGGTGCTCTGAAGCACATCCTGTCTTTATTTTTACCCACAATAAAACCTGGGATAATACTTTTCAGCTCACACTCAGAACCTGCAGAGAGCATGCAGCAAGGAAACAGTGTGTCCTAGTTCCTGTCTGAGTCTTGATTTTTTTTAATGTATTTTCCAATAGCCCAAATCTCTAGGTGATGATGCTTTAAAAAAAAAGTACAAATTAGGCACAGTTCTACCTAGTACTAAAAGTCTTTTTTCTTCCATATGCTCCTTTCTTTCCTTCTTTCTCTTCCCACAAGCTCAGTACCTTGGAAAAATACATGATGTACCTAAAAGGAGAATGTTCTGGTTTTAAATATACAACTCAAAAGGACTGTTATGCAGAATAACAACCCAGTCTCTAAGGTAGTTGGAATCCTGTCGCCTCGGTCCAGTTCCCACCAAGCGCTTACGCACACGAGTTATTTTAATGCACTGGAGAAATCCACTGAGATAAATGAAAATCCCTCTGTCCACAGGGGAGTGTTGGCAGGACTGGGGCCTTTGGGCTTGGCACGTTGAGGGTTACGTTGTGACTTCAGTGTGTAAACTGCACTAAACTAAAATAGGACACTGGTGCATATCCAGTGAAAGAGAGTTAATTGTGTCATTTAACCCAGCTGCTGATTCTACATATATGGCAGATTCCTTAAAATATCCCAAGTCAGGTTATGGGTAGAGTGTATTTTTCTCTGCTTGGACAGTGTGGTAGGCTCATTGAAAGCAGAGCAAAGTATTCAGCAGGATGAATTCATCATCAGAGGTTTTGAACTGAGTCCAGAGGAGACCGTGGAGATGCTTCAGAAGGTGGAGACCCCTCTGCTCTGGAGCCAGGCTGGGAGAGCTGGGGGTGTTCAGCCTGGAGAAGAGAAGGCTCCAGGGAGACCTCAGAGCCTCTTCCAGTGTCTAAAGGGGCTCTGAGAGAGCTGGAGAGGGACTTGGGACATGGGCCTGGAGGAACAGGACAAGGGAAAATGGCTTCAAACTGCCAGAGGGCAGGGTTGGATGGGATATTATGAAGGAATTCTTCCCTGTGAGGGTGGTGAGGCTCTGGCACAGGTTTCCCAGAGAAGCTGTGGCTGCCTCATCCCTGGAAATGTCCCAGACCAGGTTGGATGGTGCTTGGAATTCCATTCTGGAATTCTGTGATTTTTTCATTTCTTAGCAAAATATGGCTTTGTCCCTACAAATTAACTGGTGCCTGAGCAGTGCACACAGTGTCATAATCACATAGAGAGAATCCTATTTGGTCATTTCAAAGGAGGTTTAGTCTCTTCAGTAGTTACTGAGCTCACCCAAACCCAGCCTGACTGCAGAGTTGGGGTCCTTTCTCCACGGATGCGGGTGACTTTGCTGCCTTGTCACGTAAGTCCCGAGCGCTCTGAGCAGAGGTGTGTGCTAACAGCTCTCATTGTGTTGCAGCCCATGCCTGGACACACTCAGTTTGCTTTGGATGCTGGAGCCCAGGTGCCCGTGCTGCCGGTGCAACCTTCGATAGTCATGTCACCGCCGTTGCAGCTGCAGCCTGAACTGGTGCCACCCTGCGTCGCTCCCGAAGGCGCTCCCCAAGTCCATGGCAGCCTGGCCACGGCCAGCCCGCCCATCCCCATAGACCCCAGCCTGCCTGTCCAGCCCTCTGCTCTGCTGCAGCTCCAGCCTGATCTTTCCCAGCCACTGGGCCAGCAGCTCCCAGCCCCCTGCTCGGCTGTCCCGGCAGGCGCAGAGACATCTCAAGAGGTAGAGCCCTTCCTCTGAAGTAACTCACCGGCCTCAGCCTTAACCTTGTGCTTCCTCCTTTGTGAAATAGTGGGCTTATTGCACAAGGGAGATTATCCCCTCGCTCTGTTGAGCCGCTTGTCCCGGATGACGGGCAACTCTGGGTCAGCAAATTATTGACAATTCCAAGCGAAGCTGGAAACCTCATGTTGTACCTTGGGAAGTGTCTCCTTGAGGGTAGACATTTAAGAGATTAAGAAATTCTCGCTGTGGGTCAGCGAGAATTTGTTCTGTAGAGTTTCACCTGTGTTTTGTCCAGTCTTGTTTTAAATGTCTCAAGCACTTGTGCAACCAACCATCATTTGCCTTAAGAAACCGCTCCATTATCTAAGTCTTCGTTATGCGAAAGCCCTTCATGTTCCTCAGCTTGAGCCCTACTCCCATTTCATTTAGCATTGTGTCCTCCTGCACTGCCTGAAGTCTACTCTAGCCCTGGGATTTTTGTTTCTTCACCTGTTCATAGGCATTCCTAATTCTCAGTGGTCATATAAGCAGGAACACATGTTAGTGTTTTCCTTTATAGAACTGTCAGCTCCTCCTGTCTGCTATTTTGACTTTTCTTTCCACGCCCATAATTATTTAATCTTCAGTCTTGACAGAACATCACAGAACATTTCCTTCTCTTCAGCTCCCTGTTAGCAAAGCAAAACAAAAGCCTTGGCCTTTCTGCCTAATTTCAGGAAATAAGTCTGATTTGTTCTCCACTTGTGGATGGAAATGTCCCTCTGTGATTCTGCATTCAGAATGGTTCCTCTTGAGGCTGTGTTCTGAGCTACCTTTCCTCCCAAAGTGTTTCATCTTTCAAACTGAATCTCTTGGTTCTGCCTGTTCTTCCATGGCTTGTCAGATGCCTTGGCTCCACAGTGCAGCCTGGAATTCTGTTGGAGGCACAGCTCAACGCTGCCTCCAGAAGATGCTCAGGAAGGGTGATGCCAACACTAAAGCTGGATTCTAGCTCCCCATTTTTCCTGCCCATCGGTGGCAGATTAATTCTTATCAAATCAACATTCCTGCTGTGATGTAGGACGTTTCCTGGTGAATGTCTGTATTATATATCTTCGATGGAGCAGGAATGGTAGAGCCTGTCTGAAGTGCTTCACTTGCAGACTCCCCAGAAAAGCCTGACTGGGTCAGGCATGTCCATCACTCAAGCTATTCCTTCTCCAGCTGCCGTTTTTTCTGAACGCACAGCTCATGACAGGGTCAGTGCTGGTGCCTTCAGTGCGGGGTCAATCCTATCAGAGATTCTGGAAATACGAACAAACCTCATTGTTGTGTCATGTGATATGGGGGATACAAGTCATCCTGTACTACCTGAGAAACCCCTGGCCACCAAGGCACATTTCTGTCCTTCACATCCCACATCCCTCAGGACATTTAACTGCTGGTTTGCTAAACTCATTCTCATGTCCATCTGTAATTTACCCACTTCTCTCGTTCAGTTTAAGAAATCAAGCTGGTATCAATCCATGTGCTCCCCGTGCTGGTTTTCTGACATACATTAGTAAAGTCTTTTTGGGTGTAAGAGAAGTTTCATACCTGTCTGTATAATCCAGACACTGCATTTTGTTGCTCCTCTGCCATAATGTTTTTATCTCTCCTGTGGCATCAGATGTGGCAGCACTCACATCCCAACCGACCTGAGCTGCTCAGGCAAATGAGATTTTTGTAAGGCACTTGGTCAAGTGCATTACCAAAGTGTAGATACATTATGTCTATGTTCTCACTGTTCATTAATGTTGCAGTTTTACTGAAACTGCAGTCAAGCTTGGCATGGCCTGTGTGTGGTGTTACAGACAAGGAGTGGGACTCACTGGTTCATAGAACCAGTGGGGCTGACTGGTTCACTGCTGAGCTTTTAACCCCAGCCCACCACTGCTTGAGTGTTGAGTGTAGCAGTTGCAGTCCAGGGGCTTGTTTCTAGCTGTGTGTCTGTAGAAGGATTTTATAGACATATGTTGGTAAATATATATAAATATATATAAAATTATATATATTTATGAATATATTTGGGGTGTGTGTATATACACAGTTATATGCATGCACGGGTGTGTGTGTCTTGTGTACAAACTGCGTAAGTTTGTTACAGCAGGGCCTGGAGCACCGTCACAAATGGGTTTACCTGGTGCAAAAGCCGTGCTATGATGTCTGTCCCAGAGCTGCAACCAGTGAAGAGGGAGGCTTTTAGGGGAAATTTGTGTAGAGAACAAGAGGATGTGATGTGAGGGTGGTGTTCTTAAACGACGAATATCCGTGGTTAAATTGTAAGTTCCTCAGAAATTTTCCCACTAAGCCAAACACAATGAAAATACTGAGCATATTTCAGGAAGCCATATAAAGCAATTAGCAAATTAGCAGATACATTCAAAAATAAAAGACAATGGGTGCTGATGTGGATTTGTCCCCCAGTCAGATTTTGCCACGATGGTGAGAACTTCTGTGTTCCTTTCACCATCTCATCTGCTGTAGAGGCAGCAGAAGGGAGCTGGCAGGTTGGTGGCTCTGCCTGAAAAAGTGGTTGATGCCTTGGACAGAAATGGTGTTGGGAGGGTAAAATGGGACATTTGTTTTATTTCTAAGTTCCAAAACTGGTTAAACAGAATGGTTTTAGGGTTACTGGTGTCAACAGCAAAACCTTTCTTAAAGGTGTGTTTCTTTTGCCAATACACGTTTGCTTAAATGACTTTTTCTTGCGTTTTAGGAGCAGCCAATACAGGACAAACTGCAAACTCTGTCCCAGAGCTGTGAAAGGTATTGTTATTACCTCTTTGGCCCAAGAAATGTTTGCTTTCTGGAGGCTGTTTGTCCTGATCTGACCAGCAGGAGATGGATGGGGACACATCTAGGGAGAAGCTGGCAGTGTTCTATTTGCCCATTCTGGCACCTCCAGCTCTTTCAATTCCTCAGTTTGGGTGCACCATCCTCACTTGGGGCATGTGCAGCAGTATGGAACTTGTCTTTTTGTTAGGATAACTGAAGAGGTACAGCCCCCGGCTTTGGTGCTGTTGAACCTGTGGGAAAACATGCCACAGCCGGTGTAGCTGGGTATACAGTTTGTTCCCTCTTTGGGAATAAACTGGGTATTCCCAAATCACCTCCTGTAAGGATCCTGCTGCAGGTCTCTTAGAGGGAACAGCGTATGGGTGGGAGTTGTGTGTTGAGCTGGATGCCTTGCCCACTGCAGGAGCCAGCACCCACTCTGTCCTTAGTCTTTGCAAAGCCTTGAGATTAGGATTTTCATGACCCTTTTCTATTTTCCTGAATAGGCAAAATGAGTTAATATGAACATTAAGTACACCTGTTTCTGACTGGTTTTATTCTACCCCACCACAAAAGTTCACCTGATACAAGTCAATGCAACCCCACAACCGTAAAGTGGAACTTTTTTCCCAAGAATTTGCTGCTGTCAAATACTGTGTGGAAAAGGAGATCTAACCTTTTCTGTGACTATAGATTTGTTGTGGCTATAAGTAAGTTAGATATGATAGAACAAAATGAGTGCCTTTTGTAGGAAGGCACACCAAATTTTCCGTTGCTTTCTGAGTCCTAACTCGCCTAGTGCAGAGCTGTGTTTAAAGGTGGCTGTTAAACACAGCACCAGCACGTTCACAGAGGGAGGGCTCACTCTCCCAGGTGGAAAAAAAAGGACAGCTTGGAGCTGGGTTGTGCTTTTGTAGAGTGGAGGGTGGTGGCATGTGCATCACATGGCTGGGAATTGCTCCAGAGATGTGATCTGGAGTATATCCTATGCACTAACTGTGTTCACTTTCCCAACACTGGACTTACACAGACAAGGTAGCTGCAAAGGGAGGAGAAATCAGCTGTTCTGGGCAGCTAGTGCAGAATGAGAAGGAAAAGCCTGGAGTTTAAGAAAGGGGGGAGATCCACATGTTAGACTTCAATCCATTTCTGCCTGTGTGGCTAAATGAACACAGGAATAAATTGTCCAGGAGAGCTATGGAATCTCACAGGAGCTTTATAAGATCAGTTCACACACACCTCTGTGAGGACTGGTTCAGCCAGGGCTGATCAGCCCTTGGGGTAATAAATGGGCCAGATGGCCTCACAGCTTTCCTTTCTCACTTGTTTTTTATGAACCTCAGAAAATTTCCTGCAAATTCACTGCATGTTTTCTGTAGGCCACGTTACAGTGATGTTGTAGCAGCTACTGGCTTGGCTTCTAAAAATATTATACTGTTGCTAGGTGCTCACCTGGGATATTGGGGCACAAAACCTTTCTGATCCTTGAGAGCTGCAGAGAGAGGAGAGGCAGTCTGTTATGGGATGCTGTACTGACCTCATTCTTTGCTCTCTCTCCAGCAAACCTAAGCTGGCCTTGTTTGCCCCTCTGCTGGGAGTGCAGTCAGGCAGGACCTGAGAAAAACTGCACCTTGAAAAAGTAGGAACTGGTGCAGTTCAGAGAGGGACTGTCAGGATCCCCAAAGTGAAGGCATAAGGTGATGTGGGCATATATTCAGAGTGATGGGATTTTCCCCGTGGTGTTGTCAGAAACAGTAATAGATCATTTCTTGATAGGTGTGGTAGCCAGAGAACGTGCCTGATGAGAAGTAGTGCCCTTCACACACTAATCATCTTCCAGTTGACTCAGTTTGGCCAAAAAAAGTGCAAATGTGTCCCTTTTTTTGCCACCTCTGTTGCTGTGTAGCTTACCTATGTGTGACTCCATTGTCTGTGACTCTGGCTTTATTTTGGGGTTGTTCTTCCTTTCCCTTACAAAGCTACATGAGTCCAGATGTTGCCTCGGGTAAAGAGATGAGTGACAGCTTTGAAGGAGCAATAGGAAGTGGAAAGCAAGAAGGAAAGTCTTCGAAGAAGCATAAGAAGTCTACGCGCGCTCGTTCGCGCCAGGAGAAGTCCAGCAGACCCAAGCTGACCATATTAAATGCAAGTACAACCTGCTGGAGGGGAACATTGGGATTCCTTTGGCTTTGCCGGGAATAAGGGTTGTTAATCTCTGCGTGCAGGTGTGTAACACGGGGGATAAGATGGTGGAGTGCCAGCTTGAAACCCACAACCACAAAATGGTGACGTTCAAGTTTGATTTGGACGGTGATGCACCGGAGGAAATCGCTACTTACATGGTGAGATGTGGCTCCCCACGGGCTCTCAGTGCACCCAGTTGCTTCAGGCAGCTCCTTCTCACATGTGCTTGTTGCCCAAGCTGACTGGCAGCTGTGGAATGAGGCATTAATCCAAAAAAATACTGTTTTCCTCTTTATTTTGATGTGGCCCTCTAGGTAGAGAATGAGTTCATCTTGCAGAGTGAAAAAGAGACTTTTATTGAGCAAATGAAAGATATCATTGATAAAGCAGAAGATATGCTCAGTGAGGATACAGAAGGAGAGCGAAGTTCTGACCAGGGAACGAGTCCCCAACAAGATGCTGATAGGCTGGAAATGAGTGAGGTAAGAAATGCTAAATAAAGTTTTTTAGTTTGATTCATTTCTCTTTACAGCCAGATACTGAAAATTAGTTTTGCATCCCATGTGCAAAAAAAGAAAGGAGTTTCTTAGCTAGAAAAATAATGCTTTTACTTTGTTAAGCCTTACAATATGAGTGCTCCTTGGGATGATGCTCCTCTTGGACTGATACATCTCGTTCTTCTGTTGTTTCTTTAACAGGAGAAGCGTCAGTCTCAAGTGAAGACACCTGTGTATCAGCAAAATGGTAAGTGGGCCTTTGAATGTTTTGTGGGAGGTGTCCCTTCCCATGGTAGGAGGTTGGAATTAGGTGGTCTTTAAGGTCCCTTCCAAACCAAACCGTTCTGTGATTCTTTGATTCTATGAATACAACCTAATCTCAAGCTTTGAGGCAGTGAAGAGTTCATGCAGAGGTTTGCAACCACTGATGGTTGGAATATATCTAGAAATAAGGGTGTGATAGTGATCCCTGCTGTTAGCAAACTGGAATATCACAGGGCTAACTGGGATGGATGGAACGTTTGGGCATGTTTAGGGATGCCCTGAGTGACACCAGCTTCGTGGAAAAGTCAAGAAGGTGCGGGGAAGCATCCTCTGAGCACAACAATAAATATATTTACAAGAGGAAGCTGAAAGATTACATTTGCATCAGTAATTTAATTGAAATGTCTAACCCCTCAGTTTCCAGCTACTCTGATATTCCGGGGGAAACTATGTTGGCATTCCAGGAGTATCTTGGCCTCTAAATACAGCTGTATCTTAGGGGCTGTACAGACAAACGGAATGGGGAGGGAATTGGCCCTTGGTTCTCTCTGTAAGTGCATGGTGGTGGGATAAATGAAAGGGACCTGGGTATCAAGCCTCTGTCTGAGTTCAAGAAGCATTTGGACAATATTTCCAGGCACACAGTGGGGTTGTTGGGGTGTACTCCGCAGGGCCAAGAGTTGGACTCTGATCCTGGTGGGTCCCTTCCAACTCAGCATATTCTGTGAGTCTCTGATTCTCTGCTGAAGGCTTGCCATTTACATATAAGATATGACGGGGTTTGAGACAAGATGTAGAAGGAAATATTAGCAACAAAACTTTCAACATGAAGAAATTCAACTGGATAAACTTGACAAAATTAACAAATTTGCCACTGTGAGAAAACTATCCACTGTTCCTCTAATGAAATGTTCATGTATTTAACTATCACCCTTTTAAAAGCATGAATGCCTGAAAATAAATTTTCAAATAACTTAAAATATGTGGAAGAATTGGGAGGCACCGATGTCTGCCTTGCAGAAGAGATGAGGATCAAATTCAGAGCCATTGGTCTACTATTGGCTGATACTGTAGAAGTTCTGATTTTCTTTCTGAACGTGGAAATTAAGGTTTGGACATGATTTGGAGAGAGTGGAAACCCTTGTGTTTACTTGTTGGTTTGGTCTTTTTTTTTTTCATCCCTAGTTTTGCATACTGGAAAAAGGTGGTTTATTATATGTCCTGTGGTGGAAAATCCAACTACGGATGCCCCCGAATTTTCTCCTCCAGTACCTCCCAGTGCCCAGCAGGCAGAAGGGCCAGGTATGTCCAAACTTCATAGAAATGTCTACTCTGGAACTGCTGTGTTGTCTCTCTTCTGTCCTCACCTGACTTAGCTGTGATGATTTCACTTCATTTAGTTGGAGGAAGAAAATAATGAATTTTACATTGTGCATTTACAGAGTGATCCTGGTATTGAATCAAACTGGGAATCTTTATTTGAGCTTCAGAAAAGTGTTGGCATTTTAGGTCTGCCTTATGCTGTTAGGTAGATGAAGTCCTGGTCACTACAGTGCCTTTTCAGTGAAGTATTTTTTGCGTAATCTGCAAATTCTAATGTGGTGCGCATAACAGCTATTTTCTGGTGGGAAGCGCTACGGGGTTGTCCCTTCAGCTGGCTGGGGGGTGTGGCTGTGATTTTACTTCCTTAAAACTTTCACCTCGTGTTTATGTTCTCTCTAGACCCGGAGCTGGATGAGCAGCCCGTGAGCTCCGCAGTGACAGACGTGCCCGGGGTCGGGGCTGGCCAGCAGCTCCCCCTGCCCGGAGGGGTCTGTGACAGCCCCCTCAGAGCTGCTCCATCCTTGGCACCGGCTCCCGCCGCAGCAGCTTCCACCAGCGTCCCGAGCCAGGCAGAGTTCCCAGCCCCAGCACCGCTGGGGTCTGCCCCGAACATCGCGGAGCAGGCGGCGGCTGGCAGGGCCCAGCTGGAGTACCCCCCGGCCCTGGCAGCCGTGCCCCCTCAGCCGGGGGGGCTGGAGGAGCCCCCCGACGCCGCCCCCGCGGCCCCGCAGCCGCCGGCGGACGAGGCCGCGTGTGTGCCCGACGTGGAGATCGCCTGCTGCAGCGTGGGGCCGCACAAGGCCGTGCCCGCCGCTCCCGGCCCGCTCCCGGTGCTCCCGGACGCCGTGGTGCTGGAGCGGCAGCCGGTGGCGCAGGTGCCGCCGCTGCCGGAGGGCGGCCAGCCCGGCGCGGGGCCGCTCGCCTTCGCCGGCCAGCCCTTCCCCGCTGCCCCCGACGGGCTGGGGCTGGCGGGGTCCCAGCTGCAGAGCCCCACGCAGGTGCCGCTGGCCGCGGCCCAGCCGCTGGCCGTGGTGCCGCCGGCACAGCCCGTGCCCGGCCCCGGCGCGGGGGTCGGGCTCCTGCAGCAGCAGAACCCCCCCGGCACCGCCGAGTCCGACGGGGAGGGACCCCCCAGGGTGGACTTCGTGGACAACACGATTAAAAGCCTCGATGAGAAGCTGCGCAATTTGCTGTACCAGGAGTATGTTCCGACTTCGTCTGCGTCAGCTGGGACGCCGGACACCTCTGTGCCGCCCGAGCAGGGTGACGGTGAATTTACCTTGCCACCTTTTCCCGAAGAGCAAGCTCCTGGGTTGGCGTTGGATGGGAGAGAACCGGGCTACAGCGTCCCAGACACCGGCCAGGAGGTGAAAGCTGCTGCCAAGCCTCCGGCGCCCCTCGTGCCATCGGAGCTCTTGCCCTGCCCGCCACCGGTCAGTCCCACATTGGTTCTGCCCTTTGTACCCCCAAACCCAGCCTGTAGGGCCAGCACTGGGGCACAGCTCAGCACTCATGTGCCCGCAGTAGGACGTGTGTACATCTCTTGCTTCCCTAGACATTCTCATGTCTCTGCTCCAGAATGTGTTGCCTTTGCTTGTTGACTGGCTTTCCAGTGTGAAAGCTCTCCTAAATTTTTCCTGTTGGATGCATCCCAACTAATTTTGCAGAAAGCCAGACTTTTCCTTTGGATTTAAAAGTGGTATAATACCCTAATTCGTCTCCTCTTGTGTCCTGTGTCCAAAGCAGGCAGAAATGCATTAATTTTTTTGTAGTTTAAGAATGTAAAACAAAAGTGGTATAGTTCTGATGAAGACTATTGTGCTTTAATAGGAATTTTAAAAAATGTAAATTAATGGCAGTGGTTACGATTCCTGCCTTCCATGTCAGTCTGGATAAAGCAAACACTTCAGGAGCCTTTGCGTTGTCCACATGCTGCAGCCAAAGGCAGTCACTCCATAGGTGTCCTGTTATGGTTTCTTTTGTCTTCTCCTGAGCTTGTCAGAGCAAGACTGCCCTGGAAGCCTCTAAGGCAGGTGGGAGCAGGTGGTCTGGGGCAGTGGGTACTCAGTGTCTTGGTTGAGCCCCCATGTCATATTCTTTCAGATAAAATCTCCAGTTTATTAAATCAGCAGATTTGCAGAACTTTGTGCCAGAAGATCGGTGTCTATTCCAGGCCCTGGCACAGGTTGCCCAGAGGAGCTGTGGCTGCCCCATCCCTGGAAGTGTCCAAGGCCAGGTTGGATGGGGCTTGGAGCAGCCTGGGATAGTGGAAGGTGTCCCTGCCCGTGGCAGGGGGATGGAACGAGGTGACCTTTCAGGTCTCTTACAACCCAAACCATTCTGGGATTCCCTATCTTATTTTAAAAGTAGCATTTCTGGAGATAACTCCATCCCTACTAGCAAGGCTGAGGCTGTTCCAGATGGACTGTATCAGCTGCTTGAGAGACACTGTACTGTGCAGGAAAGTGGCTGCACTCGAGTGACTATTCAGAGTGTGTTGTTTTTTAATGATAAATGACTTTCTATAGCAGATAAAATTCTCTCTCCATGCAAGGTGTTGTGTCTCTCCAGTAATTGGAATTTGTCCTATTAAAATCAGTGCCAATAAGGAAAGAGACATAGAACTTCTGCAGGCAGACATACAGATGAAGAATGTGCAGTCTGGCTGGAAAAGCAAACCAGAACAAAACCTCAAGCATGTATATGTATAATATACTGGGTTTCAGTAGCTTGGGCTGCAGTTCCCACTGTGACACTGCCACTGCATTATTTCTTCCAAGGAAGGAAAAAAATGGAGGAGTTGGAGGCAAAGCTCGAAGGCCACCTCCACAGGCACTGTGAAATGGTTTAATATTCCCTGATAGCGTGAGGGCAGCGAGGGGGAGCGAGGGAAGGAGAACACCGTGCCATTCTGCTTCGTGAGTGAGACTGAAACTGTGTTTCTTTTTCCCTTTCACTGGAAGTTTGACCAGTCAGAGGTCACCGCCATCGGTGCACATCCCTCGGAAGCAAGAGGTGGGTCAGCAAGCGGAACAGGTAATGCTCCTTCACCCAGGCAGCTCTGCCTGTGCCCAGTCCCTGCTCCAGGTTCCCTCCCTGTTCACCTTTTTCTGACTCCAGAGCACTGCCCAGCACTGCTGTTTAGGATCCTGGTTTTGATATAACCCATATTAAGCATCTCATTTCTGTCCACCTTCCTAAAAACTCCTTCTCGGGTGGATTTATTTTAAGCCATCAGTGCAATTCCTGTCTCTGGTGTAGGTGTGGGGTGTTCCCATGGAAGGCTGCGTTCCCAAAGGTCAAATTTCCAGTGCTCTTAAGGAGTCCCTTGGAATTCCCAGATTTCATAAAATCGTGTTGACAAAAGTAGCCCTGATTGAGGGTCGCCCCTCTGGGAGCGTGTGTGCTCTCAGGTTCTGCCCTCTGAGCCACTGCTGGCTTCACATGAGGCTCGTGTCCCTGCCCTCACACCGACCTCAGGGGTGAAGTTTAACAGGAGTGGGATCCTCCCCATCAGAAATTCCAGAAGAAAAAACAGAATGAGAGTTTATATCCCTGCACCCCTGCAGCCTTTGGGGAACTGTAACAAAGGTGGCACTGCAGATATTGTCACTGTTTAAAACATTTCATTCTGGAATCATGGTAACTTGTGAAAAAAAGGGAGGTACCAGTTCTGGAAAGAATATTATATGGGAACAGCAGATTTTAAACAACTGAATTCAGTGGGAGTTTATTATGTTTATTATGGAGGGGTTCTCAAGGGGGTCCCATGGATCACTTCTCCTTAGGTGCTTGTAGCTACAATGGCACTTCCTACAGCATCATAGTAGGAGGCACAGAAAGAACCTGTGTATTTGTTTAGCTGTTTACCTATTTATTTACCTCCATTCACCTATTTATTTGCCCGAGTTTACCAATTAATTCACCTCCATTTAGCTTTATTGAAACTCTCAGGAAGTTTTACAGGCTGAGGAATGCCACACTGCTCCTGCTGTCATGGTTGAGGTTGGGGAAGGCTGATAATACATATGTTTTTTGAGGTCTTGGCAGATTTGGCTGCCAGTTCTGTGTGACAAGCATAGGCCGTTCTGGTCCTGGTGGATTTTGATTGTCCCCTGCTTTTAGGGCACTGTGAGAGGGTTTTGGGTAGCTGGCATCCGCTTGTCTACCTACAGGCAAAGAACAGAGTTTGCAAGTGCTGTGTAGTAAAATCAGTGTATCTTAGAAGCCATCCAGCTTTGATGTGTCACCATTTCAGAGCTCTGAAGTGCCAGATTTGGCTGTACCCTCGCTCTGTGCAGTGTGTGCCATACAAATGCAGCGTGCTCAAAAGCTTGTGTGCATTGGTCTGACTTTAAAACCAGTGTCCGGGGTGGGAAACACTGACTGATTAGTCCTGCCACTAATACTGTGCTTCTGGTGTGATTGTTGTCCAAGTGGCCGCCTTTTAGGCTTATAATTTCCACTTTCAGCAGTGTGCATGTAACTTCATTTCAGGTTTGAGGTGTGGATGTCACAGGGAAGGTGTGAGACATTGGCCTGTCCGTGCTCACTGTGTGTCTCTGAGACACCAAGAACACTGTGGGAGTCAGGCCCAATGTACCATGCAGGTTTCATCCTTCTTCTGGTTTTCTCCTTAAAAATTTTCAACTGACTAATGAAATTCCACACTTCTGTTGTTATCTGAATTCCCCAAATCAATATGTCTGCCTACCTGCAGATATTTTATATTGCCATTGCTATTGCCTCCTGCACTATATAGATCCTGTATTGCAAAGATTGGGTATGTAAATTATTCTTCAGTGCTACATTTCAGTTCATCACAATAAAAACATTGGCTTTTATTATATAAAAACATTTGAGACATGAATTATTTTGCTTCATCTTTAAAACAGGTCCAGCTGCAACCATCACTTCAGCTCCTGCTGCTCCAGCAGAAGGTCTCCTTCAGGTAACCAGAACTAAGGAGCAGTTTTGATTGTGCTTGATGGTTACAGTTACTTTCAAAATTAATCTCTCTTTGTTTCCTGCAGGTTGCACCTACATCATCAAGCATAACTCCCCAGCTGGAAGCTTCCCAGAGGAGCGAGGAGGCAGAGAGGATGGCTTCGCCCGCGCACACGGAGAGCGTGCTGCGGCGATCGACAGCAGATGGGGTGATGAATAACCTTCACAGGGATGGCTCCCTAGACTCTGGTTCCTATGGCAAACAGGCTGAGGCTCAGGAGAGCGGCACCCCAGCCAAAACCATTGGCAGGTTTTCGGTTGTCAGCACGCAGGATGAGTTGACTTTGGCATCCCCGCACTGCCTGAGGTTCTCGGCGCCGCCGGACGTGTACCTGGACGAGCTGCCCTCCAGCCCGGACATGAAGGCGGCCGTGCGGCGGGTGCAGACGGCCTCGTCCGTCGACGTGCTCTGCGACCAGGCTTCCAGCGACTCCGCCGATGAGCCCTTCCCTCGGCAGCCCGCTGCTGCTGCCCAGCTCTCCCCGCCCAGCAGCAATGCAGCCACAGACTTGATCAAAAAAGCTGCTGCTTTCCTGCAGAGGTCCGGCAAAGGCGGCTCCCCGGGCCTGGAGTCGCCCAATGGGCAAGGGGCGAAGATTCCCACCATCAACATAACGTCCTTCCACTCGCAGTCGTCCTACATGAGCAGCGACAATGACTCAGAGTTTGAAGATGCTGATATGAAGAAAGAATTGCAGAACCTGAGAGAAAAGTATGTTGGGTCACAGTAAATGCAAGGGAAGCTTGTGTTGCCATAGCTTGGCAGCAGCTCAGCTTAGGATGAGCAGAACTGTGATAGTAAACTGGTTCTGGGGGGAATTTGTCTCAGAGGAGGCTTAGACTAGATATAGAAAAAGGTTCTTCCCTCAGAGGCTGGTTGGGCACTGAACAGGCTCCCCAGGGCAGTGGGCACAGCCCCAAGGCTGCCAGAGTTCCAGGAGTGTTTGGATAATCCTCTGGGGCACAGGGAGTGACTCTTGGGGTTAATCCTGTGCAGGGCTCAGGGTTGGACTCAGTGATCCTTGTGGATCCCTTCCAACTCAGCGTACCCTGTGATTGTGTGAAATTAGGCATCACTGAGACCTTCCCCCAAATGTCACAGTGTGTCCTTCTGTGCATCACCTTTATTTGCCAGTTCTGTATAGAGGAATAATTCATAGAATCACAGAATGGGTTGGAAAAGACTTTAAAGATCATCTTGTTCCAACCCCTGCCATGAGGAGGAACACCTTCCACTAGACCAGGTTGCTCCAAGCCCAGTCCAACCTGACCTTCAATAATGAGTCAGTAATTCAGTAATAGCTCAATAATAACTGATTTACTAATAACTTTTATAAACCCCAGATGATTTTTGCTGCTGCTCCTTCTGACAGGGAGGCTGTCATGCTGCCAGCCTGGAGAGCTGACTGCTTTAAATTTGAACGTTTTCTTCCTTTCCCGGCAGATGATGGGTAAAAACTAGCATTAGGTGGTACTTTAACCAAAATATTAATTTTTATCTTAGGGTATATGGTTTTGCTGAATACAGAATGTTGCATCTTTTTAAAACAGAGCTACAGTTATACCGAATCTTTAAACTGGCATTATGGCATCATGAAATATGCGCTATAAGTAAGGCAGTGATTCATGTGCTAATGGCATTTTTATGGGAAACACTTGTGTTTTTCTTCATCTTGAACTCTTCACACTGGTGTGTTTGCCTTGAGAGCTCCCTTTTTTGAAGTCATTGTTTGAAGAGAGAAATTCTGGAGCTGTTTGGAATTCCAGCCACATCTCATGTCAAAATCAGTTGGTTTGGCTGAGGGTGTTAAAAATCTTTTTGGTTGTCTAGGATTTCGTCTTCTAAATGAATATTTGAGACGTCAGTCATGGAATCATGGAATGCTTTGGGTTGGAAGGGACCTTAAAGCTCATCTTGTTCCACTCCCCTGCCATGGGCAGGGACACCTTCCACTAGCCCAAGTTGCTCCAAGCCCTGTCCAGCCTGGCCTTGGACACTTCCAGGGATGGGGAGTCATCACAAGTAGACAGTTACAACTTCACATACTTGCAGTTGATTGTCTTATAACCAAGGACTGTTTTGTTTCATCTTTTACAATTAATTACACTGTCAACATGTGGTGCTTTGTCAAATACATCGCTTGCAGAGTTCTTTTTTTTTTTTTTTGTAGGCATATGAAAGAAATTGCTGAACTCCAGACCCAGCAGAAGAATGAGATCGAGGCACTGTATATTCGGCTGGGGAAACCCCTTCCTCCCAACCTGGGCTTCCTTCACTCTGCCCCGCCGAGCGGCCGGCGCCGAAGAACCAGCAAAAACAAATTGAAAGCTGGAAAACTCTTAAACCCTCTGGTCCAGCAGCTCAGGAGTGGAACATCAAGCACAAGTAGGTGCACTGGGATGCTTCCCTACGCCTGTTGCTTGTGTCAGTTGTGGCTCTGCTGTGTGATGGCTGGGACTGAAGGGAAGGATGGAATTCTTGTTGGGTTTGGACAGGTTTATCCCAGCTCCCAGTGCTGAGCCATCCCTGCCTGCTCTGCATTAGTTACAGCGCTTGGCAGAGGAACAATAGTCCACTTTAATTTGGAAAACAGCCTGGTTGCATCTCTTCCTTTGTCCAAATGCTATTTACTGATGTTTGTATTCACTTCTTAGGTGCTGTATCTTTTTTCTTGTTTACTTTTTCCTCCCAGATGCCATATAAAAGAGATGGGATTGCATTTGCTCCCCCAAAGGATGGGAGGTAAATGCGATTATAAAACCATGAGGTTTAGATCATCTGAAGTAGTGTGAGATTTTTGACACAGTACCACAGTCTTGAGTTGTTATCTCTTGGAAAAGTATAAAAATATAATTTAGCTGGGAAGTGTCAATATACCCCAGTACCTATTTCTTCAGTGAAATGTAGACTAAAGTATGAATAATTTTTCTTCAGCTTAGTTCACGCTGTTATTTAGGGGAGCAGAGCATTTCCAGTATCCACCCCATGTTTCAAACCTGGTGGCTTTTGTTTTCAGTGTCACTGAAGGTCCCCTTTGAATTTCATTGCATCAATCAGATGTAATAGAGTTTTTAGGAGGTTTTTGCTTTTAGGTAAGAATTTCAACTGAGATGGGAAAAACAACATTCAGAGGCAATAAGTTCTGTGGCCCATCTTGAGTTTGAGTGTTCTTTCCCTCAGGGACTGAGGCAGTGGTCAATGCATTCTACCCTTTGAGCTGCAGTTTGCCTGATGTCCAGGGGTTTCACTTCCTTTCCCTGTGATGAAGTACTCAGAATGGCAATTCCGTCCTTGGGCCATTCATTTTGCAGTTGTTTTTTGGGTTGTCTCTTGCTGTTTTCCCTCTCTCTATCAAAAAAAACTACATCTCTCTCCACTCATGGATCTTGGCTTATATCCGTGTGCTACCTTAGTCCAAAGAATTTAGGCTTATTTCTTCATTAAATGTCCCAGTTCTTTCTGTCTTTTTAAATCCTTGTCACCTTCAGCTGGAGCCCAGAAATCTGCTCAGTCAGGTCACTGGTGCACGCTCTCCTTCATTCATTTCTATTATGTTATTTTCCAGGTTTTGAGACATTGTCTAAATTTCCCATCACCTTTGAGAATCTGTTTTCCTGTCTGAGTCTTCTCACCCTGGACTGTGTAGATTCCCCATTTTTTTGGCCTTCCTCAATCCTTTCTCATGGATCAAGGACAGGCAATTTCTAATAACATTATTGATGTTATTGTAATGTCCACTGTTAGATGCTTTTTCTGATAAATGCATGTAACAACGATTACAAGGGTATTTTGGTTCTAAAGTGTCTTTACTCAAGATATCTGTGCAGACAAAAGTATAGATACAGAAGTATACATACAGACATTGTCTGGATATTGATAAATATGTATTTATCTATAAATACGTAGATACATGCATAGATACGGGTATTTATTTATAGATATGTATGAAATTATAAATGAATAGATGTAGAGATGCAGATATTTATATAGAGATATGAATCTGCACATCGATATTTTGGGTAAAATACAGAATATATAAAACATTTAAAATATATAGAGAGAATATATAATATATAAAACATAGAAAAACATCAGAATACACCAAAATACTCTGTAATCATGTGTTACATGGATCTATCAGCAGAAGCATCTAACAGTGGCAATGACAGTTGTACTGAGAGAGCGATAAATAAAAATTTCCATGTGTCTGCCGCAACTTTTTATTCCTCTCCATTTGCTTAATTTCACCTTATTTTCAGGCCGGGATTTTCGCCCGGAGGCTTCCTAGAGTGCCCTGTTGCATTATGTTCTGTCTGTTTGCTCTTTTCAGGTAATCTTTCAGACTCTAAAGACTCACCCCACAAAGAAACAAGTAAATCCCAGCCGGGCTCCCCCGAAGCAGCCGCGGTGACGCCCCCCACACCCCCCACCTTCGGGAAGGCTGTGCAGACCCAGCAGCCCTGCTCTGTCAAAGCCTCTCTGTCCTCTGACATCTGCTCCGGCCTGGGCCCCGACGGAGCCGACGCCAACGCAAGCTCTGGCCAAGGTGATTTTTCTCGCCGGCTGTTTCGTGTCTCTTCCAGCACATGCTAAAATTAGTTCCCTTCCCTTAGGCTTGAACTTTTTTAGGAGTGATAGAGGAGTGTGGAACCTTTGAGAATCCAAATTACTGGCTTGTCTTTAAAAAGATCATTGCGGTATTGTCAGAAGAGCAAAATTAAAGTATCTTTCCGAGTGTTACCGACGCTCGAGAAGGCGTGCCCAAGACATTCTTGATTTTTAGGAAGGAAATACCTTTCAGTGGCTTTATACTGACACCTTCTCTGGAGTCTGATTTAAGGATTCCTGAGAAAAAAAATGAAAGGAAAGCAAAAAAGATACAGAAGAATAGGAGACTGTCTCCTTTGGTTCATTCTTTTTAGCCCCTTGAGTCTGGTAGACCCCAAGTTCCTCATTATAAACTACTAAACTGTCGTGGGTGCAAGGGAAAATAAAAACAAAATTAAAAGAAAACCAAAGCCATGGGGACCAAATTATGTTTCCTTTCTCTAAGGGGTTCACTTTGTGCATGGTTTTGGAGTCCCAGCTGCAGGACTGTAGATTGGCTGTGCTGCCCAGCCCCCACCTCTGAGACCTCCGTGTATTGCCCCCGTCGTAGGCTTTGACTGATCTTGTTGCCATGCATATGGGAAGTTCTAATGATGATTAAAATACCTTCCTCTCATTGCACATCCTGCCAAACTAATCTACAAAATATCTATCTGTCCTCTTCTGCTGTTATTGCATCCTTTGTGTATGGTCAGTGAACTTGCTCCTCTTTGGCAAAGTTAAGGGGGAGATGTGGAGGTTTAACTAACAAAGCTGATTTGACTGATGGTTTAGGACATCTGATCACAGCTACTTGTACTTTATAAGTGTCTTTGTTTTCTTCCCTTTATATTCATTTGCAGGCTGGACGGTTTTCCACCAAACGTCTGAGAGAGTGACCTATAAATCTAGTAGCAAACCTCGTACCAGATTCCTCAGTGGACCTGTGTCTTTGTCCATCTGTTTGTATTTGTTCTTTTGTATTTTATCACAGTCCATCTTTCTTTTACCCCCTTTTTCCAATTCCATGGTTTATATCTCTAATATGTTTGGCAGGATGCCCCTTTTTCTGAAACATCTTTTCTTTCTTTTTCTCTTTCTTTTAAGTAATCATCATGAACACACCTTATTTATATTAATTTTTCATATGAAAGCTTTTTTTGCACTGCTTTTGGCTCGTGCCTGGGCACCAAAAGCATGTGTGGAAGATCTCATCATTTATTATATATAGCCTGATGGTAAATTTTACCCTGGACTTACCAAAGCTTTTGTACTTTATGTGATTTCTGTTGAAGTAATTTTATTTGCAATGTGGCAAATATACATGTCTGCTGTCCCGGTTCCAGCGACAACAAAACGAAATCCATCCTTCTGTAGACGAATGGTCTCTTTCACACATGTTTGGACTCTGAAGACATGCATGTAGCAAGCTGATACAGTTCTAGAAGGTCACTGGAGGGTATAACTTCCATACAAGGGCTGTATTAACACAATATACAGTACTGTTTATATCCACTCTATTTTCTTTAATTTTTTCCCCCCGCTCTTTGCATGTGGAAATGCTGAGACAACAGTGCTCCAGCTAGTTCTTTCCAAATCTGTGTCCTAGGTGGGCTTTTCCCCATGTCACTTTAATTACTTTAAGTGAGCAGTTTTTGATGGACTCGTAGCAGCAGGAAGATCTGGTTACTCCAAGGGGGAGTCCCATCACCTTTTTGTGTAAGCTGATCTGGCTGAAGCACTTGACTCAGTTTATTTTCTTATGACCTTATGTGACCTCAGAGATGAAGTCAATTAGCAGTTCATCAAAGCATAAATAAGTAAAAAGCAATATCAGATTTTTAGATGATACCTGGAAATGGATTGTTAGGATCCAGGAGTTCTGTCTCAAATAACTGTGCACCTTCTATTTGTACCCTATTCGTCTGATTTCTTAAGTAATTGGCAATTCCACCAAATGCTATCAAGCTATTTAATTAAAAAATTAAACTTTTTTACCCAATTGTAGATGCTGCTTTTTAGGCAAACGGATTTTGCTTGTACAATAAAGATATGTTGTGCTGAACAGGTACTATAGGCCACTTACATATAACCTTAAAAAGGCTGATAACGTTTTTGAGGAAGTGTTTGGTTAAATAACTGTGGGTTTGCATTAATATTGGAGTTCTGCATCACTCATCACTCTCCAAGTGGTTCAGATCAAAGCCACAAGACCACTCAAATACACTCCTCCTAATTTTACGAGTAAACAGTATTCTAAAAAATAATCTTGATTTTTTTGTTGTTGTTGTTTGAGCTCCCTGAAAGCCCAAGCACTCAGGTTCTTGAAAACTGACATTTACTGAATTTATTATCATGTAAGTTTTTAACAACTCGCAAAGTCGTGAGACGATTTTGCATTCCGGGATTTTTTTCTGAGAACCTGAGGAGAATTCTCAGCTCTCGAATGTTCCCATTTGGTGTTACAACGGCCACAGTAATTTCTTCCTCTGCACATGTAATTGCCAGAAGTCGTTTCATGAATCTTCCAGGGAATTACTATTCAGTAGGATCCAAAAAGACCCGGAGATGGCAATGAAAAACTAGTGTATTAAAAATTTTTGGGTGCATGGCTATTGTGAATGAAACTAAGGGAATATGTAAATCCTTCAAATGGTGAAGTTTTCCTGAGGCTTAAATAACTCAGCATGACTAATTGCTTTCTGTTCTCAGCCCATCTGCTCACTCGGGTTCTTCTGGGCGTCGTGCTCGGGAGGAGGTTTGCACTCCCCCATTCCTGAGTCACACCAGGAGATGGACCACGTTTCAGGCATCTAACCCTGACACATCGATCCAGAGTCACCACTGAGCAGATTCAAATCCTGAGAGCACAGCCTGTGGTTTCCAGTGCTGCCTCTCACTCGGGGTGCCAGACAGGTCCTTTAGGGCTGAGCTATGGGCAGATTCTGGTGGGGCAGGAGGTTATTCCAGCTGTTTTCCCAGTGTTTCCCAGCAGGCTGGTGATATGTGTGTGTGTGTGTGTGTGTGTGTGTGCAGGGATGGGGATGGGGCTGGAAGGATGTACAGCTGGTGGTTCTGCTGAGCTGGCATCCAGAGCAGCCATGACCAGGGGCCTCAGAAAAATTAGTGCTTGAGGAAGGCCAGGCTGGAAGGGGCTTGGAGCAGCCTGGGCTGGGGGAAGGTGTCTCTGCCCATGTCAGGGTTGGAATAAGATGGGCCTTTAAAGGTCCCTTCCAACCCAAACCATCCTTTGATTCTATTATTTGAAGATGATAATGATGGGAATGCCAGTGGCTCATGTTTCTCTAGAAGGGATGTAAGTTGACCCAGAAATCAGGCAAAGCCAAGCATTTGGACCAGGCACTAAGCATGCCCTAATCCATGTCCTGTCCCTGGAAGTGTCCAAGGCCAGGTTGGACGGGGCTTGGAGCAACCTGGGCTAGTGGAAGGTGTCCCTGCCCGTGACATGAAGTCTGGAATGGGATGATCTTTAAGGTCCCCTCCAACCCAACCCATTCTAGGTAGGGTTCCATTATCCTGCCGGGAGTGCAGGGCTGAGATGTGGCCATCCAGTGCCAGCAGCTTGGGGACCTGTCCGGGCACTCCGGGGCCTATTCACAAATCGAGGCTTCCCTGGGAGTTTTTTGCTTGAGAGCTGTTGGGAAAGATTGGGCTGGATTTTCAGAAATGCTCTGAATTTCTATGTTTGAAAAAGGAAAACCAGCCCTTTGGGGAGGTGAGATATTCCAGCAGGAGTCCTCTTGCTGCATTAGCAGAAAACTCAGCAGCAACTTGAACAATAAATGTTCAGATGCATTAAAGGCAATGTCACAAAGTGTCTTGCTCTGGTTACAAGATCCATCAAACTTGGAACAGTTTCACAGTGTTCTCCGGGACCTCTTGGTCTGTTCCCCATGTCAAATATTGATTTTTCCTTCATACCTTTCATGAACTAAAGTATTTTTTATGGGCACCAACAATAATTTCAGCCTGAATTCCTTTCCTGGGTTAAATTGCAAGGGTGTCCTAGGGAAGGTTTTCTGCTGATTGTGAGAGGAATTTTCAAAGCTCCATTTGGCTTAGGCTTGGAATCTTGTGTAAAGCAGTTTTTGTCGGGTCTGTAGCAATTCATACATTGTATGTGCATATGCAATTATGGAAATGGGCTAGCAGTTTATTGCCATTTCCATTTTTTTGGTAGCTTTCCAGCTCTTTGGCAGCTGTTAGAGTGCAAATATGGGACAGTGGATTTTTTTCTGTCCTGTATGATATAATAGCTATTTAATTCCTCAGATAAGAATCTGGAACTGGAGGTAAACACTCTGCTGAACTTTCACAGTCTTACATTAAGTCTTAATTATGATTCATCTCCTTAACTTTACAGTCCTTAAACCCCTTGATTTTAGCAGTAATACAATTAATCTGGTGAATTAGATCTACAAAGTGAATTTTTAATTGAGTTGGAATTTAAAACCTGCTGTAGCCGATGACTGTCAGTCTCTGCTTCAGGCAGTGTCACCACTTAGGGAAGGTTTCCCATCTCCCAAGCCCCACGCTGGAGTGATGCTGCTTGGAAGGAGCAACTCTCATTTTGGTGACTGACTCTCCTGTGATATTTTCCTTAAAGCCAACTCTCCTCACACGGTGTTTTGTGAGTCTGTTGAGTGTCGCCGCTCTCCGTCACTTCCCCACACACCCGGGGGCCCTGGGGCAGATTTGGCACCTGAGGTGCAGGGAAACCTGTGCCTGGGTGTGCAGGAAGCGGAGGGGCTGGTGATTAAAACGTTTTTACATGCATTTGAGCACGTACTGCAGTCAGCTGCCTGCTTTTGTTTCTCGCAGGCAGTTGCTTTCCCTTTGCATTCGTATTGTGTAAGTAGTGCCTTTGCTGCAGGAAGCGGCCTCCTAGGATTGCTGCCACGGCCAGTTCCATCATGGGAGTGCTTTCCATAATGGGAGTTGGTAGCTAACTTTGGGATAGGCAAGGTAAGGTATATGTGAGGGAAAAGAGGGGAAAAGATTTAAGAATACAACACAGGTGGTTGAGTTGTGAATGTGACTGTGTTCGTTACCTGGGCTTTGAGATGAGAACTAAACTTGGTCATGCTTGCATTGCTGTAGTCTTGTCCTTCTGATTTTCCCAGGATAGAAACCTGTATGAACTATTTGCAATAATAAGAAATTCTTTCAAAGCAGTCCTCTGTTCCTCCTCATGCCACCCATATCCAAGCACAAACATCTCTTCTCACTTACTTCCTCCCTCGTTTCTTTACTTTCTCTTCCTCAGTCTCTGACTGACATCTCTTCTTTCTCCTCTGAAGACTCATTCAGGGCCTGTTTCAGCCTGGACCTGCAATCCCTGAATTTAAAGCTTCATTTCTGGCACAGTAACATCAAATACCTCCACTGTTTACTCTAGAGAAAAAGCACATCCATCCTCTACCTTACTTTTTTGCCCTGCTCTGATTTTGCTCATGTTTTCAAGTGCTCCTTCCCAGCGAACTCACCATAGCCCATGTCAGACACTCATCTCCTCCCATACCATAACAATATTTTTCTTACCAAGTCCAAAATACCTTTCAGGAAATTTGGCACCCAAATAGCAACGGTGCCGATGTCTGGCAAGATCGGACAGTCGAGTCGGGGTCTCGGCACACTTTGGCACTCTGCTATCTGTCAACAGACCATGTAAAATCATGATGAAGGATGGAACGAGATAATAATGAAAAAAGCACGTGGTTAAGATGAATTAAAACTCAGCTACTCTGCTGGAATACTTTTCTGCACTTGGACAAGGCATAAGGGAAACTCATTCACAGTTCCGTTCAATTGAAGTTCAGAATCTCACGTTTAGACACAAATCCTACCAAATAAAATATTTGGAAACAATTGGCCTCAGACCTGCAGAACAATGTATCTTTTTGGACTTGTAAAACAGGAGTTTTAGGGTTGTTTTATGGTTTGTCTTTGCAGCCAGACTAGCTTGACTTGTTCCTGAAAGCATTTTTGGCCTCCAATCACAAACTGAATTGACATCATTTCCTGCATTAATAGCTAACGAATCAAAACCTCCTATTAGGAAGCCAAGACGATTTGGGGTAAAAAAAAAAAAAAAGGAAAAGGAAAAAAAAAACAAACAACCAAAACACACACAAAAAAAAGAACCAAAACCCAAACAAATGCATCTTTAAGTCACGAGCCCTTGCTTTTGGCATGCTGTGGTACTTTCTAAAGCTTCTGAATGGCTGCACATTAAGAAAGGTTTGAGCTGTCCAGTTATTTAGGCTTCCTTTACTCACCTGAACTGCTGACTTTGTCTGTCCTTTCTTGCATAATAACTACTTTTTGATTGCTTAAAAGTACAGAAGCTTGTCCGTCCGATTCGTTGTGTTTAGTCTTACCTAATTCTGTGTGTCTTGTATTGTTTTACCTTGTAGGGTCCACCTTGAAACGACTATGTCTAGGCAAAGATCACAGTAGTAGTAACTATCCCATTTTTGTTTCTCAGTATTTCCTTCATGGCATGGGATGTTCTTTGCTTTTTTTTTCTTTTTCTTTTAGTTATTATTATTATTTCTTACTAAAAGCTAGTTGTTTAATTACTAGAGCTGATGCACTTAGATATATAAATTGTGGTACTTTTGAGACTAATGCATGTGCTGTGATGTCTTGGGAACCTCGCATGCTGCAAGAGGGTTGTGGTGTTCTGTGTGTGTGTGTGAGACGTGCACGCATGCGGCCAGGAAACTGGGTTCAGTGTTTGTCTCTGAAATACACACCTTTATATGACTGCAGTTCTCTGCTGGAGGAATTGATAGCTTAGAACCATCCCGGCCCCCTTGAGCTGCATGAAATAATAAACACCAGTTGAAGAGCTTTCCCTCTCAAAAGCCTTATTTTTCTCACTTTCCCCCAAGTAAAGGAGAAGGGATTGAGCAGTATTCACTTAGAAGTGACGTTGCAGGTTGAATGCATGATCATTTAAAGGTCATTAACGTATTTTATAGAATCGTAGGACTAATTAGTGGACTCGGTTTCATTGGCTGGTAACTGATTAACAGAGAAAAGAAGACTAAATGTTCATGTTTGCTTATGTTATAATTTTACTACAGTTCTATGAACTTTTTGCTTGGAGAGATGGTCTTTATTTCCAGTCTTTAGCTGTCTATCTCAAATATGTTAGCTGAAAAGCTACTTTACATTTCCTGCTTAGGTCAGTTTCCTTCAGCTGCAGTTCCCTGATGAGCTTGCTGTGTCAGACTTGTAGTTACCAACACAGAAAAAGCTCAGAAAATTTTCTTTTCTGGCAAACATATAAAATTAAGCCCCGTCAATACTCTTCCTGACTGCTTTTATCTATACCAAAAGTTCCTTATCTTTGTCTCAAAAAATTCACCCCCCCACTAAGTCCTCTCTCCTTTGTCTTCTATACATTCATGGTGCTAATGGGGTTTTTCCTCCCAAAATACACAAGTGGCCAAATAAACGGTCCTGACATCATCGAGAGAGATGGTGGGTTCCCCGAGCCTTTGAGGCGCAGGAGCCAGTCCTACCCGTAACCTCTGCCACAATTACATTTCTCCAGGAGGACAGTAAACTTATGCAAGCAAAATAAAGGGTAAATCAATTTTATGAATGCATGCAGTTTTAGCATCCACCTCCCACTTTCTCATGGCAGTCTCTGGTGAGGTGTTGTCTGCCTCAGGATGGCAGCGTTACTGGGCTGCATTCCTGGCTTCTCTCCCCGTCCTTAATTTCCCCAGAGAGAAGTTAGTGGCCAAGGTAACGTGATAGAAAATACAAACCCATTGGACTTGGACCATTTCTTTAAGCAAAGGAGTTCTGTAGCCAGGAGGGGGAGGGTTACAAGTCTGAAAAGCCACCACTGGAGTGGCAGTAGATGAGAAGGTGTTTGAGCTGCAGAGCTGAGGCAGAGACGTCACTGTCAATTCTCTCTGTGTGGTTTTCCAGGATCCTCGACCAACAGCCTGGTGACGTGTCCTGAGCCCCTCCCGCAGTCGACGCTGCAGGTTCAGGCCAACAACAGTAACAACAAGAAAGGGACGTTCACAGATGACCTGCACAAGCTGGTGGACCAGTGGACGAGCAAAACTGTTGGAGCTGCACAGACAAAACCTTCTTTAAACCAACTGAAGCAGAACCAAAAAAGGCAAGACATGGAGCCAAAGGCTAACCCCATGCAAACGCAGAATGAGACATGTGGAGTAAGTGGCCCTCCTTGAAGGACATACCTTTTGCTATGTGTCTGACAGCCTTTGCAGAACTCAGATGTGGAGGAGGACATAGACTAAAATTACTCCAGATAGATGCTTCCTATAAATGTCCAGCTCTTTTCATTCAGTACTAAACCGTTTGGTTTTTTTTTTTTTTTTTTTAAAATCGCCTTTTGGAATAATCTTAAGGGATATATGGGCTGCAATATATATATATATAAATATATATATATAAAAATATATATTTTTAAATTCCAAACTGCTTATTAACAGCAATACACAGCAATAGTCATATCATTACCACTTGTTGCTCAACTTCAGTTTCAACTTACTAAAGTTTTCTTCTTTTTGATGTTTAATATTAACCTGCCTTGAACAGAACAGTGGCTGGTGGCTTGGGGGTTGTGAGCCGTTGTTTGAGTGGAATTGGAGTGAGTCCTGGGCTGAGAGAGGGGACAGCTGGACGTGTGTGCTGACTCTTGCTTGTTGGACTGGGCATCTTGACAGTACCATCCTCAGAAATGTTGTGAAAGTATCCTACAGCAAACAGGCCCCTGTCCCTCCCCTCCTGTTTTCAGCAGCAGGACAAAGCCATTGCAATGTGTGTGTGTGTTTAGTACTGGTTTTCATGGCTGAGGGGTGATACAGAGAGAGGCAAAAAAAAGGAATGAGTGCATATCTAGAACCCCAGTTTACCATTCTGTCCCACCCTGGCCTGGGTTTCCAGATCTCTTCCTTCTCCCCTCAGCTGGTGACTGTTTGACTAATAATTTTTGCCGGCTTCATTTTTTTGGAAAAATGAAAGTTGAGCCAAAGTAGGGGAAAATAACATTGAGGAGCTGCTTTGTAATCCCTCAAAAGCAAGAGAACTAGATCTGGATAATAAACCATTGCCTTTTTTGGCATGTAGAAGATAAAAAAACCCCAACGTGTCGCACTAGTAGCTCTGTAGTTGTTGGTGAGGTGAGATGTGCCAAGGAGGAACTGCTCCAGTGCCTCTGCCTTGGGATCTGCAGGTTCCTGAGTCGGTTGGGTCACTGACTGCACAGGGAGAAGCTTTTGTGCAAATTTCTTAAGCAATTTTAATTTCAGTTCTTAGCTGCCAAAGTGGGTGAAAAGTAAATAATCCTTCTACATAGTAATGGTTTAACCAGGTCCAGAGTGACATGTACTTGAAGATTTATATAGAGTGATGGTGAGGGCACAGATTTTGCCCTGTGAAGTCACTTCTTACCTTCTTTTGATGTGCTTTTTGCGGTGTTTTGGTGTCTTTCTCCTGAGACTCCTGCAGAAGTTTGAAGTATTCGATTTGGGTGTTTAGCCCCCTTGTAACTGTGGAAAAGTGAGTGGTTTTCTTTCCTATTTAAGTCACCCATTAATGTCCATTTAGAGTTAATTTTACCTCCTGCAGTCGTGTTGTCTCTGTCTCAAAGCCTGTGGGGAAGGCAGAGTGTCGCTGTGAGAGCAGCTCTCAGTTCACTGATCTTAGAGGGTTTGTGTCTTTCTCAACCATGGCAGTTGTTCCAGGGAATCATCAGCAGGGCTGACTGAAGTCTTTTGGAGTGATTTGCCAAGAGCACGGAGAGGTTGGGATTCCCTGCTCTTTATTTCACATCATCCCTTGTTGCTTGGGAGAAGTGGCATCAGTTGGAGCCCTGGTGTGGATGAGACCTAGGGTGGTTTGGGGCATGAAGTCCTCGTAAGGGCCACGGTGGCTGCAGCAGAAATGCAAGGGCAGATGGCAAACATTCCTGGTGTGGGTATTGTTGGGTGTTTTGGCCATGAAGATGGCACAGAATGCTGTGGGTGACAGAAAACGGGGGCAGTAGCATGATATAAAGGACTTTGACAAGGGTTGGTATGGGAGTTGAGCATCGTTCTGCTATTTGAATTCCAACCTAAAGGGGA
>JAYRBT010000023.1:20683930-20711233 GCA_036023395.1 Myiotriccus ornatus | reverse complement strand
TGATATAAAGGACTTTGACAAGGGTTGGTATGGGAGTTGAGCATCGTTCTGCTATTTGAATTCCAACCTAAAGGGGAAACTGAAGTTGAGGAAAGAGAGGGAACTTGGGAAATAACATAAAGGATGGAAAAAAATAGCTTTCCAAGAGGGAGAAAGCGAAGCTCAGGCTGTACTTCTTCAGTCCATCTGGTAACACCGTCTTTTGTCACCTCTTTTGTTCAAAAATACCTTTGCAACAAAAGAATAAGGAGCACTAAGCAGATTTCCAGCCCATCAGAGAAGGTTATAATAAGGTTTTATGTTGGAAATAAAGGCTGGATAAATAAGAAACAAGGGGATTCTTATGCCTTTTGTGGCTTTTTTTCAACTGGAATAAACAGCAGGAAGCTGTTAGGGCAGGTTGTCTCGTCTCCTCGTGTGGGGGATTGGTTTTGGGAAGAGCTGTCGCTGGTCCCATGTGATGGTCAGAACTGAGGGGCTGGGGGGCAGCAGTATTTGTACCTTTGCTTCTCCACTCTCTCTGGGGGTTACTGGACTGAGAGATGGCTCCTTGAAGGGTTTTCATAAGGGTAGGAGTGAAGTGAGTTGTCCCATGATGCAAAATACATTAAAAAAAATTATACATATAAAATATTAACTATACATTTAAATAGAAAAAACAGAAAATAGAAAAGCGTATTTTTCAATTTATTATTTTCTTTTACTCTCCACCCACTGTGATTAATATGCAGGGCAGTTGTGTGGCTGACTTCAAGTCTTCTCTTTCCCCCTGGAACCAGAGGACTCTCTTTCCTGAGTTATCTCTAATTTACTTGAGATGCTTCCACCACGAGCAGCAAACTGTTTGCTGTGAATGCAGTATTTTATATGATTTTTTAACAAAGTGAAGGCTACTCTTTAAGGCTCAAAAGAGAAACTCATGGTGTGCTTAATAAGAGTGAGTGGTTTTATCTTTTGGCATCAGAAGTGTAGACAGCAATGAAATAATTGGGATGCAAAGCAAAACTTTGTATTCTGCTTTGTTTCTGTGGAAGTTTGGCTGCAAATCCTGGTTAGAAGTTTGCAGGGCAGGGGGCAAACTTCAGGCATCCAGTTGTGTCACAGGAGCACTGAAATGTTCCTTCCCAAATGTTTTAAGGAAGCAGGTAGATTCTCATCAGCAGTAGTTTGAACTGTAATAGGAGATGTTAGAAAGAACTGAAGTCAAACTGCCCGATAATGGTGATTTCTGTCTTTGTCATCTGTGTGAAGATATGATGAAATAATCCTTTTTTACAGGTAATTCTGGTTGGCACTGGTCAAGGAATATGCTTAGGAATATTCCTAAGCTGCCTTCTTTGCAAGTATACTGAATATTGGGTACTTACAGGCACTATTTGAAGATACCTGGGAATGAAAGGCTTGCCAAAAATGTTTTCTATTCTTCGTGCTGTTCTGGAGCTCCATGGGTTTTAAAAGGCAAAAAAATTACCCCCCAAAATAAGGTGTAAACATGTTCCCAGTGCATGGTGAGGCTGTTTCTGTGAACACACAGGGCTGTGTCAGTGGGTGACATGTGCTGGGCGCTTGGACACCGTCGGTCACATCTGCTGGCAGTCCCTAACTCTGGGCTCCATGGGCTGACTGCCAGGGAGCTGGAGGTGGGCAGAGATGCCAAAACCAAGCAGGAGGACTAGTGCCACCTTTACTGTGTCCTCCGTCTCTGTTGGGTTGGAAGAACAGTAAAAAGCGAATGTGTGTTTGAAGCTTGGCCTGAATGTCAGAATGACTTTCCAGGAACTCAGAAAAGCATAAACACAAATATTCAGGAACACCTAATAGCTTCAGGTTTTCAGCAAACTGGGCAAAAGTGATGAAAGAGGTGGATTGGCATCCTTGCCTGCTCATGGTGGCAGCCAGCTGTGACCCTGCCCTGCTACTCAGTTTTGTTTCAGTGGTATCTGGTCCATACAAAAGTAAAACACTAATACCAATGGGGTAGCCAGTAAAAGAAAAATATTCTAAATCCTGCATTTTTAGGTGGGTGGTGATAGTTGCAGTCAGCTTTCGCAGCAGAATTGCCTGTTTTCCTCTGTTCCAGTATAAACCCAGAAGTATTTATGGTGTTGGTAAGTCATACCCAACTCCTGGATGTGTACTGAACAGTACAGGAGCTGTGAGTATCACTGAGGTGGCACTTTGGAGCTTGCCTGGTAAAGCACAGGAACAAGGGAGAGAACTAAAACAAGTCCAAAGAACAGATTTGGGGTTTTTGAACTACTCGAGTCTTTGTCCTGTGGGGTTTGTTTCATTTTTACCAGTGTTTTCCTGTATGTTCTCCTCTGTGTGTATATTATTCTTGTTTTCTAAGTAAGTGAGTCTGTGTGATTGTTTTGGGGGAAGGGGAATAAACAGCTGCAAAGGGAAGACTGGCAGGAGTTGGGAAGCAGGAGGGAGAGGTGGCTGGTACAGGGCAGGGGTTTGCTAGTGCAGGGAGAGCTGGGGAGGGGCAGGTGGAGAGGTGGCCTGAGCAGAGGGGAGAGGGCAGTGGGCAAAGGTGCCCCTGTTAGGTGTTGCTTCAGTAAGTTTATTGGTTCTACAGAGGAGGGTAATGGAGATATAGAGGGAGAGAGCAGGGGAGGAACTTCCCTTCCTACCCGTGTCATACAGGGTACTCCTCCCCCCTGAGATCCCCCCAAGAGCTGCGTGCAGGGCCGGGGGCCTCAGCACAAGAAGGACTTGGAGAAAGTCTAGAACAGGCCATGGAGATGCTCCGAGGGCTGGATCCCTCTGCTCTGGAGCCAGGCTGGGAGAGCTGGGGAGGTTCAGTCTGGAGAAGAGAAGGCTCCTGGGAGAACTTAGAACCCCTTCCAGGGCCTAAAGGGGCTCCAGGAGAGCTGGAGAGGGACTGGGGACTAGGGATGGAAGGACAGGGCAAGGGGGAATGGCTTCACACTGCCAGACAGCAGCGTTAGATGGGATACTGGGAAGAAATTCTTGACTGTGAGGGTGGTGAGGCCCTGCACAGGTTGCCCAGAGAAGCTGTGGCTGCCCCATCCCTGGAAGTGTCCAAGGCCAGATTGGACAGGGCTTGGAGCAACCTGGGCTAGTGGAAGGTGTCCCTGCCCATGGCAGGAAGTCTGGAATGAGACGAGCTGTAAGGTTTCTTCCAACCCAAACCATTCATGGATTGATTCTGTGATTAAAGGACATCAACCCAGTCTTCCTTCAAAAAAGAGAAAGTAGAAAAATCCCTATTAAATATCTCTGGCAGACAGACTTTTTACATGGTGATGACAGATGTGAATTTTGCAGTGCAATTGTTTAATTTGTTAGTTTTGGGACTGTTTGCCTTATCAGCCTCCTTAAGGCCAGGGCAGCTGACTCTGCTAGACCTCAACAGGCGGCAGAACAAACAGGAGGACAGGAATATTGTAACATGAAAAATGAAGTCGTGCCATCCATGGTTGGCTAAGCCATGGAATCCGTGTCATCCCTCATTGCTGGTGTTACAGAGTCTAAAGTTGAATCAGAAAGCGAGAAGGCCAGTTCTGCTTTCCACTCCTGCAGGAGGGTTGTTTCATTCTAAATAACCCCCAAAGAAGTGTCCTGTGTGACTGTGGGTACAGCTCCAGGGGTCTTTGTGTGTCAGGGGTCTCTCAACATGGGTTGCATGAGCTGGATGCCGTGCTCTGATGTTGTACTGCTTGTTTTCAATTGCCAAGATAAGTTCAGAAACCATCTACAGCCATGGCTCCAAGCTGTGGGGAGAATGCCAAAGCCCAGCAGCCACACTGGAAGGTGAGGCTTTGGCTCCCTGGGATATAGTGGGTGTAAGTGCTGCACATTGTAGAATCAACAGCCTGTGCCACAACTGGCACCTGTCATAGAACCACAGAGTCACTGAGGCTGGAAAAGCCCTCTGAGTCTGAGCATTCCCCCAGCACTGCCAAGGCCACCACTAACCCATGTTCCAAGTGCCACATCCACACATCTGTTAAATCCCTTCGGGGGCAGTGACTCCACCAAGCAAACTTGCAGAGCTGACAAGGTGTAGTGGCCAAGAGGAGAGAGGTGCCTTGGGCCAGCAGGGAGCCAAGGACACCAGGCTCTTTCTGGTCCTTTCAGCCCAGAACTGGCCAGCTCATGAGAGGTGGGAGAAGCCACAGGCTCACAGCTGCCCTGGGGACTCTCCACCCCCAGCAGCTGTGGTCGTGGTGCTCAGTGACCACCCCGACCATTGACAGGGCACTGGCCATGAATCCCAGGGCCTTCCCTCAGTGCAGCTCGTTAAACACCAGCCTGGCTGACTTGAAATGCTGACCTAGTCCTGTTCACAGCTGAGATCTGACCCCGTGTAAGTGATGAACACACCTCATTCATCACCATCTGAATGTCCATCTTCTTCCCTTCAAAGTGTACAAGCAAAGGGGCTTGTAGTCTCCTGGCTTTCCTGGAGCAGGGAAATCCACAGCTCCTTGTGCTGCTTTGGGGACTCCTCTGGCACATGTTGATTTTGATGTTTCAGTCAGCATCTCCATGCAGGACTCGATGGATTGTGTGGGCCTCAATCAGTGTTGAGTCATCAGAGCTGGTTGAAAGGTGATGGTTAAATAGAGGCCATGACCAAGAGACTCCTACCCAGGGGAAGACACAAGAGCCAGGTGTTGTGCCTCTTAAAGTGTGTGTTTAGCTCCCTTGAAGCATGGGGTGAAGGTAGAGGAAGAAAACTTAAGTCATTAATATGCATTTGTCACGACATTAAGTTTAGTGAGTATGTGTAATGGTGGGTTTGGAGCATGACACAATTTAATTCCCAGTAGCACAGCCTTAAATCCAGCTGCTGCTCTGCTGAGGAATTCAGCTGAGAAGGAAAAAGTTCAGGAGCATGAATTGGGGTGAGTCAGATTTCTCAGTACTTCAGAAGAGCTGAAAATGAGCTTTTTTGGGTTAATTTTTAAATAGGGCTACTGAAAATGTCACCTCACATTTTCAATGCCGCTGAATAGATCATCTCTTGCTAGTGTAAGAAATGCTGTCATGGAACCACAGAATGTCCTGAGTTGGAAGGGACCCTCAAAGATCATCAAGTTCAGTTCCTGGCCCAGCACAGGACACCCCCCAACAATCCACCACGTGCCTGAGAGTGTTGTCCAAAATGCAACCCCTTAACAAGGGTTAAAGAAGTCTTCTGGTCTTTAAAATATGTCCCTGGTTCCTCTGTCTCTTGTTCTTTGGTGTCTGTTGTTAATTTTGGTGGGGTTTTACACATTAGTGATGTTAAATTCATTATACTGAGGCATCTCTTTCAGTTCAATTTTCACCATCAGATTCAGGTTTCAGATGAGAATGGGAGGCAGGGAAGTGAAGAAGGGTATCAGATACTTCTGTATTTTTCTAAAATTGCCCTTGGAGCACAGGTTAATGCCCCAAAGCAGGAAATCCCAGGGGGACATTGCTATTTTTATTGTTAATTGGGAAGAGAAATTAAAATCAGAAGCAAGGAGTAAGTGTTCCATGCTACCTTATACATATATTCATTTTTCCTGTTGAAATTTCACCTTCATACCAATTTTATCAATTAAGTGTAAAATATCGCCTTGGTGGGAGATTCCCAGAATTAAATAACACCCTTTTTTTCCTATGCCACAAATAGGTGCTGGCATGCTGAGAACCCCACAGGGAGTTGTAGATTCTGTCACATTAAAAACATAATGAATGTTTGGGATAAGGGCAGTTCCAGTGGTATTGTGCAGGATGGAGTGTGTCATCTGGAAAGCTCTGCCATCCCATGCTGAGGGAGGAGAGCTATTTCTCTGCCCCTTGCATGCAAAAGCTGAATAATTGAAATGGGTGTTAATGGAATTCCAGAAAACCGGCTGGAATTGGTTGTGGCAGCGCCTGAGGCAGAGCAGCCTCGCTGGTGTTGCCACCCTGGCAGGTCTCCTTCCTTTCCTCAGTTCTCTGGGGCCAGATGAAACAATTTTGTAGAAAAATATGGGCTAGAATTTTTAAGCCTCTTCTGAGGTGTGAGAAAACCTCTTCTGAGGCTTATCTTATGTGAGAGCTGAGATTTGGGTGAATTCTGCACTCAGTGCAGTTCATTTACTTTCATGCACGAGATAAAAGATACTTGAGTTCCTTTGGACACGCGAGGTTGTTTGTGACTTTTTATGGTGTTCATTCTCACTTGTTTAGTGATGCTTCCTGCCTTCTTGAAGAGCGAGGCTATGATCAGATAACTTTCCCCTCTGCCCCATATCAATCTTTCCTAATAATTTCCAAATTTTATGTCTTTAAAAAGAAAAAAGAAAACCAAAAAACAAACCCGACCCAATCCCCCGTCAAAAACATAAAAGGTAAAAAAAAGGAAGGAACCCAAAATAAAGGCCTGAGGACACTGTGACACCCTCGTGCCTGTGCTCGGTGTCGCTGCCTGTGGCGGGGGGGAAGAGGAGCTCTGTAGCGACGCTTCTTGTATTTCTCTTTTTGTAGGTAAGTTCGGTAAGGACAGGACTGGGGAGCAAGTGCCCTGTTCCGGTGGCTTGCCCCCTGCCCACGGGATTAGCTCCTGGAGCTCCACCGTCCCTGCCAGTGCCTGTGCCGGGGCCCGCCCTCGCTGGCGCGGTGACACCGTATGTGATGCCTCTCTGTCAGTACGGAGGAGTTTTCCCCAGCCCCGTGTACGGGGTGCCGTGGCCGGGGCCGGTGGCGCAGCCCGGGCTGGTCGGGGGTCCCGGCATCGTGCGGTTCTCGCCCCTCAGCAGGAGCTGCCTGCGGATGTACCCGGTGCCGCTGCAGCGCCCGCCCGCCCGCGCCCCCGGCCCGCGCCTGCGCATGACCTAGCGGGGTCCTGGCCCTGGGGACCCTGCCAGGGGGGACCTGGCCCTGGGGACCCTGTCGTGGGTAGCCCTGTCGGTGGGTGACCTCGCCGTGGGTGGCCCTGCCGCGGGTAACCCCGCCATGGGGACCCTGTCGCGGGTAACCCTGCCAAGTGGATGACCTCGCCACGGGTGATCCTGCCGTGGGTCCTGGTGGCTTTGACGCTGTCACGCGGAGTGTTTGCTCTGTAGATGATCCGTGTGGGACGGGGCGGGGCCCGCGAGCGCACAGCCATACACCGCATCAGCAATCACTGTGAGGCGGCGTCACAACAGATCGTTTGTCCTTAACGGCAATATCTGCTTCTGTTCCATTGCTGAAGACACTTTATTCTTTGTGTTCTGTTTCACACTTGCGATCCTTAACGTTGATGTACTTGAATTGACGACTAGCAAATTGTACTAACCCTGCAGGAGTTCAGTGCCTTGAATCTCAGCTTTCCAGTCCCAGCTGGAAAGAGATGTACAATTATTTGAAAGGTGTATTTTATTTACTGCTTGCCAGTTGAAGTTCTTTTTTATTTGCAAAGATATTGCAGGTTTACAGTTGACGTTCCTCATCAGCTTCATTTTGCTGTAAATGCTTTCGTTTTTATTCACGGGTTGAATTTTCATTTCTGGAGCTTTTAAAAACAAAAAAAAAGAATTGTGAGGTGAGGTTTGTTTGACATGTTTGTTTGACGCACTGATCATAAAACTGTTTGTGTTTGTATAAGGAATAGTGAAGTGCACATTGTAATGTAGGAGTATTTACAGAGTGATCCAAGGAAAGTGCATACAAGGACAGGGAATAGCATCAGGCAGTGCAGTCCGTTCTCCTCCCCAGCCTGTGGTAAAGTCGCTGTAAGCGGCAGCTTACTGAACTAACAGGCAGCAAAAACGCTCTTCTCCTCTGGATCAGCAGCACATTGGATTTAATTTCCTTTCCCTATCTGGGCTTTTATAATTCAGTTAAATTACAAGTTCATGCATGTTCCATAAGTGAAGGAAACTAATGGAACTCTTGATCGTAGGACAGCGTATCTCCAGGGGACTGTAAGACCCGTGTAAGTACAGCACTCGCACGTGCTCTGGCTCCGGTTCGGCCGCCAAGGCTCAGGGTGGTGTCTGGCCACTGACAGCGCTCGTGCTTAAACGGAACAAAAATGTGAAGCTGTTCTTTCTCATATCTGACACTTCAGGTTTGGAGTCTCACTGCCTTTCGTATGGAAGTTTTTTTCTTTTCTTTTCTTTTCTTTTTTTCTTAATTTATTTATTTATTTTTTTATTTTTACCAAAGTTTGCGCTCCAGGTGGCACGGACACCTCTCTCCTGTTTGAAAGTTGCTTTTTGCCCGTTTTACTGTGCGTAGAGTCTCCACCTGCACCTCAGTCTAAAGGCACGAGGTAACCACTAGACCTGGTTTGCCGATGGTAAGTCTCCTTCCCTCTGAGAGCGCTGCGGGAGCGTTACAGGCACAGGACCCGGAGCGGGGGCCGCACCCAAAGGTGCCGCCGCTTCCCCGCCGTGACGTTTTATACCATCTGCTGAAGGGCAGAGATGTCCTGTGCTGCCAAGCTGTGAATTGTATAGTTCTATTGTACTTGGAGCATTATTATATACCTGTCTAAATTATTTTGTTTGTACCCTTTGAATATATTATTCCATCAATTCAGTTAGAATTGAATTTTATAGACAATTATGCAGAGTCTTCTGCCTGGGCAAAATACTTACTGTAGTAAGAGATTTCTGTTCTCTGTACCATGTATCTTTAATTTGTTTGGGTTTTTTAGATTCATGTATGTATGCTTCATGAGCAAACATGGAAAATATGTTCTCACACCGGGTTCCCTTCAGCTCGCACTGAATCCTACAGATTATGTCGCTATTGCCTGTATAGTCCATCCCTTGTATACTGACAAAGTCAGTGGCACTAAAAGCCCCAAGAAATTGTATAGATTAAAAAGAAAAATAAACATTTTGTGCTTGAAAATGGTGTGAAAAACCCAGTGTTTTTCTAAAGTGTAGAACTGTGTCGATTCCCGGCTGTTCCGGGTAACTCTGTGTTTGTTTTCCAGACTCGTTCTTGTCCCTTGGTTGTGTAGCAGGAGCAGATGTGGTGCCTCCACTAGTTCTTGGGTTCTCCCCGTAGTCAGCACCTCCAGCAGCTGTAGGAAGGAAGCGGTGCCCCGGGAGGTGCCACCTCTCAGGGCACAGTGCACCCGGTCCCTGCCTGTGGAGGTGTTCCTGGTGTTGGGGCTGCTGCAGAGCAGAGCAGGCCAAGTTCCTCTGAGCAGATGGTGCCCTCAGCGCTGCTGGTGGTGCACGTGAGGGTGCTGAGTTTGGTAGATGGGAGAGAAGCCCACGAACTGTGTCTCCCCTGTGCTGCAAAGCACGAGGGAAGCCCCTCTAAAGGATCCTGGCGTCGTTTAGGGGTGAGGAAGCTCGGCCCCGTTGCCAGCACCCTCTTGGCAGTCACCACCACTGGGTTAGGCTGAAGGAGAAATGAGGGAAGGGCGTGCAGGTGACACTCCTGCTTCTGTCTCTCTGTGCACCCACCCCACGTGGCTTTGCTGTGTGTGCTCCGTGTGCCGGGGGCTCCGTGCCTGTCCCCACCGTGGCTGCGTTGCATGCGCTGTGCTCCCGAGGGGCGGCTGGGCAGGGATGCAGCTTCCAGATCCTGGGGGGGAAACACCCGCCTGTTGCACCTCTATCCAGCACTGGGGCTAAGCAGCAGCTCAGAAGGTGATGCTGGCATTGTGGTACTCATGGTGTTTAATTTCCCGAGGGCCCTCTTGGCTGCAGCTCTTTTGGCTGTCGCTTCAAGCCCTCGGTTGTGACAATTGTGTCACGGGGTGCTCTGACCCTCAGCGGCAATTAAACAAATGGCATGAGATTAAATAAATGAGGCAACTCCTTGAGCAGAAGGTGAGCCAAGGAGCGAGAGGGACCTGAGGGATCTGTGCTGCACCATCAGAGAGGGGTCTGTACCCAAAAAGATCCCCTGCAGATCCCAGAACTGAACTCATTTTATTCCTGACTCTGAACGTTGCTTCAATGGGCAGCAAACAGGTCAAACCCACTGGTATAATTCCTTGCCTCCCTAGTTCCTGACCTACTGCCATATCCTGTAGCTGTGCCATCACCCAACATTCCCAGCCCTGTGCTGACACATGGGAAGTCAGCAGAGATACTTTAAATGCCAAGTTTCATGAGGGAGCTCACAGATCCCCCAGTTTTCAATCTTTCAGTTACAGAAACTTAATACAGATCTCGAAGGAATGTTTTAACCTCCCCGAGTCACGCACCCAGTAGTGGAGGAAAGTTTTTGAAACTTTGGTGTGAAAGTTTCAAAATTTTCACAATTTGGGAAGTTGGGAAAGTAGTTGAAGTTTGCCTGTGTGCCATTCTTTTGGCTTCCTGATTGCCTTGTGCCGTGATGGAGTATCTCAATGCATAATCACGTTCTGCTTTCCCACCCCACCCCTGGCTTGCTTGGAGTGGGACTGGGTGTCCTGAGAAGGAGCTGCACATCTGCCACAGGGATGCAAAGCTGGGTGCTGGAGATGGCAGGGAGAATTGGAGTGCTTTGAGGCTCTTTTGCAAATCTGGATTCAACTTCCCTGGCATAGATTTCTCCCAAAAGATTGATGTAACATTGGCCCTCGCAGTTTGTTCGCGTATTTAACTCTGGTCTCCATTTCACAACTTTAAAGAGGAAATATTTTTAAAATTCCATAAGAAAAGAAAAAAAAAATTCTTTAAAAAGGTGCTTTAAAGAGGAAATGCTGCCCAGAAAAGCTGTGGCTGCCCCATCCCTGGAAGTGTCCAAGGCCAGGTTGGACGGGGCTTGGAACATCCTGGGCTAGTGGAAGGTGTCCCTGCCCATGGCAAGGGGTGGAATGAGATGGTCTTTAAGGTCCCTTCCAAACCAAACCATTCTGGGACTCTGTGATTACTTAACCATCACTTCACACCTGTCTCCAAAGTGCTCCACCCTTGCTCTCTGCTGTATAACTTTACTTTTCTCTGAAATACTTGACATTGTCTGAGATCAAAGGCAAGATGAGGGTGAGACGCGTGGCCATTGCTGTGCTCGGACAGAGATACTCGTGCTGGGGAACAGGGGCTTGGTGCTCAGGGGCAGTAATTTCTGCAATGACCTTCTTCATCCAGTGGCAGGTTTTGCTGTTTGGTATTTGTGGAAGGAAACCACTAATACTTTGAATCATTAGTTTAACTCGGATCTGCCAGTGGTATTTCTTCAAGCATTTTTCATTATCCCAGTGCATTAATGGCAGGTCTGGGAACATTCAGAATATTTCCAGACAAGCCCCGTGGACGCTTTGTAGGTCCATGTTGGATTTGTTCAGTTTGCACGTTTGGGCAGGAAAAACATCTGTCCTCACACATTCCTTGGAAGTTGGCTTTGGAGGGTTGTAACCAGCAGTCTCCCTTCTGAAATTATGTGACCTCAGCATTGCTTTCCCTGTCATCCTCACCCCCACAATGAAGCAAAGAGTTCAAGGCTTTTTGGGTGAGATTGATGTTACTCATCAGATACTGGTTATTTATGCAAAAAAACCCACCTTGTTTTCTGCCTTGCTGCCCGTGAGTTCCCCCCAGGCTTTTCATGCATGCTGTTGAAGGTGTTGGATCAGAGACAGAAGTCACTCATGAAATAGTTCCTGATTCTGTGCAGGGTCCCAATAAGGTTTCCTTGCCTCCTCCTGTTCCTCGTGTGCCCTCCTCTGCCCCTGATTTCTGGTGCTGCCTGTGGGGAAGTGTGGGCATGGCCTCTGCAGGGCGTACAGGCAGGGAACTCGCACGCTGTCATCTTGGATAGATAAATGTCTGATATGGGAGTGAATTTATAAAACAGCAAAGCCATAACCTCGTGTTATTTCTGGCTACAGTTATTTATTATGGATTGAGTCTTTGAGGACAGTTATTTATTACGGTTTGAGTCCATCTCAGTGATCTGTGGGGTCAGCCTGTCCTGGTCGGCGCTTGTGCAGACTGAGCTTTGGTGGAGTGATCTGATGTGCTGATCCCTGTTATTATTTTACCCCTGACAATCATTTTCCTGTGTGTGTACCCAGAAAGGAGCCGTTGATCAGATGGGGGCTGTGTGGTTGGTGCCTTTTGGTGGGGGCAGCACGTCTGGCTGTGGAGCCGCCCCTGCAGAGGCAGCAGGACAGGGAGGCTCCAGCCCTGACCGTGCTACTGCTTTCATTAATGCAGCCAAGCTCCAGAAGGGCAGCATAATGAGAAGGATTTCAGGAGCTGGCAGGTTACAAATTCTGCTTTATGAAGGAATTTGTTGCTCAGAGGGGTTTGGATGTGCTGCAGTGCTGACGTTGACTGTGTCAGCACAGAGATTACTTACACCTGATTGATTTGGAGTTGGAGCAGGAGGTGGCTGCTGTTGTGAGTGATGTGGTGCTCTCTGCTCCCTTCCCAGGGATAGTTGTGGTGTGCTGTCAAGGCTGGTGCTGCATACTCTTGGATCTATATTTGATTATAGAACATCTCCCTTGAAATAAGTTTCTCATGAAGAGTTTAAGGGCTGCGTGGTTCGAGCCTTCAGTCTGACATGCGAAGCCTCAGGAAGCTTTAGAGCTCACCTGATCACTGTGGAGGGGCTGTTCATACACAACAACCTACTATTCGATAAAGAATCTGTTACAACAGTGAAATTCTGGTGACAAGCTCTTGGTTTTTCCAAGTCTGGTTGAGTAAGGGGCGCTTGGATGAATTTCTTTGGATGTGGTGCAACAGGATGGATGCGCGGTGAATACTGGGCACGTTGTTGTAGCTGTGAGGCAGAGGGAAAAGCTGGAATTATTTTTTCCCCTCAGAAAGAAGCAGATCCCCACTCTTTGTCTTTCATTATTGAGGTGCCACTGAGTGCTAGCTATGGCAGTGTGGCTCTCGAGGAGCTTCAAGTGACAGGGTGAGCATGGTGAGAGCCTCTCCAGCCACTCCTCTGGGGTCTTCTTTGTGCCTGTTGCAGTTTTTGTGGGGTATTCAGGACTCTGACACCTTGTAAAAAATTAGATTTAAGAAGAAATAACCAGCTGCCAATCATTCTCAAATGGGGGTTCTTCAGGTCTGACATAAAATGGCCCCAAAAAGTATTTACTCTTCTGTTGTTTTTTTTCAATTACTTTGCAAGCAGGGTAAAAACTTCCTCAGTGCTCAGGGTTTGTTTATCAGACCAGACAGACTGCATCTAGGGTCTTTGTCACCATTAGGCAGCAGCTACAGGATGTGCCATCGCTGCCTTTTTCCCGCAAGCGTTGGGTATAATCACATTCCCCGACCTCTCCGGCGCTGTTGCCTCCTCAGCCTGTGAGAGCTCAGACTTGACTGGAATAAGAAGTGAGGAGTTTGTCAGTGGGCTGAGCGCCTGTGAGGGTTTGTTTGAGGAGCCAGGTGACTGGGGAGCTGGCTCTGCTCAGGGTGTTGTGGCTGGCCCACTGCTGCCACAGCTTTTTCCCCTGGTTACCTGGAGATAGTTCGTTTTATCCTCTTTTCCTGGGTCAAACTGCCTGCCAAATGCTGGTTATCCATAGCGAGCAGGTGTTGGGATGGATCCAGGTGGATTTTCAGAGCTGGCGTTGGTCCGAATCTCAGGGAGGAATTACAATGAAGACATGATTTTCCTTCCCTTAAAAGCCGTTCTTCCAATGAACAGGCAGAGCAAGGAATACGGGAAAGTTGGGACTGCGTTTAACAAAAGCAGAGCCCAAACCACAGAGACCCGGCAGGAGCTGTGCCAGACCCTGATGGCACCTGCACCACGTGCTGTCCCCCCCAAACCCCGCCTTCCCTGCCGCTCCAGGGACCCCCTGCATGTGTTCTGAGGGCATCCCAAAGCCGCCTGCTCCGCCAGGCCCGTCCGTGGCTGCCATCCCACTGTGTGCATGTGTGTCTGTGGAGCAAGGGGCTGGCTGCATGTCCCTGGGAGCATGTCCCCAGCACAGCCAGTGCGTGGTGGTGGGCATGTGCTGCAGGGTTGGGGTGGCACCTCGTGCTGCTGCTGCTTCAGCCACGTGCTGTGCCCTCGGTGCCCTCGCTGCCTCCTACCCTGGTCCTGTCCTTGCAAGCCCTTGGCCTTGCTGTGCCCTTCCACGTCTGTCCCACCGTCTTGCCCGGTGGTCTGCCTCCTGTGGAAGGCTGATGGATCCCATCCCTGCCTGGGTGGGGCATGGCATCCCTGCAGCCCAGGTGGAAGGAGGTCTCTTCCAACCCAAGCCATTCTATGATCTGTGGTCCGAGGCTCGGCTCCGTTTCCGTTGGACAAGGGAGCCAAGCCCGCAGGTGTGGGGAGCTGGTGCCACGACGTACCCTGGCAATCCCACCATCCCTTTGGCACCTCCACACAGCATCACATCCCCCTCCCCTCCTCCCTCAGCGACAGGGTCTCACAAACTGAGCCCAGCGCTGGGCATCTCTGCTGGCTCTTTCCATCTCCCCCTCCTGGGAGCTGGCTCTGCCCAGGGGTGTTGTGGCTGACCCACTGCTGCCATACGTTTTTTTCCTGGTTACCTGGAGATGATACTTAATTTTTTTTTTTCCTGATTCCAGCAGGAATCAGAGCTCTGGTCTGAGGGACCCTGCGAGGTGCTGAGGTTCTGCCACCAAAACAAGTGTGTTGACGCATCTGAGCTCTCTCAGCGCGGCAGATCTCGGTCTCTGTTTCCTCGCGGTTACCTGGAGCGCGCTGTGGCAGCGGCACCTCCACACTCTCGGGGGCCCGTGAGCTCACGTGGCCCTTCTTTTGGGTTTGGTTTGGGTTTTCCCAGATGTGAAATCCATGTATGGATTTTTTTCTTTTAGATTCTGAAAATGAGACCGTCGGCGACTGACGCGTGGCCCCCGCAGCTACAGCGCCAAGCGCGAGGCCCCGCCGCGGCTAAGGAGGAGGAAGAGGAAGATGGGAAGTGATTTATCATGTGTGAGGAATTCTGTGCTGTTCTGGTCCATTCAACGCAATTTTGTAACTTCTTTCTAATCATTTTTTTATTTATAGTTGGAAATACAAAAAATGTTATGCAAAAAAAAAAAAAAAAAAAAGAAAAAATAATAAAGGAGAATTATTTTGGGGGAAATGGATTTTGTTCCAAATTGTTCCCTTCTGTTGTGAGCCAGGTTTCCATGAGCAGCAGATGGAGAAGAGGGAGGAGGAGGAAGAGGAGGAGGCACTTCAAATGCTTTTTGTTTCACACAGTTAATTGTCATTTAAGCAATTTTCCAAGCAATAAGCCAGGCACGCATACAAGGAAGACAAGTTCCAGTTCCATTTAAATGTCTCACCATTCTTTTGTAAGGATGAGACTCTATTTTAAATCCACTTAAATCAAGTAAAAAACCTCCGGATCCTGCACCGGAGAGTCAGTCTGTGCTCGTCACTTCCCTTTTTACCTCTTTCTTTTTTCTCACAGACCGGCCACTTTTTCTTGCCAGACTTAAATACAGTTTCGAGTCACTGCTGATTTTAAATGTAAGACTAAAATCCTTCCACGGACCAGGGGGTAATTGGAGCCATTTTTAAGACTCTAAAGTGCCTTCAATGAGCTAAACTGATGCAGTGGAGGGGTTTCTTTCTCTGGGTTCACTGGTGGTGGGTTTCACTGACTTCTGGGTCAAGGGGATGGATGGAGTAGTTTGAAGCAATAATCTCACAGGTGATCATTTATCAAAGGACTACTCACCTCTTTTTAAGAAAGCTGGGTTAGCACTGTCCTAAGGAGTGGGAAAGTGCTGCTCCTGCAGTTACATCTGGGCCCCAAACTCTATGCACCCACAGGCCTCCCTTGCTGCCCCTGCAGCCCCAGCCCAGGCTGTTCTCACCCTCTCACTCTTGGTTTTGATCCCAGAGCCATCGGAACTTCCACCTGCCCGTCAGCCCCTCGGTACCCCCTTCCTCGCAGCTGGAGCCTGGCGTTCTGTTTCGGTGTTATCTGCCATGTCTGTCTCTTCCAAATCTCGGTTCTAAGTAATAAATCTTATTTTGATGCCGTTGTTCCCGATTTCCTTTCCACCTCGGCCCCTTCTGCCCGCCAGTGGGAGGGAGGAGAGCGCAGGTGGAGGTACCTGTGTTGGTGAAGCTCCAGGATCACTCAAACACTTGGTTAATTCAGAGTTTTGAAGCCCCAGGGCCAAAATATACATATTTATGTTAAGTTTTTGCTTCTCTGGGGTGCCTCCTGCCCTGTCTTTGTCTGAGGAAAGGGGATGGATCACCTGCACAGGAGCAGGGACTGGGTAAGTGGTAAAGGCTAAATTGTTGCAGGCCTTGGGCTTCTCTGCTCGAAGGGGAGTCCAGCCAAGTGCTGTACCTTTCTTGTTTGGGTTTTTGGTTGTTTTCCTCTTACACACCTCCTTGCCAGCTGCTCCCACATCCAACACGCTGGGTACGGGGACAGGGTTGTCACTTCTCCAGAGATGAGCCACTATTCCAGTGATCATGGAAACAAGGCACTGTGCCCTCACCTGAGACTTCTATTCCCAAGTTCAAAAGGTGGTTTTCTCCAGGGAAATCCTTTGCAGGGCCTCCTGAGGTCTAGGTGGGCCTCCTTCATCAGTTGTTCCAACCTGCTTTGCTCCTCCTGCAGATCCTCGGGCTCCTCCACAACTGCAGGGAGCCAAGGGGCCTCTGACTCCAGATAAGGATTTTATAAATATTCTATTAATATTCAGGTTAAATATAAGGATTAGTACCAGGATTAAAGCTCAGGAAGCTGGGGCCAGCCCTGGCTGGTGGCTGCTCCCCACGTCTGCGCAGCCCACCCGATTTTGGATAGTCTCTCCCATGAAGACAGTTTGGAGCTGCCAAGGGTCCCTGAGCTCCTCTGGGATGAACCACTGAATGGGATCCTCTAATTCATCCTATGATTCTGTGAGGGGGAACGGTCTTAAATTAAAAGAGGGCAGATTTAGATTGGTTATGAGGAAGAAATCCGTCCCTGTGAGAGTGATGAGGCCCTGGCACAGGTTGCCCAGGGAAGCTGTGGCTGCCCCATCCCTGGAAGTGTCCAAGGCCAGGTTGGACGGGGCTTGGAGAAACCTGGGGCAGTGGGAGGTGTCCCTGCCCATGGCAGGAGGTGGAATGAGATGGTCTTTAAGGTCCCTTCCAACCCAAACCATTTTAGGCTTTGAGGATTGTCTGCAGAGGAAGAGCCAAGCTTCAGGGCTTTTCTCCACTCCCTTCTGTCCCCAGTTCCTCTCCTCCTTGCAGTGCTGTAGAAAATATTCTCCTCTCAGCCTGGTGCCATGCTTGGGGTTAATCAGGAGTATTTTCTACTGGCCACGATCAGAAGCTTGAGCAGGGGAGTGTGTCCATGGCAAGGTTTAACACAGCACTGACGAGTGGAAAGGAGGAGTGTGAAGAGCTGAGCTCTAACCGTGCTCTGAAACGCGAGGCTTGGTCCCTGCTCCCACTCCTCGGGGTGTGGTTGGTGGTGTGCCTGGTACACAGGGGGCTGCTGGAACAGTGATGTTACTCTTCACAGCCTGGGCACTGTTCTGGAACCATTCACGGGAGTTTAGGAACCAGGCTGAAGTTTCCTGAACTCGTTTCTGTGCTCCCAGGATGCTGAGCGTCTGCTCTGGGAGCACAACACCCCAGCCCCCTGCCAAGAAAGGATGTCTGGGATGTGCTTAGGAAAATTTGCACTTTTAAAAGCTGAAGGAAGCACTGGGGCAGCTCCCGGTGTGTGGAAGGATGAGGCGGCTCCTGGCAGGCTGAGCCCCTGTGCATGGACAGCTGTGCTCCCTCTGGGAGGAAATCCCTGCAAATGTTGGAAGCACAGCTTAGTGCCCTGTGACAAGGGCTGAAGCAGTGACATGTTTGGGTGGCTGCTGAGTTTGGAGGGGGAAAGACTGGAAAGGTTTCCAATCCCCTCTGGATTTCTACAGTTTCTGTAAGACTATGGAGAAGGTTTAAATGGATTATTCTCTGTGCAGGTTCTCAGTGTTTTAGTGCTCTGAGTAGTAGAATTTTTGGAAAGTAAAAGGAGGAATAAATTTGGTGACAGGCTGATTGGACACTTGGGGGTATGTTTGAGATGTTTGAGGCTGTTGGATGTTTAATGAGGATTCCAGGGGCTGGTAACACAGTCACGGAAATGGAGTCAGTCAAAAATGTCAAACATAACAAAATGATTCTCAGCATTTGCCGATGGCACGTGAGCTGCTGTGGGTGCTTTGGGAGAGGGGTGGTGTGGGGATTGCACAGGGCTTTGCAGCCCTTAACCTTTCATTTTGGGGGGACTTTGGAAGGTAAACCATGTTTGTTATCGTTGTTAAATCAGAGCATTCATTGTTTTGTTTTGTTTTTTTTTTAAAACACCATAAATTGGCATTGGTGGAGCTCAGCATTGCTGTGCTGCCTATTGGTGGCAGAATGAACCTTCTGTTCATGCCCAGCACGGGCTGGTGACGCAGGGAGAGTGGGGATGGGAGAAGGTGTCTGGAAAAAGTCCCCCCCCCAACACGGTCCCTGTGGATTTGCTCTCACACGTGTGAAGTGGTGAACACCCTGAAAATCCCTGGCTGTGTCCCATTTGTTCTTGCAGTAGGATTCTAGGAGCATATTTCTGTATTTATTTTATATCTATTGAATGTTGAGAGATGGTATTTCCAGAAGCTGGCAATTAGCAATGTAGAAATAAAAAATATTTCGGTTTCCTGATGAGCAGAGAAAAGTAAAAGGACACACATCTTGTAGAGTTCAGTGCTTGGAGACTTTTATTTGTCATTTTCCTTCCATTTCCTTCCACCTACGGGAAGGTGTCCCTGCCCATGGCAGCGAGTTGGAACGAGAGCTTTAAGGTCCCTTTCAACACAGATCATTCTGTGATTCTGTGATTATTCTTTGCTGTTTCCTACTGCCTCTTATTATGAAAGGAGACAAGGAAAATTTTTCAGGTATCACCTGCCTGGCTGGTTCCTCCATGGGAAAATGCCCTTGCTGGACAGCAAACCCAAATGCTCCATTTCAGCTGGAACCGACACTATGAGCAGGTTTCCTGTGTCCATCTCCAGCTGAATTAGAAGTGCCTGGAGTGAGACCTTGCCTGCACCCCAGAGATGTGGGACCCTCTTGAAGCCAGGCTTGGCTCTCCATCATTTTTTAATAAGCTCTGAGAGGGTTTTAGTTACTGCTGTACCTGGGCACTTTATCTGCATTCGCAGGTGTGAGGAGTTGCTCCTGTTGGGAAAATGCCTCAATTCCATGCCTTTCCCACAGCATTGTGTGTTTCTTTATTTACTCTCTCCGGGTAAACTTTTTGCTGTGCTCAGTATCAGGAGCTCAGGCCCTGGTGACAAATGGAATGTCCCCAGGAATGATGGCCCCCGTGCAGGGCGGGTGGAGGCTGCGCTGGCCATGGAGGAGGTGAGGGGGTGAGAGGGCTCAGCTGGGCCAAGGGGTCTCTGCTGGTCCATAGCCTGGGGCCAGCCTGAGATGATGTTTTCCAGATGAAAAAGCAAAGCCCCTCCATTTTCCTTCCCTCCACTCCCTCTTCAGAGCATCCCAAGGGAGCTCTGGGAGCTGGGGCTGCACTGTGGGGGCACCAGGGCAGAAAAGAGGGTGCTCTGGAGTGGTGGGTGCATGTCGGCACACCCTGAGAGGGGCTCATCCCCGTGGCTGCCAACTCCTTGCTGGGTCTGTCTCTTACCAGGGAATGAACCAGAGGGAAGGGCTGGGAGCAAACATGGAACTTTTTCATTGTCGTTTTTAATGAGATCTGCGACAAAATCCTCAGGGTGAGGACTGGAGCCCGGAGCATCCCCCTGTGCCAGGCCAGGCTGGGGCAGGCAGGGGCAGAGGCAGAGGCCTGTAACTATTCAAATCTCTATTTTTTAAGAAATCCCTGCATTACATCCTGGCTTTGCGAGATATTGCTGTGCCCAGCAGTTCATGAAACGACGTGGACGTGTGTGAGCTGCACAGACCTGTCCCCAAATACTGATTTTCACAGAGGACTAAAACCAGAGCTTGAAGCACAGCAGCGGCCACAGGGTGGGTTTCTCAGAGTGGGTTTTTCAGGCTGGTTTCTTCAGGGTGGGTTTTTCCACACACCCCGAATTCCTGATGGGCCGGAGTTGGCTTTCCCCTGGCAGCAGCCCTCTCGGCTCTTTGTCATGGTGATCAGCAATGCTTCTCTGTTGTCATGGCTGCGGGGTTACTACTGAAGCCAAAGCACTGCACAGCCCCTTTATTCATAGTTTCAGTGTATAAACTAATTAAGTCAACTGAAAGCAGCAGTCTGTTCCCTGCGCCTTGTTTTTCTAATACTCAGATCAGATAGACCTGATTCCTGCCATCCTCCAAAACATCCAACCTGACTGCGATGAGTTTTGTATCTTAAGACCCAGCAAATTATTCACCGATTATTTAATTGCCCAGAAACCTCCATGCAAAATTGAAAAGGTCTCTGGAAAATGTCTTTTGAGCTGCTAAGATGAGGCTGGGAGCCGGCTGCTGCAGCCGTGCTGGATTCTTTATTGCTGCTTTACTCGGGGCAGGAACTCTGTCACCGTGTTTAGTTTCTGAGTTTATGCATCGCTGGGTTAAAAAAATAAAATAAAAAAAAAAAAAAGGTGGCAAAATGCTTGGGGGAGGATCTCTGCAGAGTTCCTCACTCCTGCCCCCACCACGGGAGGATGGAGAAGGACAGGCCCCAGCTGCAGCCAGAGGACAGAGTGCTTCCTCCGGCCAGGGTAAGGTCGGCTGCACCTTGACACCCAGGCTCAGTTTTTATTAAAACTTAATACAAGCAGAGGCTCTGTGTGAGCCCCGGGAGCCATGAGAGGAACCCCATCGTGTCTGCCTGAGGTGGCAGCGGCGGCACCAGCATCAGCCTCTGTCAGGAAAGGGTTTGGGGAGATTTGGTGTCCCCACTTGGTGTCCTGCTCACTGCTCAGCCCGAAGTAAAACCAGACAGGGACCCTAAAAATCCTCTTACAATCACCTGCCTCTGAGTGTTCCTGTGGTGTCTCCCCAGGAGGATGTGCACACTCTGGCACCCCGGCCTGGGAGTCCTTCGACAGCTCTTTAATTAGACAGCTCTCAATGAAGTGCTCTTCAAAAGAGGCTGTATTAGGTAAACGTTAAGAAAAACCACTCTGTTTTCCACTTTAATTTAGGAAAGCAGCTTTGAGAGCCTGCAGCACCCCTCGTACCTGGGAAGTGCCACCTCATTCCGCAGATGCTTCCTTCTCTGTTTATCAACAGACATGGATTCCCTCTCTCACGTCAGGAACAGCAGCCACAGCCATAGCTGTGAATTCGTGGGATTGCTGCTTTGTCCATCGGACGCTCTGGGCTGGGACATGCTTTCCTAAAGGGCCATCAGGACCTCTGGACTCGGAGCTGACTCCTGGCTGTTCATGGTCATGAAAACAGAAAATACTTTATGTCTCAGGTGTGGAATTTCCAGTGCTGTCTTTTTGCTTTGAAAATTAATTTAACTAAGCAGCATATTACTGCCTTTAATTGTACTTATCTTTAACTAAGATGCAAGGTAACCTCAGCCACCTAATGTCAGTTTTTCAAAGTTTAGCATACAGCATTTTAAATTTACTAAATTCCTGTCTTAACAAGAGTAAAGGGACTCCATTTCCTTTCTTTGTGAGACAGCTAGAAATATTTTTTAATTCTAACAGTTCCTCCAGTGTGGTGATCTAAAAAGCAATTCTGTAATACAGACCGGGAATTTGAAGATATGTCGAGTTTCTGAATGATTTTGTCAAAAGGTTTCCCTAAGTGCAATTACTGATTGCTTTTGGAGGAGTCTGTTTATGTGGAATTTTGCAATTTTGCATGTTTAGAAGGAAAGTGACTTGGTGGGCATTCCTTCTGAAATGAGACCTTCAGCTTTTCAGGACCATTTTTAACCCCACCATTTGATGTCAGTGCAGGTCACCCGGTCCAAGTCGGTCTCAGGGCTGTGGGAGTGACTCTTGGTGCTCCACAAACATGCAGCAATAATTGCTTTGGTTGCTTTCTTAGCAAGTATTTTCACTGTTAATCTCATTTTGACAGAATATTTGTGGGGAGTAAACACAGTGGAGGCCCAAATATAACAAACCTATAGGTGGGAGATGATCTTCTCCAGCTCCAGCCCTGGCCTGGGGCTGGATGCACCAGCTGGAGCTCCTGCCTCTCCAGATGCCACAGGTTCACTGCTGGCATTGTCCTGGTACAATATATGAGTGAGATTTGGGAGGCAGCAGAGCAGGGGCAGTGCAAACAGCCACCAGCAACCGCCACAGGGAATCCAACCAAAACTGAGGGAAGTGCTCCCAAAGGCTCTCCTGTTTGCTAGGCAAGTTCTGCCAGGATAAACCTTTGTTTAAAAAGTAATCATTCTGTAGGAAAGTGGCAGAGACAGTTTGCAGAGGGAGGTGGCAATGACTCTTGCTGCTGAGGGACACTGGCACAGTGCACAACGAATGCTCAGGTTGGGCTGAGCCCACCTTGTGAATGTGGGATTTTCCAAATCCACTGAGTGACCGGGACTTGTACCCTGGTACCTGATAACCTTTAGCTGCAAAAAAAAAAAAAGCAACTTTTACATGAGAATAGTGTGTTTTAGCAAGCTGCAGACCTGTTTTGGGCTACCAGGGGAAGGGAAACATTTCCTTGCTGCGCAGGAAAGACTTCGGTGACCGATAGACATCGGTTTACGTTTTTGAGCCCCACCAATAAGCATGACAGAAGACAACCACTGATCAATAATATCCTTGGGGATGAATATCAGGCTGGAAGGACTATTTGAGTTAAAGGTTAACATTAGCCTGTTAACAGGGATCAATTAGTCATGAGTCAATGCAGGTTGGAAATTAGAAGACAGTTAATAGCAACGGGAGGATGAAAATTCTGGAGCACTCTGTGACTGCAGAGGTGGTTTGAAAAGCCCATGGAAGGATTGCACAAGTGAGCAGACATTCCTGAAGAGAGAAAATGGCTTCTTGTTGTGAGTCCTGAGGGATTTGGTGGGCTGCTGTAGTTGGAAAGAAAGGGATTGCTGGTTTTTCTCCTGCTGCGGTTATCTGTGGAAGACATCATAAACTTTCCAGCTCTCCCATTCTTTTATGCCTTGGTCCTCTGATAGCAACCTCAGGGCTGGTTAAATGGCTACTTCTGCCCATTCTACCACAGCCACAGCACTTTTGTGGCCTCTCCCTGCACTCTCCAGGTCCTCGTCCTTACTTGCTGTTACACAGTACAGGCCCAGAATAGTTAAAAGCATGTTTAATATCCTACCAGGATGCTCTAGAAAGAGCCTCTTCACCCATTTTAAAGTAATTATGAAGGACAAGTTTCACTCAGTCCCAAAATAGCCTGGCATCAAATTCTCAGCTGAAATAAACTGCTGTCTGGCCATTGCCTTGGGCACAAACCAACCAGGACAGAGCAGCAGCACGTCTGATCCCAACTGTGAGCTGTGAATGTGGCAGAGGAGCTTGGCCATAAGATTGGTGGTGACTGACTAATTTATTTTGTTTCATTTCATTTCATTCTATGTTATTTCATCTTATTTTACTGTTTTATTTTACTTTAGAAACAGCTGAGATTAGTGGGGCCTCTCAGAATATCCAGGTCAAGGTAGTGAATTATTTAAACCAAAGACAGAGCTTTCTTCCAAGTCCTTTTGCTACCCTGTGGGTTAGTGGTGAAAAATAACCTCTAGTTGAGGCTGGGAAAGCATGAGATAAAGATATATGATTTAGTGCTGTGGATGTTCTGGACAAGAACAACCTGTTCCTTTGTGCCTGCACAATACCAGGCACCAGGACCCCCACATGGGGAAATATGAGTAAACATTATTAGCAAACCCAGAGTATTCCTCATAATGAAATACTGTGATTTTATAGTTCTGACCATGACAGATCCCACAAGGCTTGATTTTTGCAAAGCCCCAGCCTGTTGCCTGCACTGTACCCCCAGAGAAGCTCTTTTATATTTGTCCTTCTCGTGAAAATGAAACTCCTCACCCTTAACCTTGGTAGCTTCCTATAGACCTGTTTTTCTCATATTCTGCTTTTTCTTTCTCTCATGCAATTTTCATCACTAAAAATAAGCCTTTTGGATCAATTGAACTGCTCAGTTTTTCTAGCAAAGGGATTCTTTCCTGTTTTCTTTGGTGTCTCTCCCTTTATTTCAAGGGAAATGATATAAATTGACCAAAGCAGGGATGGTATTCCCCACTCCTCTTTTTTCCAATGGATTTTTCAGAGTTGGGGATAAAAATTAGTGTTAGTTCATGAACAATTTGACCTGCCTATGGAGTTGTGTGTTCTGGCTTTCAGTTCTTCCTTTCAGTGACCCCTTTTATGGGGGAAAACCTCCACCTATGTACATTAGGTGAATATTGTGTGAGTTCAGCTTCCAGGACAAAAAACCCTTCTGGTTATTGAGTTAAGCCCTCTCTTTGAGGCACCACTGGTATGCCAGTGTGCTCAGTGTCCCATCAGCAGGGTAACTGGGCTGTGGGACATGGCTCTGCAGCAGATATAGGAGCAGGCAGAGCAGCCAGCCCTGGAGCAGCCCCAGCTCTCCTGACCAGGCTCCAGCTGGGGAACGACACAGGGAAAGTCATGGAACTGGAAGCTGAAGGGCTGTGAGTGGGGGAGGCAAAGCAGGTTAAGTCTGCAGCATGAGAGGTGAGGAATCATAGAATCACAGGATGGTTTGGGTTGGAAGGGACCTCAAAGCTCATCCAGTTCCACCCCTGCCATGGGCAGGGACACCTTCCACCAGCTCAGGTTGCTCCAAGGCCCATCCAACCTGGCCTTGGACACTTCCAGGGATGGGGCAGCCACAGCTTCTTTGGGAAAATTCTGCCGGGGCGTCCCACCCTCTGAGTAAGGAGAGGGTAATAAGGACTTGGAAAATGCAAGTACTGCATTGTAAACATCCCTAGGACTGCAACTATCACATTCTCTATGGCATGAAGTGACAAGCAAAGGGAAGGGAAACACTCCCCACTGCCCACTTCTTGGTACATGAAGAGATCAAGGGGTTTCTTGGGAAAGGCTCCCAAATTACCACAGCTCTGGTGATGGCTAACGATGTTCCAGTGTGTGCTGGGTTGCTAATCAGCTGCATCATCTAATTGCTCCTCTAATTTTGAGGAGCCATAGTGGTTCAAGGAGAAGGGAGTGCTGGGACAAGGAGCTTTACAGAGACAACTGTGGGATTAAAGGATGGAGATGAAACGTGTCCAGGTAAGTAATTACCATTAATAGTTAAAAATGTTATCAATTGGTGACAGAGCAAGAAGGTGGGCACAGGTCATAGCTGGGTCTCCTGCTGTTTTTGAAGGACTAAACAGGGATGAGGATGAAGATCCTGTAAAAGGAAGGGAGCCTCCATGAAAAGGAGGCTCCAGGAAGCAGTGTCAGCAAGGGCAACTGCAGCTGGTGGTAGGCAAGGAGAGGCAGAGGGGGACTGCCTCTTTTACCTTTTCAAAGCAAATCCAAGAGTTTACATCTTTCATTGTGCCCCAAGAATTTTTCCTGGATAATAGTTCCCCAACTTTCTAAATGCTTTTGCAATTTTAATGACATTTTTAAGGTCAAACCCAGCAACAAGTGAACAGCATCAGGCTCCTTGAAGTCAACCACATGAATGCTGTAAATGACAAAGCTAAGTGGAAGATTAAGAGAATGATAGAGGATGACTATGACAACAAGTTGAAATGTCAGGATTACTACACGTGATGGTACAACACAAAGTGGGGTTTCTTTTAATTTAGTTAAAGCCAACTGGTTTTTTCACATATTCTCAAAAATCTTTTGTCTGCTCGCAGTGCTGCTCTCAAGCTGACCCCTGTTGACTAAGGCATCTTTTACTGAATAGGTTTGTACCCAAAAAAGCCCACTCCTTTTCCTTCAGTGAAGAAGTGGCTACTCAGCAGGTCAAATGATGCCTGTGAGAAGCATTCAATCAAATGAGGGGATACAGCCCTAATTATCACCCATGTCATGAAATAATGAAGGTGTTTCCTAGTACAAAAAGTCCTTCTCAATACTATTAGAGGTAACAGAAAAGTGCACCTGACACTGAAGATTCGTTCCCAGGTCCTGAGATCCACATGTTGCTGCAGCAAGACCTCATCTCTTGAATTCCTAATAAAGCAAAGCTTTTTCCAGAAAAAAAAAAAGAGAAAAAGGGTATAATACATGAAGAATGATAAAGCTGATAGAAAAATTGATGATAGAAGAATGATAATTAGAACTCCTCAGATTTAAAGGCTGTGCCAAGATCTTGCATTAGATCCATATGATATGGATTTAGATGACAGTGTCTGTGCTGTGAACTGGAGGCAAGGCCAGACATCCCTAGTATTGACAGGAGTGGCTGTGCTCATGACTGGACTTGGATCATCCACAGCAGGTAACAGGCAGTCCGCAAAACTGAGAGTGGCAAATGTATTGCCACTATTGGAACAGGAAGAATAAGAATCTGGGGAACACCTTTACTTACTTTGCAAGCCTGAATTTGGAGTGAACTGTCACTGGAATCATGGAGTAAATCAGGCTATACTGATCTGGTTTTGATCTAACATGTGATTTTTATATCAGCAAACACGTTGGTACTAGTGGGAATGACGTCCCATGTCCACTGGTGTTTCAGTGTATCAGAGCAGGCACCAGAGCCCAATCCTCTGAGAGACAGGTATCTATTTGTGGCTGCCACCAACACCCAAAGCAGGTGCACAGAGGAAAGCACTAAAATTCCCAGGAGAAGAACTGCCAGGGAAAGAAAATCTCATTTTCTGATTTCTATTTACAGCCTGAAATAGGCTGTCTGCTGGGAGCAGCAGTTCTTTGGGAAAACAGTGATTATGAGGACTATGGTTGTGTTTACTTCCCGACAGTGTTGCAGCAAACTACGTGTACTCAGGGTATTTTTAGTTGCAGATTCTGCCTGGCAGAAACTCGCTGGAATTAATCACATGTAGCAAATTAAACAAAAGCAAAAAAGCTGGTGGGCTTAGGGGGACCTGCAACAGCTGAACATTTTATTGCACTTTCAAAGCAAACTTCCCCAAATTGCAGGGAATGGGAAGGGTAAAGGCAAAGGGCAGAGGTGTATTTTGTAACCAGAATCAAACAACCTACATATTTATCTGCAGTTTGTAGACTGAATCTGTCTATATTTGTGTTATAGTCAGAATTAAAGCTCTTCTGCAGTGAGATTGTGGAAGTTGGTCCACCAGCACATCAGCTGTCCTCTGACAAGTCCTGTGCAGGTGATGAGCAGCTGTGTGTCCCTGCTCCTGTCCCAAGGAGGAAGGTGCTGCAGGAAGGGCATTGATTTGAAGCCATGTGAGAACACTGAGGGTACTTGGTGTGTTCAGCTGGAGGAGACTGAGGGGAGACCTCCCTGCAGTTCCAACTGCCTGGGCAGGGGCAGAGGAGGGGCAGGACTGAGCTCTGC
>JAYRBT010000023.1:20656840-20677781 GCA_036023395.1 Myiotriccus ornatus | reverse complement strand
GAACAGGCTCCCCAGGGCAGTGGGCACAGCCCCAAGGCTGCCAGAGCTCCAGGAGGGTTTGAATGATCCTCTGGGGCACAGGGGGTGACTCTTGGGGATGGTCAGTGCAGGACTGAGGGTTGGGCTCGATGATCCTTGTGTGTTCCTTCCAACTCAGCATATCCTGTGATTCTGTAAAGCACCCAATGGTGAGCAGGACATTCACCAGCTGTGGACTGGCATTGCCATCCACAGACATTTCAAGCAGTCCTGAATCTAATGTGGATTTGCAACATGGGAGGAAAGGTATAAGGGGCAGGTGGTTTGGGCACAGCTCAGATGGATGCAGATACGCTCACTCTGTATCCTTGTGGGCTGGTGAAATGGCTCCTGAACATCACCTTCTGCAGCACATCCTTCTGTTTCTAAAGAGGTTACCTAGAACATTCTTGCAGAAATACACCTTGTTTCCATTGTTACCTTTGGTGGACGTGGAAGTGTATCAGTCCCAGTAACTCTCTCTCCAAAACCTCAGAAATAGTAAAATTAATCTCTGGTCAATGATTAGTGTTAAGTTATAAGGAGCTCACTCAGCTCAGCCCAGAACTAAGCCCAGAACTTAGAATAGAATTATGCCAATTAGCATCTGTGGGAAGGAACACATCCCTGCTTTAAATGAAAACTATTCTGCCATTAGCTCAAAGTAGCTTGTAAAAGCTTTCACTATGACTAAGATCTGCAGTAATGTTGGAGATCATTCACCCAAAGATTGTGCTGTAATGCCTATTTATGGCTTTAGCATTTTAAGGTTTTTGTGAAGCAAAGAAGTAGGGATGAAGTGGACTCCCTCGCATCTGCTATGCCTTGGAAAGACAGCATGTGCCTGCTCAGGAATTAAACTAGGAATTGCATATTGAATCAAGGATACACGTGTAAGCAGTTAAGGAGATCTGAATGCTGAACTCACATCCACCACTCCACAGGCACAAACAGAGCATGCTACAGTCTTGAGCAGAAAACAACACTGTTGGCGTCCCAGCATTCCAGAGCCTACATCCCAGGAGTGGGGAAGGAGAGACAAAAGGTGGTCTTGGGTGAGAGATGTCCAAAATGTGTTTTATATTGTTCCAAGAGGGAAGGAAATCAGTGATTGTTTTATTACTGTGGACTGAAAGGTGGGCTGGTGGAGATGCAGCTTACCCAAGGCTCCACAACCCAAAGATGCACTGAGTTCAGACCCAGGTGTCTTTTCTGGGAAGATGCAAAAAGGATTACAATAGTAATATCCTTCCTCAGGCAGGTTTTGGTTTGGTTTGGTTTGGTTTTTTTCTGGCAAGAGAGATCTTTTCTCATAAATAACTGCTCTTCCTTACGAGCCAGCCATTGTCAGTGTCCAGAGAGGACACAAAATAGATCCTATCTGCCCAAAACAGCTCACAGACATCAACTATCATTTTGTTTTCTTTACTGGGTAAAAGGAGGAAAATGGCTTTGAAATTATATGTTGATCCCTTTCCAGAATTGCAATATAAGATATCAAATCAGTCACTCTTCACACAGTTACCTCCTACTCTACAAGCTCCTACTACCACAAGAGCTGGTTGTTGCCAACTGAGCTGAGTGAAGAATTTGCAGTTTCATATTTGTTAGAGGAATTTTTCCTTTTCCTCTTTTCATTATTTGTCCACAAGCGGATTGATTTCCTTTTAACATTTCTTTTCCAGACACACGTGTTGTAATCACTCCGCTAGTAACTCCTGCTGTAAATCATTCGTGAGCAATTTGTTGGGAGAAGTCTTCAAACATTTGTCCCAGTTCCATTCCCTGTATATATGAACTTGCATCACGTGTCTGTTTCTGTGAACAAAACATCAAAAGAGCCGGTTTTGAGTATCCTCCCCAAGAACAATCCTGCTTCTGAACACAGAAAATTCGTGTAGAAATCACATTTCACTGAACACTGTTTAAGACTTGGGGACACACACTCACAGAGATGCCTGCAGTTCACATGCATCTGTAAATTTCCATTCTAACTAGAAGACCAGCTTTTCCAACCTTACAGAGAACATTATTTTTTACCACTTCACAACTCAAGTCTGCTCCTCGCCAGAGCTTTTGTCTCATCCCGTCATTACAATTTCTGTCTCATAAAACATCCCTTGTGAGAGATGAGGCTTTCAATGGCAGATAAAGTGGTTGGGTTCCAAATTATGACTGAAATGATGCACAATTTCACCATTTAAAAATTACCTCATTCCCAGAAATATTGGCAGGATTCTCCTGGTTATTGTTAGACTTGAATGAAAAACAAGGGTGTATCAAAACCCAAGCTGAGGAGTCCGACCTGGGCCATGCTGGAGTCAGTGCAAAGCTCTCATTTCTCCATTTTTTTAGATGGAGGAAACTGCCCTTCTCAGACTGTAAAAGACTGTCTTTTAAGATAAAAGTTTAAAAGAATGATTGCACTGTTCAGCAGGATCTGGGGTTGTTACCATGTGCCCTCCAACAAAGAAAAGCATTAGAGTGACTCTGACAACTTGGAAAAGGAGGTAAAATCATCTCAGACACCAAGTGCTGTCATACTCCAGAGTTTGAATTTCAAACCCAAGTCTCATAGTTGAAATGTTTGCTTTGAAGGCGTTTGTAAAATACAGGCCTTGCCTCTGGGTGGTGTGCAGGGGAAATGCTCTGTTGGAATTTCAGCTACTGTAAATGGCTGCTGCAGCTGCCAGCCCAGAACTCTGTGATGGTGGTAGGGAAATGGAAGTGAAAAAGTCACGAAATTCATGGATGATGATGTTTGTGACCATAACTCGGGCACGGATAGGCATCTCTTCCACTGTCTCTTGCTGGTCACTATGAGAACAGGAAAACCTTGAAAAACAAAAAAAGAAATCCACATAGAAATACTGAGGACTGCCAGTTAGAACCCAACCAACATTTTTTAAAATACGACTTTTGCAAAAGGAAGTTTTATTTTACTCTCTAACTTCTTCTGAAATGATTTTTAAACCAGAAGAGACTTTGGTGCACTGTGTTCATGTCCTCAACCAGCCCCACGTGAGCCAAACTGAAATTTTAACCCTCAGTGCTCACAAACAACTCCTCGGATAATGTGCTTTGTGCGAGGAACAAGTTGTTGATGTCAAGCATCAAAGTTCCCTTTCAAATCCAACTTTCAAACAAGCAGTTCGAGGCTTGTTCCCCAGCCTGGATTCTGGATCCAGCCCAGCCACAGGAGCTCCAGTAGGAGTCACAGCTGCCTTCCCAGCATCCGCGGAACCCAGACGAGCCGTGAGAGCACTGGCTGGAGCACAGAGCAAAATCACTGTGAGACATTCAAATGAGATAATTATATCGTGTTAATTTGCATCTCATTTTGGTGATGTAGTCGCACGATGCCAACACAGTAACTGGAAATGAATACAGCGCAGCTCGTGCCCTGTCATGTCACACTGCTGGCCTTTCAGAGCCAGGAGTTCTTAACACTGTACTCATAAATCAAGGCCTTCAAGACAAGAAAATTATTATGAAGCTGAACAACAATAATTCACACTCAGAAAAGCTCCCTTCTTTTTCTTCCACCTGGAGCAGAACAGGGAGCTCTTAGATGGTTTTCTTGTCTGCTGAAGTGAAATTTTACTCTCCGGCAACACCAAATAAATCCATGTTTCTGTTGAGTTGCTTGAGCAGCGTGGTGGTGTCCATGCTCTGGAAAGGTCTGTGTAAATGGCTGCTGCTCTAGGAATATCCATCCTCTAGCAAGGCCTGTGCATGCTCCTCAGAGCAGGCAATAGTGCAATGTGTGAGTTTAAAGGCTGATGCCCTCCTTTGGAGCAGTGGCACAGCAATTCCTACACCAAGTGATGTGTACAGTGTTCCTCTTCCTGCTAGATATAGATCTCAAACATAATAGAATCTTTTAGTTAGTTTTACTTACTGTTTATGCTGAATCACATAAAATGTGACCAACTCAGAGGCACAGCAAATTTCTTTACACTTTTCATCATTTGCTGTTATTTTTTTCCAAGTGCCTACATGATGTGACTTCACATTTGGCACGGTGATACCAATGGGGTTTTAGGGCACAGCAATGGGGATGTGCTGGCATAAAACAAATCCAAAAAATTAAGTATTTGTAAGAAGATAGATAGATTCTTGCCATGCATTTCCTGTAATTACTATAGAAACCTGCAGTGAGAAAGGAAGGTTGCTATACCAAAAAAAACCCAAACTCTAGCCTGCCTGTTTTCAAATCTGCATATTCAAGTCCACTGACATCACTGAAAGGGCAGCATTCCAAAATATAAATCACTTGAGCTCCAGAAGCCAGGTTGCCACCCCGAGCAGCCCGAAACCGCGGCGCAGGTTTGAATAGCAGCGCTCTGTGCAGATCCACAGCCGGCCACCTACAGCAGAATGAAATATTTGTTCAACTCCACCACGCTATGCTCTGCTCCACTGGTGTGAAATGGCACAAAATGAGGTACACCGTGTACTCTTATTCTAGAGAGCAGGTATAATCTCTGTAATTATACCGCAACTGCACGGCAAATGCCGTGTAAATACAGAGCGGCGGCGTGTTCCTACAGCTTACTTCTTAATTATGCTGCGCTACCAACGAGTTCAAAGATAAATTATCATAGCACTTGCAGGATTTAGGTGCTTGCTAAGCTGGGCCATAATGGAATTCATACTATTAAAGGCTCGCTTTTTGTTGATTTTCCAGTGGGATGGGGAATGGAAACGACTCACCCCTCATGCCCAAAGGCTTAAGTGCATATTTTGTCCTGGTACAGCAGAGGCAGGTACCATACAAAATAACATGGCACAATTAGGAAATCTGGGGGAATAAACCCAAAAAATAATTTCTGTTAATAAATCACTTTTCAAATTCCATTTAGTAATCCTCCTAAGCAAATCTTGTGTCTAAAATCACTGGTACTGCATGCAATAGAACTGATACGGGTTTCCTGGCCCAATATTTAATCTTGCACAGGCTAAAAACAAGAGGAAAACATCATTCCACCAGTATCACCAGCAAAACTGTTGATTGCAGTGAGGGCAGGGCTCCACCCAGGCAGCTTGCCTGGAAATGGGCTCTTGAAATAGCTTATTTTATATATCAGAAATAGATCACCATGTCAGGCCAGTTCATAGCCCGTGCTAGCTCTCCTCTGAGCTACACTGCACAATTTTGGACCACAACTTGTAACTTTTAATAGGTATTTTAATAGTATTCAATAAAATTAAATTAGCCTCTCTATAAACATTGCTCTTCCCCAAAGTCAAGCTTCTCTTTAAGTTATGACTCTGCAGTGGTTGTTTTGTTGGCCATTTATTCTGACTTTTACAACCTGTGTTGGATCACCTTGGACTTTATTTGAAAATATTTTTTTTTTTAATTTCATTATTTTCATATTGATTTTCTACCTGAAAGGTAATGTTGATGTTTCTGACCCTTCCTTTTTTTTCTTTTTTTGTACTGAAGTTGTTGAGCTATTTCTTCTGAAAAAATGCCCAGTGTCTATTGCGAGGAAGATGTTGGTCTTCAGGGATTGCAGAATCAGTCCAAACAGAGACAAAACAGCCAACTATTATTTTCTGTAGCTTACAGAAAGCTGAAGTACAGAATAAAAACCCACTGAAATTGGCTGTGCATAAATGTGGATGAAAAGAGCAACCCCAGGGCAGGGCAGTGACAGCTGGGGACAAACCAGACCGGCAGACAGGCGGGAGGAGGTGGAAGCAAAGAGTTCGCGGCATTGGTCGTGCTCACGGTAACACCATATCTGTGCATGGGACAGGAAAACAAGGATACACTCACAGGAGATTTAGGAGATAGCTTTGTGGGTGAAATGACTTCTTGGCTACAGAGAAAATTTTGGAATTATTGCCCCTGTGAGGGACAAGCAATTTCCTAGTGAAAGAGATGGGTAGGGCAGGTGGGTCAAGGAGGGCACTGGGAAAGCAAAGAGCAGTAACTTATCTGAAATGACAGAAAAGCAGGAAACAAAGGAGGTGGAAGAGACTACTAAGGATAAAAGCCATAAACTAAATAAAATTATTTGACTTTATCATCCTAACAGCATTGGTCGAGCCCAGAAAGCAGGAATGTTATGGATGTGAGCCATAAGATCATCAGAGCCTGGTTCAAAGCTTTAGTTCTCAGTTAGGATAGAAAAGGACATATCTGAAACACGCCATTTCTGTCATGGAGAAATAAGTGACAAATTTAAATCCAGTCAGTCCAGGCTGACCCATACTGTGACCTCTGCTGAAGTTGAGACAGCAGATGGGAATGACAAAAAAGCAGTGATCATAGAAAGTGGGAAATAAACTGATGGCACGAGCTTGAAAGTCCCTAAACCCCCCTGGTTTAGGACACTCACCTTGAATACCTTCACGGAGAAATGCCCTTCTTGTTTGGATAGAAGTCTGTCCAGGAATGGCAGGAAAATCCACGTTTGTGGTAGAGGTTCCTTAATGACCAAGTGTGGAGGTAGCAGGGAAAGACAGCAGGAGAGCTATGGGAAGGCAGAGAAAGGATGAGGATAATGTTCCAGTCTGTTTTGAAAGAGTAAACAGAAAGGACAGAGTGTGACATACAAAGTCAAGACTGTATTCCAGCAGCAGGATACCTGGCAATGCTTGGGGCAGAGTTTAAGGTTAAGGACAAGAGGAAGGGAAGGGACAAGAATTGGCTTAGGGGAGCCAAGCAGGAGCCAGAATGGGATCAGGCCACTGTAGCTGTGTGTGACATGCTGGAGTATTTATTATTCAGTGTGCTCTTAACTGCAAGGGTAACACTGGCAACAATTGCTAAACTAAAGCATATTCTGACTGAAGATCCTTGGATCTTTAGTGGGAAAGTAACTTCAGATACTTGAGATAGTAACTTCAGATACAGAATGATGGTTGGTTTTAATGGGTTTATGTTTGTGTAACATACACTGACTTTCAAGAAAAGGGAGCTGTACATTTCCAGCACTGGGAACCAGGCAGTCCAGTTGAGGCTCCTTAGCCCAGCTGCAGCAGCTGATGGGATCCTTTGAAGATGGAATCCTGGTTCACACGGAATCACCTTGTTTTCTTTCACTCATTTCACTCCCTCCTCAATCTACCCTGAATCCTGAAGAACTGTTTGTAAGTACTCCTAGAAAACAGACACCTGCCAAAGACAAAGTGAATGCAAATGATCTTTCTTTTCTCCCAGGGTCTGATCTCATTCTTCCTGAAATCTGCAGTGATTCCTGCTGTCTTTGGTGGTACCAGGCCTGGCTCGACCAGCCCACATGTGAGCTGGAAATTCCCCTAATGAAAAAGGCCTAAGTGTACTGAATGGGGGAGATACTCATTAATAACTATTTAGGAGAACATGGTTCCCTTGACAGGCTAATTATCTGGAGAGCTACCCATTCAAAAAAAAAGTCTAATCAATGGGAGAACAAATTAAAAATGAAGAATCTCTCATAAAACCAGACAGTGGGAATACTGCATTCAAGAGGACATTCACCAATTAAAAGAAATGTCAACAACTCAAGTGGCAGGAACTTCAAAAGGGAATTTTTTCCCTCATTTTCATATGCATTCTTCATGAGCAACATCAAGAAGTGTAACATGCTAATAGCTAATAACACTCAGGATAAGATTCACTAATTTACTAACTGAATAACTTAATGCGTATCAAAGGAATGATTTTCTCATTTCATTCTTTTTTTAGATCTAACACTAAGCGGGGTATTATCAAGTAGATAAAACTGCACAGATTACAAGTCATCACTGAAACTGTCATTTTAGAATTAAGATCGCTTTCTTCCATCGGGTGTCTCCTTTGGGTTTAAGGAATCACATACCTCTTACCCTTGTTATAACTCCAATTTTAAAAAAAGAAATCAGGAGGGTATCTTTGTGGAAATGTGATGTTTTTCTAAAAACAAAGTGTTTTGCAGAGACACACTTGTTATGATGTTAAAATCCAAAAATGTCCCAGGTAAGCCAGTTCCACCATGGCTGGGAGGTGACCTGATGTTCAGGAGACAGGGTCCTGAGCTGGAGCAGGGATGGGATGTGGATGACTGGTGTGCCCTGGCTGTCCTGGCATAGGGGCTCTCCCTCCTATTCCTGTGAATGGTGAGAAGTTGGTGTGATGTCAATGAAGAACAAAAGACAAAAATGTTCCTTTTTTTTTTTTTTTTTTTAATTATGAAAGAACTTCTGTATATTCCAAAACGATGGACTGGGTGTTGACAAATAGAACCACTTCTTGTTTGATGTGATTCTTAAAAGCCTATTTGCAGAATTCTACTAAATTTAAACAATGTTTTGCCCTTTCTGCTATTGCAAGCTATGTAAGCCCACTGCCCTCTGTTCAAACCCTTTAAGAACAGGCCACCAGTTAAGATACCAAACACAACTAAATTAACAATTCACACCCTAGCAAACAGGAAGGAAACACCTCCTCAGCTGGCTTGTTTTCTCACAGTAAGCTCCTCGCCAACAGGGCACGCCACTGCAGTGTGATCCACACTCCTATCACTTCCCTCTCCTCACAGCCCAACCACAAACATGATGTGTTGTGATGCCCCTTTAACAGGGAAGGCCAGGCTGTTGGAACCAATGGCTTTGTGGCAGATGGAGCAACATGTGCCACTGGGAAAAAAACAATCTGATGCTGCCAAAATATTAATAAGGGGCTTTCTCAGAACTATTCTGCCGCTGTCACTGTTACGTTTATATTTGCCATGTAAATATGACTTCTTCCAAGGAAAAAGGCTTTAGTTCAGCAGGCTTTCTGAGGACAGGGACTTCTCTGAACCTTTTTTTTTCTCTCCTGCCAAACCATTTGCTTCCAGTCACAAATTTTCAGTGCTGGAGCACCATGTGGGTGCTACTTGTGGTGCCTCTGAAGAGAGACAGGAGCGAGCAGGACTGGTTTGGGCAAGCTGGGCCACGATCCCCACTCACCTGAAGTGAAATCCATAGTGAAATCCAACAGGGAATGGTTTCTTTGGGCTTGTTTGGAGTTTTTTGCACACTGTATCTCCCTCTGTGATTGACTGTGTTCCTTACACAGTGAGAAAAACAATAATTTCCTCTTCTTCTTTTAGACCACCAGTATTTTCCATAGCCTTATAAATGTTTTTTATTAATTTTCTTTTAAAAACAAAGACTCATAATCCTTTCAAATTCTGCATCTATACAACATCAGAGCATTTCAGTGAATTTTTCAGTCCATTTATATGCCAGTTGCCTGGCAGTCAGCAGTATTGTGGTGGTACTGCAGGCAGTAAAGATGTCCCACATCTCTGCAGTTCTACTTGTGGTAATTACTGATTCCTGGGGAAACTGAGCCTCTAACACCAAAAAAACTTTCTGTGATGTCCCAATCTTTTGCAGAGGGCACTGGGAGCAGTGTGCTTTTAGTTTAAAGAGACAGCCATTGTCCCTCCACTGAGGAGGAGCTTAGACTTATTTTTGATTTTACACTTTTCTATATATTGTGACAAAAAGCTGAATAATTCTGTTTTCCTTTAGGGTATTACAAGAGAAAGAACTGGTCTGATACATTTCAGTTTAGAGATTCTTCCCCGAGAACAGGACCTGTTGCCTCGTGGTACCACACCAGAAATAATCTTCTTTTCCCCAATACTGTTAGCTGGGCCAATATATTTTCCAGAATTGCTGAACTAAATGGAGAATTCTGCAACATGGTGCTTCTGGGAATTCAGATTACTCTCCCTCTGTCAGTACTGGAATTAAGAAATTGTGAAGGAAATCTGCATCATAAGGATATTATAATGCCTGTTCTGAAATGGAGAAATATCACACATCTGTGTTGGCATTCTCCAGCCCGAGACATACCTTTAGGAAGTCAGTTTCTGATGACAAGTTTGGGCAAACGATGCCTTATCTGCATGCTTTCTTCATGTATCGTCCTGATGTGGGAACCTGGATGCCATAACCAGAAAGCTATGTTAATTGTACAGGTTTTTAAGTCAGTGTAGTCCAAAACATGTTCCTCAAGACTGTCAGCCTGAAGAAGTCTGCTCAAGAAGCTGGAGATGTTCTGCATCTGCTGGAGGAATCACATAAAATGTTTGTAATAAGAACCTCCAACAGAGATCATCTTGGCCTTACGGGTATTACGTATTTCTGTTTCCTAAAAATAAACCCCACCAAGCGTATGAACTGGTACTGTAAACACAAGCATGAGTAAAAGAGTTCTACTGTTGCTGGACTCCTCCTCCCCCTCGATTTGGGCAGTCAGCAAGAATACTTTTTCAGTATCGAGTTACAGTAAAGAATTGTTGACCCTGGTGTAACTGAGAGAAAAGACGAAGACAAGTCAATGGGGTTTGCTTCAGCTTGTGACATTTCAAATAAAGCTTCTAAATTTGTTTGGATCATTAAAGTGAAAGCGTAGAGAAAACATGTGTTAAAAAAATACAAGCTTCACCCTAAAGTAATTTTTATGGAAATGCTCACAGTTAGTTAGTGTTATTTGCTTCTAATCTGGGATTCATTCTCCATACTCTACGTTAACAAACTTAGACCACTTAATGCCAAGTGCCTTACACATTTCTCTTCAATTAAATTTCTCCAAAGAATCACATTACATGAGCATTTGCCAGTACAAAAAGCACACTCAGAGATCCTGGGTAAAATCCAGGCTCTCTGGCAGTAACCAGTAAAATTCTCATTGAGGACTGGGTTCTACCCTACAGATCTTTGCATCATATGGGTAATAAAAAATGATCTTGTCACTTATGCTCTAAGTTCTTCGGTAGACTGTGCAAAGAGTGAGCTCCACACTAGCACTTACCACTTCCCTTACTAGATGAAAACAAGGTTACTCCAGAGTCAAACAATGTCTGGTTTCAGGTATGTTTGTAATTGTTGGAATATGCAGCAGATGCCAGTTTAGACAAGCTTCCAGCCTGTGGATGGAGGTAGGCTCTCAGTCTAACAATCTGCAGTTTTACTAGAGTTTGAGTACAGGATTGCCTGCACTGGGCTCTGGGAGAGATAGGAACCATTAGGGCTTAACTGTTCAGTGATAAATTATAGGTGAATAGAACATGACAGTGGCATGAAAATTAAGATTTTAAACAATCTTTATGATAGAAGACCAGGTGTAACAATTTACCTGTATTTAATTCTGAGCTATTTTTCATCTCTGTGAGATGTTGAAGTGGGCTAGTTCTGCCATTCTTCCTCTGACACAGGTTTTTTGCACCATTTTCTCTTCCATAACTGAGCCATGCAGAGCTCTGGGGTTTGATGTTTGAGAGAAAAAAAAAACTCAGGGCTGCTCTAGGCTGGCACTGGTCAGCAAGGGCAAGAGGAGGAGGGTTTGAGCTGGTGCCCCTTCCTGTCACAGCTCTGCAGGATGTCACTGTCCTGCAGCTGAGGAAGGGCAGAGGTTGGCTGAGGGCTCACCTGCAGTGCAAAGTTACTTTCCTAATGGGTGTTTTTTTTGCAGCCACTAAGGTGTTACCTAGTTACCAGCAAATCACAGCCTGATAACTGCTCAGAGAATCTGGGGTTTGTTCATGACAAAGTAAGTGACCCTGGATAAGCCAGGCTGGGGACACTTGGACTGTCCAACAACAGGGTGAGACTCACACAAAATTTATTTGAAGTGTTAAGAGTGCAGTATGAAATTAAGTACGATCAGTCTTGACAACGCTAATTCTATTTCAAATGTGTTGAACTGGTTTAAAATTAAACTTCAGGTTCCCTCCAGCTGAAACCCAGCCTGAAGCTGTTGAAGCCTGCGTCGTCCATCCCGTGCCGGATTTTCTCATTTGGGAGGAAGATTGCTATTAATAGACCAGAAGTGGGGTATTAAAAAAAAAAAAAAAAAAAAAGGGAAAAGTGAGATTACCCAATTCTGAAAATGTTTGTTTATTCGCTTGCTTCAGTTTTGTCCCAAGTTTAGTTTCCTGACGGGGCTTAATCCTCCCCTTCTGAGGCTCTGGACCATCCATCCCTCCTGTCTCCCCCAGTGCTGGCTAAGAGGGGTTGCTAAGCGACATGTTCTTCTCTTCTGTACTGTAGCAGAGAGGAACAGATCAAAGACACCCACAGTCCTGAATTATTTTATAAATGAATTTAAAGAGACACTCTTCTGTGCAGTATTATGTGGGGGGAGAACAAAAGTTACTGGCTACACTGAGAGTATATGGAGAATTAAACTGATGTCTTCTGGAAAATGAGAATGCTGTCATAAATGAGAGCTGTGTAGCATTTACCTTTTTTTCTTTTTTGCTTTTTCAGAGCTAGACTACAAATTTTTTATGTTAATTAATGTTTCTAGTTTCCTAGTTCCATGGCAGTCAAGACATTGAACACAGGCCAGGCTGCATGTGTGTACAACTTTCAGAAGTCAGAGTTTCTGTCGCTGAGTGACAAGCTTGCAAGGTTTTAAATCTTTTCATCTCTTGCAAAAGAGTTACCATTATGGAAAAATACTTAATTCTTTAATTTTTAAATATTTTCCTGATTGATGTCAGGCAAGAAAAGTCACGGGGTGAAGTTCAAGTGATATATACCTTTAAAAGAATAAATGAAGATGAGGAAGAAATCTGCGTAGATCAGGCAGAAAACATACGACAGCAACATCTCAGACCTTGCTGAAAGAAGGAAAACCAAATGAATAACCTGTAATTACCAAACCTGGGAATACACAAGTTTAAACGTTACCTCTTAGGAGACAAGCACTTTCCTGGCATGAGTTCAGCTCTGCTGCTCTGTGCAGGCTGGGAGGTTTGTAGGAGCATGCTGGCAGCCGAGGCAGGCGTTCGCTGGAACAGAAAAGGGCGGAATTATCTGCCCTCGGATCTACTCGCTTTCAAATACCGTCAGTGTCGTAAAAGGAAAAAATCAGCACTTGGTAACAAAGTGCAAGAATTTTTCAGGACTTTCATTTCCAAAGATGCCATGGCTGGCGCAGCCTTCAGAAAAAGGAAAGGCACACAGAAACCACGCTTGAAGCATTACCCAGGCAAGCAGGACAGGGTGGTTATGTATAAAACAAAACTCTCGGGTCAGATGGCTGCAAAAAATTTGGATGCAAAACTCTTCCCATGTGCAAATCTCATTGTTCTGCACCAGTCACCTGAGCAGCACAAACAAATCACAGAATCACAGAATACGCTGGGTTGGAAGGGACCCACCAGGATCATCCAGTCCAACCCCTGGCCCAGCACACACACCCCAACAATCCCACCCTGTCCCTCAGAGAGTTGTCCAAACCCTCCTGGAGCTCTGGCAGCCTTGGGGCTGTGCCCACTGCCCTGGGGAGCCTGTTCAGTGCCAACCACCCTCTGGGGGAAGGACCTTTTGCTGAGATCCAACCTGACCCTGCCCTGACACAACTTCAGGCCATTCCCTTGTGAGGAGGGGAAGAGGAGGGGCAGACACTGATCTCTTGTCTGTGGGGACCAGTGACAGGATCCAAGGGAATGGAAGGTGGGAGGTGTATGGAGTGGATCCTACTCTCTTCCCCATCTGTCTGGTCACAGAGCGGACTGATCTCACTCTCGCCCAAGGCCAGTGACCTCACATCAAATTGAGGGTAGATTAGTGAAACCTAATACACTCTAGGACTATAAAGAGATTACTCGCACATAAATCTTCACCAAAAAAAATAAATCAGCGTTAGTATTTATTTACATGCATTTTATTTTTCAATGACAAAACAAGTCCCCCTTTTTTTCCTGCATCAGTAAAAGTCTCTTCAAAATTCTGATTGCTTAGATTTGGCATGTTAAATCCAGTGTACTACAGGTAACCTACATTCTCGTAAAAGCACGTATTTTAGAACAGGGCTCAGCCAGCTTTTCCATTTCTAGATATCAATTACACAGGCAAGATATGTGCTTTACTCTCACTGACAAGAGTGTTTTATGTATAAACATCTTGACCAGCACTGTGTTGTCAGTGGATAGCAGATTCGGTGTGTTTTGGCTGAATTTCTGAAGGGGGAAACTGTGACTTGCACTCTAAATATTTTTTCTGGAGAAAGGATTCCTCAGCACACTATGAGCATCTTGTACAGAATACAAGTAAACATTTGGGAAGGAATTTCATGCTTATGGCAGGTACTGACTTGCCAGCCTTGAAACTGAGCTCCCTGGGACCCAGGGCACAAGCACAGCTCTGGCTCTGTGAGCTCCACAGGCCAGCTGAGTTCCCATCACTCCTGCTGCACCAGCGAGGGAAAAACCATCTAATCCCAGAATGGATTGGTTTGGAAGGGACCTTAAAAATCAGCTAGTACCATCCCACCGCCATGGGCAGGGGCACCTTCCACTAGCCCAGGTTGCTCCAAGCTTTGTCCAGCCTGGCCTTGGACACTTCCAGGGATGGGGCAGCCACAGCTTCCCTGTGCAATCTGTGCCAGGGCCTCCCCACCTTCACAGTCAAGAATTTCTTCCTAATATCTAACCTAATCCTGCTCTCTGTCAGTCTGAAGCCAGTCTCCTTGATCTGTCACCCCAGGCCCTTATAAACAGTCTCTCTCCATCTTTCTTGTTGGCTCCCTTCAGGTACTGGAAGGCCACAATTAGGTCACCCCGAAGCTCTCTGTTCCACAGGCTGAATAATCCCAGTTCTCTCAGCCTTTGCTCACAGCAGAGCTGCTCCATCCCTCTCATCATCTTGGTAGTCTCCTCCAGACTGGCTCCAACAGCTCCATGCCCTTCCAGTGCAGGGCCCACAGCAGGACCTGCATTTCTGGCAAATTTATTCAAACATCCTGAGCATGCTGTGTTTGGGAGCACAGTTTGATCACAACGATACTTTACCTCAAAGGTAAAATGTTCTGAGGTGATGGTGTTGTAAGAATTTTAATTAATTTGTATTAATATTGGTAGAATTTTGGTTAATGCAGGCAAGTAATTTGGAATTGCTGCTCGTCTTTTCTTATTTCCAGAATGCTGCAAGAGCCTCTGCTGCAGCTGGACAGCTGGATCCCAGATGTGAGCAGCCAGGTCAGGGTTTGGATCCAGGAATAGGAGATGATGCTTTTGACACGTGGGAGGGCAGGGAAGGCCTTTGAGAACATTAATAACATTACTTCACATTTCTACAGTGCTTTGCCTGCGCCTGCTTAAAGCTCAACATAGACTATGAGTAATTAGTGATCTGGATGTCTCTGAAATGATCATCAGCAGCATTTAAATCATCATTAAAATACAATTAGCAGCCCTTTGAACGGAACGCTGTCGTTCCGAGCAGTCTAATTGGTGGCTCGTGGGCCAGTTCTGGACAACAGGAGGATTGTCTGCTTCTCCTCTCCTCTAACTGCACCAGCTCAAGGAGCACCCTGTCCCAGGAGGGGCAGCCGTGCCCATGGGATGGACATGGAGAGCCACTATGTGACAGGAAAGGCACAAAGTACCCCTTGTGTCCAGCCCACTGCTTTGAGAAGTCTGGATTTTGTGGACCTCATTTTGTCCTGTGTGCTGATTCAAGCAGGCACAGCCCCACAACTTTATACTTTGCAATTCAAATCCATTTATTTTTTCTTTTATACTTGGATTTTAGACTGTGCCATAAGGATGAAACAAGGGCAGTTCATGATAAGACAAACTGAGTGATCCACATCTCTGGGTGATGTGCTGGCAGACCAGATTGGAGTGTGTTTGGGCAAGAGAAAGAATTCAGTTGCTGTAACAGACTGATAGTGAAGGTCTGGCTTGAATGGTGTTCGCAAACCTGGCATCCCTACTGCACATTTAGGTAGCTAAATCTGTCACTTCCATGCCAGAGATGCTTGTGTTAATTGCATAAATGCCAACAAAAATGACATGTTTTTAAAGTGTTGGAAGTGTAAATAGCTGCTCTTCTGAAATGGCCACAGTTTATATATTTTAGCTCAGACGTGCCCTCATGATATCACTTGCAAATGCATCTTATCTGTTATAGTATCTAGCTGTAGTATTCTATTAGTATCTCTGTTATAGTAACTAGCTGTAGTATTCTATTAGTATCTCTTTGTCATACTACTGATGCTCCTGCAAAAAAGCACCGTAGAATGTACTTTAAATACTGGCTTTTTGTACGTCTCACACAACCATTCATCCCTCCACGGGAACAGCACGCTACTGTTCCAGGTTTTCGAAGAAGCAGTGCTGCTGCTCCCCACCAGCTCCCCTTGCCTGCTTCATAATGCCCTTATTATTTATGCTTTTTCTCTTGAAAATTCAAGTTTAGAACCGAAAATTTTCACGCTTTTGTTCCTTCCAGCGAATCAAAGGCAGCGAGTGGCCCTGATGTAATCTGTGTGGTGTGTGCCGCGGCTGAGCATCCACTGCTGTGAAAGCGCTGCTTGTTCTCTGAAAGGAGGAATTCTTTCAGCCGTCGTCACGGCCCCCTCCTCCGCCCGCCTGCTTTTCCCAGGCACTCCGAGAGGACTCACTCCCAGTCTTTTTCTTGCCCTAAAAATGTGCTGGAGCAACACAGCCATTTACCCCACATTTGCCCAGAGCTGAACTCCTGATGGCTTGGCCTCCGTGGGTGATCGAAACTTTCAAGTTTGAGAGTAGCAGTGGCTCTACTGAGGTGTGACATCTTTTTAATCATCTTTTCTTTGGATTGGTAGTCCAGTAGTAGCCCACTCATCTCCACATGGGCACCACAGCAGGCTTTCAGAGCAGTTCTTTTCTCTTCCTCTGCTGTTCCCAAAGTAAGCGACGTGCTTTCACATACGTCCTGTCTACAAACGATGTCAGTGTTGGCCTGGCATGTTCTACGGTGATTTGAGTGGCCTAAAGAAATTACTTGGAAAGCAGCAGATGCCTTCAGAAAAGAGGGAAAGAGGAAAAAAAAAATAGACTCGAGGAGAAGAGGAGAAAAAGTAGGCTCAGGGGAGACCTTATTGCTCTCTATAGCTATCTGAAAAGAGGTGGGTGTCAGGCTCTTCTTCCAGGTAACATGCAATAAGTCAATGGCCTCAAGTTGTGCCAAGGATGCTCTAAGTTGGACGTGAGGAAAACTTTCATCACCAAAAGAGTGGTTAAGCATTGGAACAGGCTCTCCAGGGAAGTGGTGGAGTCACCATTGCTGTAAGTGTTTTAAAAAAAACAATGCAGATGTGGCACTTGGCATGTGATTTAGTGGCCTTGGTGGGATTTGGCTGAAGGTTGGACTTGGTGATCTTGAAGGTCTTTTCCAACCGTAGTGATTCTATGATTCTATGATATTAACAAGTCAGCTGCCCCAAGGAAGTAGAAGTGCAACTCAGTGATGGTTGCCAACAAGCAGTCCTGTAAAACCCACCCAGGAAGATGATGCAGCTCCTCATGATCCTGCTCCTGTGGTGTTCCATCTCTCCCTCTCTCTGCATTCCCCATTCCATATAAGAAATGTGCATTGCTGCCCAGTTCATTCAAATACAAGGCTCCTCAAATCAGATTTTTTCAAGCACATAAAATACGTATTGTCTCAGGAGGAACAAGAGACCAGATAGTCAAAAATGTGCCGTAGGGTTTGTCACAGCCACAGCTCAGAACAGGTGCTCCAGGGGAGTTGATCACTAGTGTTTCACACAGGTAATTGTTAACAACACCCAGATAACTGCCTGTGGGACAATGGGCAACACACCCAACCCAGGCTATGAGCCATAACAGGAGAAAGTATTACAAGATGCTCAGAGACGAATTAAGATGCCAAAAGAAAGTCCCAAATAATATGAAGACACTGAAAAAAGTCTTCGTTGCAGCATTGGTGCCTTTGCTGGACTCCTGCCACCATGCTGGCCATTTGGATCAACCTCCCTTAAGGGTACAGAAAACACATGGAATATGTGACAACTCAGGAGGATTTAGCAATTTTGGGAAAGAGTAACAATTCTTAAATACCTCACTGCAATTAACCAAAGGCCAGAAATGTGAGAATATCTCTGAAGAATTAATCAGGAATCAACAGCAGTTTGTCTTGACAGCAAAGGCGGACGGATGAAATCCAACAGCTCCCCCCAAAATGGCTGCTGAGAAAGAGTGAAAAACATAACGAGGAAGAACACGCTCTGGATAAATCTACATTTTGTTGAGGAAAATAAAAAAGCAAATGCCAGTAGGAAGGGGGAAAAAAAAAAGAAAAAAGCCTGTTTCCTGTTTGGTCACACATTTGCCTGCAAGGGCAGGGAGAGCAGAGTTCCCAGGTGCCAGGACAGCAGCCCTGGCTTAGAGGGGCAAAGAAGGAGTCAGATTGATTCTTGACTCTCACCAGACACTAAAGGTCCCTTAGGCCAGCTGGTACAAGAGAATGAAACAACAAAACCTCAGTGGAATGCTAGACTGTGTCCAGAGAAGGGCCGTGGAGTTGGGGAAGGGTCTGGAGCACCAGGAGTGGCTGAGGGAGCTGGGAGGGGCTCAGCCTGGAGAAAAAGAGGCTCGAGGGGACTTTCTTGGTCTCTTCAACTCTCTGATAGGAGAGGAAGGATTGACTTTTGTTAACAGAGGAACTAACTGACAATGTTCAACTCTGCTCTTGCCCTGACATGGTTATTCGTTAGTTCTTCCTAATGACTGTTCAGTTCCTTCCTTCTTGGGAGCCACTCCTAATTCTCTTCTGTTCAGGTTGGATAATGAGTCACTGACTTTAATACGAATCACTATTAACCCTTCCCTTACACAACCAACAGCTGGGAACAGTGAAATATGTTGTGTCTCAGTGCTGAGGGAGAAGATTAATGATTCCTGAAGGCCTTCTGCTGCTGGTTGATGAAAAAACACCTTGTTTGCCTTCTGCCTTTGATTAATTGCTCTCTAAGTCTGGCGTAGTCTGCCTGCTTCCCGAAGTAATTTTGTTTTCCATAAATTTCACTTCTTTTCCATTGTCATTGTCTGGCCAAAGTTTTAGTTTGTGTCAAATAACTTCTGGAAGCACCTTGTTTGCCACTCTCTCTTTTCTTTGAGGAGGGAGGGTCTGGGCCTCCCTGACTCCATGGGAAGAGTCAGGATGGTAACAGCCAGGCTTCTGGGGGGTCATGTTCTGGGCTAGTTTCCTTCTTCAAAAACAACAACAACAAAAAACCCACAAGTAAAATTATCATCTTTTATTTATAGATGATGTGCCATTCCTAAGACTACTGAGCCTAAAGACCCTATGAGACTATTAACAACAGATATTGAATTCTTCTTGACTCAGCTACTGCTCACTTCCAACTTAGGGAATGGCCTGTTTGTGATCAGACTTTGCACTGTTAGAGCATTGAATACGTGTAGGCCTGTCAGATCACCTACTTTTTAGGCACCTAATGTATGGTAATACTTGCTGTTTTGACCAAATTCTGGTGATTTGGGGGATATTTGGATTTCTAAAGTTCTTTCTTCTTGATCCGCTTTCCTTCTATTAGCACTGCTGACCTACTATCATGTTCGGTGTGTCCTTCAAAGTGCTCTACAGTGTTTTATTATTTTGATGTTACCAAAACACGCCTATTCCGATAGGAGAATCTAAGAGTTCTAAGGGAACGGTAGTCTGGAAAGAGATCAGACTATTTCCATAGGAAACCACACTCTCAGATTACTGCAAAACCAGATTTTTAAGAAGAAACGTGCACTTCTCATGATTACTTGCACAGCTTTTTCAGTGTTCTTTATTCCACCATCCTGCTGCTGCACCAGTCGGCCTCGGATGCGCATCCCTGGCGCCCGCGAGCGAGCCAGCCCACTCCTGCTGCAACAGCTATTCCCTGCTGGGAATATTTACTGTGGGTGCCAATCCAGCCTGACTGAAACCTCATTAACAATACGCTTTTTCCTGATTAATAAAATATTAATGTGAACATACAGCATCAGCAGCTTGACATTTTCTGTAGTTTTCCAACACCTGCACAGCACAGAATTGCTCAGGCGCTTTGTTATTACCGCAGTGACAAACTTACAGGCAACTTCTGATGCTTGGGGACAGTCCTCATCTTGGTCTTTTAAAAAATAATTTCATCCGGTAAAACTGAAGACAGATAACTCCTCACTGCCTGTGCAGCAAAGAGTAGGTTTCTTGCCCAATAATCAATATTTATGCTAATTTATGGGTTTCTTCCCCAACAATTCATAGTTTTGCTCATTTACCAGTCGTGGCAAGCAGTCATTTTAAACCTGTCTAAGATGGAAAGGCCATCAAAATCATCCAGACAGGTGACTGTCCCTCTCTACTCTGCACTGCTGTGGCCCCACCTCAAGTCTTGCGTGCGGTTTTAGGTGCCAAAATACAAGAAAGATCTCAAGCTATTAGAGAGCGTCCAAAGGAGGGCAACGAAGATGGTGAAGGGTCTGGAGGGGCCATAGGAGGAGCAGCTGAGGGCACTTGGTCTGTTCAGTCTGGAGGAGACAGGTCAGACCTCACAGGGATCTGCAGTTTCCTCACGAGGGGCAGTGGAGGGTCAGCTCTGTGTGAGCAGGGACAGGACCCAGGGAATGGCTGGAGCCGTGTCAGGGCAGGTTGAGGCTGGATATCAGGTAAAGGTTCTTCCCCCAGAGGGTGGCTGGGCGCTGAACAGGCTCCGCAGGGCAGTGGGAACAGCACCACGGCTGACAGAGCTCCAGGAGCATTTGGACAACGCTCTCAGGGACAGGGTGGGATTGCTGGCGTGTCCTGTGCAGCGCCAGGGGTTGGACTGGATGATCCCCGTGGGTCCCTTCCAGCTCAGGATATTCTACGATCTGGAAGCTTTCCCAGCAGCAGCGAACGCTCGGCGGGTGAGGCCGGGCCAGGCCGGCACATTCACCGGTCACTGCCGCGTCCGTGCGCGGCCCCGGACCCGACCCGATGCGAGGGCGCGTCTGCCGCCCCGTCACGGCCGGGGGGGCTCCGAGCAACAGGTGCCCGGGGCGCCGCTTCCCCGGGCCGGGCCCGCCGCGGGGCTGAGGGGCCGCCGCGGGGCTGAGGGGCCGCCGCTGCCCGGGAAGGCCCGGCGGCACCGCGGGGTCCCCCCCGCCGCTGCCCC
>JAYRBT010000023.1:20595527-20656764 GCA_036023395.1 Myiotriccus ornatus | reverse complement strand
CCGGCCGCCGCCGCCGCCGCTCCCGCCCCCGGCCCCCTCCCCTTCCCCGCCACTCGCTTCCGCCGCGCTCCCGCGCATGCCCGGGTTATGCAACGGCCGCGGCGGGCGGGCCGGGCCGGGCAGGAGCCGCAGGGCAGGGCAGGGCAGGGGGGCCGTGAGGGGCTGCGGGCACCGGGCACGGGCGGCGGCGCCGAGGCCGCTCCGCTTCCCCCCGCCGCGCTCCCGCCGCGGCCCCGCGCGGTGTGTGAGTGGCAGCGGCGCGGCCGCCAAGTCCCGCCCGTTCCGCTCTCGCTGCCGCAGGCGGCGGCAGCGGCGGGTTGGCTTCCTGCGCGCCCGGCCGCTCCCCCGCCCCCCGGCAGTCGGAGCCGCAGCCGCCCGGATCCCCGAGCCATGGCTCTGTGAGCGCAGCACATGGCGGCCGCGGCAGCCATGAGCCCCCCACTAATCCATACAACTCCCCCCTGATCGGCCACCGACGGCACCCAGCGCTCCCACCCGGCTCCACCGCTCCCACCGCCCGCCCGCCGCCGCCGCGCCGCCCGGCCCGAGCCCAGACCCCGCCGCCGCCGCCACCGCCGGGCCCCCGCTCGCCTGCCCGCCGCCGCCGCCCGGTCCTCACCATGGGAGTGCAGGGATTCCAGGACTACATCGAGAAGCACTGCCCCAGCGCCGTGGTGCCCGTCGAGCTGCAGAAGCTGGCGCGGGGCAGCCTCGTGGGTGGGGGCCGCCAGCGGCCCCCCCAGACCCCGCTGCGCCTCCTCATCGACGCCGACAACTGCCTGCACCGGCTCTACGGCGGCTTCTACACGGACTGGGTGAGCGGTGGGCAGTGGAACCACATGCTGGGCTACCTGGCGGCCCTGGCCAAGGCCTGCTTCAACGGGAACATCGAGCTCTTCGTCTTCTTCAACGGCGCCCTGGAGAAGGCCCGGCTGCACGAGTGGGTGAAGCGCCAGGGCAACGAGCGCCAGACGGCGCAGCAGATCGTCAGCCACGTCCAGAACAAGGGCACCCCGCCGCCCAAGGTCTGGTTCCTGCCGCCCGTCTGCATGGCGCACTGCATCCGCCTGGCCCTCATCCGCTTCCACATCAAGGTGAGGAGGAGCCCGGGGGTCCCGGCGCCCCCTCCCCGCCGCTCCCCCTCGGCCGCTCCAAGATGGCAGCGGGGGCTGCCCGCGGGGGAGGGGGGCACCGTCCGCCGCTCCCCTCGGCGCCTCAAAATGTCGCCCGGACCCGCGGGGGCGGCACAACTTTCGGCGGCCTCAATCCCCGGGGGGATTTCGGCTGATTTCCAGGGCGCTGCCCGCCGAGGCCGGGGGCCGGGAGGCCTTGGCGGGGCGAGCGGCAGCGCCCATGGCCCGGCCCGGCCCGGCAGCAGGGCGGCTTCTGCCTCCATGTTCTTTCGCTCCCTTGACTCAAAATGTCCCTTCTTGCCTTGTGGGCTGTGGTACCGCAGGGGAGAGCGGGTGGGCGAAAAGCATCCCTGTAGTTATTTATTGAGTGTAGGGGGGGGAAAAATAATTAATCAGTTTAGTTCTCGCGCAGGGTGGATCTGCAACAAGTTCCCGGCCGAGGCGAGGTGTTTAAACTTGGGCTGGAGGGGAAATGGCTCGCTGCGAAAAGCACAGAGGTGCAGTTTCGTCTTTATGGAGGTTTTTGTGTTTTGCTCGGTGTTTTCCCAGTATCAACAAGCGTTTCAGATCAGGCGTAGAATAACTCTCACCTCACTCCATAACAGCAACACTTCCAGTTAGTGCAGTCAGCAGCGCCGAGCTGACAGTCCTTCATTTAAACTTATTTTAAGAGGCAGCCCCAGATTTCCGGCCCCATAAACAGCCCTTCGTGCTGGATCTGGGCTCCATGGCCATCTTGCACTGGAAGGCCACGATTTCAAAGGTTGCAGGATATGACCACGTTGCATCTCTCTGCACGGCGCTCCTGATTTACGATGGCTTCTGTTCAGCCGAGCGACTGTGTATATTGAAACACAAGACGCTGGAAAAACAAGCCCGGGGATGAAGCTGCAGTTTTAGGAGTTGCCTGCTCGCCTTCCCGCTGGGGAGGGAAGAGCAGCGGGAGGGAAGCACATACTTGTAAGCTTTATTATCTCAAATTACTTTTGTGTGTAGAAAAATATTATGTAACCTTCGGAGTTGCACGCTCGATCACTAGCAGCAGCTTAATGTTATTTGGCCTTCTGCCGGATTAGAAACACTCCGGCCCGGCTGCAGCCCTGGGGTACAGATGCCTCTCTCCGAGCAGCTCACCCCAGAGGTGACTTTGGGTGAAGTTTCTCCTAGTTCTGCCAACGGGGCGGGAGCTGCTGTTGCTCCCTCGTAGTTCTCTGCTCGCTGGGCCAGGCCCATCCATGGAGGAACTCGGGGCTGGAGTGCAGCCACCCCGGGCTGGCAGCGGGTGTTCGGCAGTGGAAGTCCCACCCTGTTGCCGGGATTGGGTCACCGGGCCAGGGCCACCGCGCGTGTGGAACGAACTGGAAGCGGAGGCGAAGCTCGTTCTCGCAGGGCACGTCGAGCTGTGCCGAGCGCGATGCCTTGGGCTCGGCCTTGGTTAAAGTGAGGGGGTTATGGCCGTGTCTGCTGCAGTCGTGTGTATTCCTGGCCAGCCTAGAAGCAGGATTGTGTTACGATGTTTTGGATGGTGGGAATCTGCACGACAGCGGAAACATCCTCTCATTTGAACTTTTTGGGATTTTTTTTTTTTTGTGGCTGGGAAATACTTTTGTTCTTCAGGCAAAAAGTTTTAGGTCCCATGTGGTGAAGGTCTTTACCTTGATCTGTTTGTGGGTGCGTTATAAATCTTCCTTCATTTGTTATTGAGACTTAGAACTTAGAGATGATTAGTAAAGGCAATGAATGGGGTGAAATAAGGATGTTGTTTTCTTTTAATGTATTAAAGTGGAGACTTTGTTTAATGCTACACTGAAATGCATAATACCTGATAGGAAGGCAGCTGGTTTGATATCAATGGGAATGTGGTGTTTGTAGTAGTTTTGTAGCGTGTTGAACTGGCAGTTAGTTTGTTAAACAGTTTCTCTTTCAGACCTGGCTCAGGTGTCTTACATCCAAACCAAACTGCCACATTTGACAGTGGTGTCACCTGTAGCACTTTGTTTACTTTCAAGCTTAGCTGCAGCATTAGCTCCTTTATGGTTTCTTGGTGACAGGCCTTATTCCTAATCTCTGGAAGCAGCCATAGGAGTACTCATCGTACGGAGTCCCTTTTCTGTCATTAGAAAAATACCCCAAACTCCCCAATTCCCCATAAATACAACATCCTCCCAGTTTTGATGGGGAAGGTTTGTGGGGTGGGTATTTGTGTCAGGTTGTTGGCAGCTCATTACCAGATACTGGGGGCGAAGGGGGAGAGTTTGTTGCTGTTCACACCCCTGAGCCACCACCGGACGTGCATGTCCGAACTGTGCGGGTTCTCCCCACTGCTCAGCTGTCCTGGGGATGGGAAGGGTATCAGCAATTCCCCTTTGATGCCTCATTTTTTCAGTTGTTGAGAAACTCTGTGGATAAATCTGGTTTTAATGGATTCATTTTCAAGTTAGGAAGGATATTGCATGGTTATAGTGGTCACATGCATAATACACATCAAAGATACTGCTGAGCTTAAATCATCTTCCTTCTCTGCTTTTCTTCTTCTCTGACATGATTTATTATCTTTCTAAATCTGCTTTATTGCATATATCTTTCTTTCTCTAAACCCTCCTCCAGTTTTATTCTTGCTCTCACTTTGACATAGCCCTCTCCTGATGGGCAAAGAGCAAATGCATCTTGAAGGTGTGATTTTTTTATTTGCATGTATGGGTGATTTTAAAAATTTGCATCTGCATAAGACAGTTGTTAAATCGCGGTGTTTTCTTGCTTTGTTTTGAGAAGTTGGGTTTGAGAATACTGATTGACTTTAAATATGAAACTGATTTTCGTATTTTTAGGAAGCATTTGAGTCTTGAGTAGAAGATTTCTCTGTGAAGCTAGGAACTGGCTATGAATTTAATCTATTTTGGTAATTAGAGGGGAGAAAAAGAGTAATGTCTTCCATCCAGAGCAATTATAAATCACTCACAGATGGTTTCAGCAGGATGTAAAAATAACAGGTTCCTCCAGGTTATAACAAATATCCTGCGGGTTCTTAGCTTCATCGTGACCTGCTATTTTTCAGTTTGGGGGGAATAATTCTTTCAAGAAAACTTTTATGTGAAGTAGGTTTGCTAAAATTTAAATATTTATGCAGTGGAAATCTTAACATTAATGCTTTGGGGAGACTGTTTTGTTCTCAGTACCTAAAGGTCCTTGTGCCCGTTTACTCAGGCAGGATTCTCTCCTGAGCCAGCACTGTTAATGTTTACACAAGATTTAGACTTGAAAATGATTCCAAACTCCTGGCTGTGATTTCCCCCGTGTCCCCCCTCCCTGGGTTGGTTTTGAACCCTTGCACGTTGCCTGGGTATGTCTTTGTTTGTGAGAGCCACCAGATAGTTCTGACTCTTGTTTGTGGGTTAACTGTCCTTTGGTAAATACAGCTCCTTTCCCGGTGCTGGATCAGTTATTTGAACGTGGATTCTGGTATTCCCTGAACAGCCAGCAGCTTCCAGCTCAGTGACACAGGGAGGGACCTGGGACTCTGGAGGTAGAGGAAGTAGCCCAGAGGATATCAGAGGGGGCACACCGAGCTTCCTCGTGTGTTATCTGCACCTGTGTCACACCTAGTGCTGCAGAGGGAGTTCTCACTTGGTTTTTTATAGTTCATGGGTGCTTGTCGTGCGTGCAGAGAGGTTGGGTTTTGATATATTAATAAAATTGAAATCTATCTACCCTTAATTAAAAGAACATCAGAGGGATTTTTCTAATTTAAAACCTGTGAAGACTGGGGCCTGCAGGTGGGGTGAAACTTAAGTTGCCCTCCTTTAGTTGGGAACTATGTAAATCTGATGTCTTTAAATTCTTCCGAAGATGTTTATGGTTTCTCCCACACTTTGTGCTGGGGACAGCATCATTGTTAGAAAATAAATACCAGTGTTTTTCTCAAGTAAATTTCAAAAACACTCCATCGAGGAAGTTTCTGAAGAGGTAACATTTTCTGAAGACTACAAGGTGGTAGGATTAGGAGGAGGGAGAGCTTGGTGAGCTGGTGTTTGATCAGGAATATCACAGGCAAGGCACTGGCTGTTCCGCTGCTTGGGATTTAACTTGGAAGGGAACATCTCATGAAGGTACGTGAGAGAAGCAAAATTTGACATACCTCCCTGGAATACCATAATTCAGCGTCAGGTTCAAGTGCAAGGCATGAGTAGAAGAGGAAGGGTCTCTGTAAACTTGTTGTGGATGACTGAAGGGCTGCTGGGTAGGGCTGTGGAGTTTGGGACCCTCTCTCCTGTTGTGCAGAGGATATAAATGGCCTGGCTGGCACTAAGGCTGTAGTTATTCATGCGTGCTGTGGAGACTGAGGCTAATAGTTTTGTACTGGTCTATTTTGGGATAGCTTGCTTATCTACAGTGTTGTTCAAATGGAGTACTCGGTGAGGGGAGGTTATACCAACACCCAGCTTGCAAGGGGGGTTCCAAATCGCTGGGTGTGTATGTGTGGGGATGGTGGAAGCATTAGGGATCCAAAAGCCCTCAGCTGGCTGAAATTGTGTGTGTGCACACTGGAGTTGTAGCAGTTCCTGACAGTGTGTAGGAATGCAGCACGGCACAGATTGACCTGTCCTCATGGGGTTTTTGGTTTCAGTATAAGCTTCTTGATAAGAAAGGGTTGCTTTTGTATTTCCAACATCAGGAATTGGCCCGTGTCTCCCTGCACAACATGTCTGTTCGAGTCATCTGATTGCCGTAGCCTAAAATATGTGCTTTGCTAGGCAACAGGAATGGAGAGGTGAAGTTTGGGCTATAAACTCAAAGCAGTTTGCCCCATCAGACACAGCTGTGTGTGAAGGGATAGGCTGAAAGTGGAAAGAGGAAAAAACTTGCCTTAGCACAGCAAGGTGGGCATTTGAAAGGTCGAGAAAGTTACCTCTGTTCATCCGGGGTTGTGTTTGGCTCTTTTAAAAGAGGGACAAAAGACTTCAAAAGGGATCATGAGTTTGCTTGATCCTCGGGGGCACCTTGGTGTGCTGAGCTGCTGGAGTACCCACAGCCTCAAGTGAGTGGGACAGACATGGTACAGTAATACCTTTAGAGTTGGAGTGTTTCTGTCATAAACAGTTCCTTCAGATGAGTTCAGCAGTACAGAATCCGCTGCAGTGTGGGGGCTTCCAGGAGTGTGTGCTGGGCTTCCGAGCACTCCATATGTCCTGTCCGCGTGTGCTGCGTCACTGGTTTGGTTTAATTACTTCAAATTTATCTCGGGTGTCTTAAATGCTCATGTATAGTTTCAGAAAGACCCACTATATCGTAATAGTTGTGATAAATCAGTGCTGCCATTTACACTGGAGCTAATTGCTCTGTCTTCTACTATAGGTTGCACAGAGCATTGAGGATCATCATCAAGAAGTAATTGCTTTCTGCAGAGAAAAAGGTTTCCATGGTTTGGTTGCATATGACTCCGATTATGCATTGTGCAACATCCCTTACTATTTCAGTGCCCATGCCCTAAAACTGAGCCGGAATGGGAAAAGCCTCACAACAAGCCAATACCTAATGCATGAAGTTGCCAAGCAACTGGACCTGAATCCAAATCGCTTTCCTATTTTTGCTGCTCTTTTAGGTAAGTGAAGATGCTGCTAGTCAGCCTTACGATTTCAGTGTCTATTAACTGCTTTAAAATAACACGTGTGTAATTTGACAGAGCACCTGGGGAAAGGCATCCCTTTGCTCCAGACATTCCTGCCGTGGACTGGATGTGTGTTTATGAGGTCAGACATGCCCAATTTGCAGAGACCTGCGAGCGATGCAAATTGTGGCTGTCTAGAAAGAAGAGTTGAAAGTGTGGATTTGGCAGAGCTCTGCCTGGCCAAAATGTTCTCCGTGGGTGGGGGGAAATCGGAACAGTTGTGGTTCTACTTGTTTGGGTCTTTTTCTAGACCCCCCATTGAAACTAGACCCTTTTCGGGTCTAGTTTCAATGATACACTTCCCAGACTGGAAGTATGCTTCTGTCCTGAATTCTCCCTAAAAATAATACCTATGGAGTGAAGGTGTTTGGGTTGCAGGGCCTCTTTTTTCCCCTTTGAAATGAGTATTGGACAAATATGGCAGCACGTCAGCTGCACCAACAATATTTAGTACTCTATAATTGAGTGAAACTCCACATTTCTGAGAGCACAGGTGACTGACATTGTATCAGTCCTTTGGTTTTGTCTGACTACTTCCTTAGCACTCCTGCTTCTCATGCTCAGTGGTGTGCAGTCTGTAAGGAGCATAGGTGGGAATGTCTCCAGTTTCACATTTCTGCTTAAATGGAACAGTTTTAACACACTCTATTTCCATAACAGTGGTAGAGAATAACTGTTGTACTCTCTCAGATGGAAGAGTGAATTAATTACTGACAAAGTTGACTCCAATGAGTAAGATTTATTTGGAACAGCATTCTAACTGCTTTTTGGGAGCAGCCATGTTCTTGTCATGCTGTGCAAACAAATTAAGAAAACTGGATTTTCTTTTTATTGCTGACTTGTGTTTCAGTGTTGGTACATGATAGAGGAATAAAACTTCTCCTTCGGAAGCTGGAATGAGAGAGGCTACATGTTACTGCTTTAAAATACTACTGTTTTAGCAGTCTTTAATATTGTTTCCAGTCCAGGCAGGCACCTTCCATGTTAAGAAGGAAAGAACCAATGGATCTTGCAGTAGAAAGCCACAAGTATTTGCCTGGTTGGAGTTGCTTTTTGTCAGTGTGTGCTTTTCCTGCCTGCACAGGTGTAGGGAGGGCAGGCAGAGGGTTGGCTGAGCTGCCATTGCAGGAGTTGCATGGCAGACTGCTATTGCTTGGCTTTGTCCTGCAGTCTATAAATAAGTTGGTGCATGCCAGTTCAGTGAGTAAGAATTACTGCTGGAAAAGCGGTTTCCCGGTTGCAGATACGTTTTTTGGGGTTCGTGAGAAGTACACAGGAATGGCATGGCTTTAATTCATCACACAGCCCCAGCTGCATGGCCTGCTGAGGCTCTGCCTGGTTATATCAAACATTAGGTGAGAAAAGTTCTGGTAAAGTTTCTGAAGGGTTTGCAGTTTTATGCAAGAAGCTCTTGAATGTTTTTCTCTCTTGCTATCTTACATGACCAAATATTTTTGAACTTGCTCTTAGGAGAAAGAAATATGAGGTCATTTCGCATGATAACTAGAGAGAGATTTGGGAGCTTTTTCCATCCCCCCCCCTCCGCCAAGTTGGTACAAAGGTTAAAAAAAACAGTTCAGCTACATGTTTAGTTCTGGGTATTCCTTTGCATTTCTTGTGTGTGTGTGTGTTTAGTATGAGTAAGCAGAATAAAGTTCATGGAAGTCAGGGTTAGAACAGAAAGCTACTCCAGAGGTCTTCCTGCACTTGGGGCTTTTGTGTTATTTTTATATGAGTGAATTTTAGGAACCCTAGGTATTTGGGATAGGAAGTGATTATATAAGCTGACAACAAACAGATACAGTTTGACTTAAAGTACTTGCAACATGTTTTCACTTTTGCAATCTCGGTAATATAGTAACTTTTTTAAAAATAAAATACTGTGTATGTGCACAGAGATGTTTAAGGTGTTTAAATTAGGGTAGCTCGTTCAGATTTAAATTTTTATATTTTCATTGAATATATAAGGGCTTGTCTGGCTTCACAGGTTATTCTGCCTTTGCTCCTGTGGCTTCTTTGGGTCTTTTTAATCCTGATAAGTAGAATAAAGAAATGGGAAGGAGTGAGTGAGAGTTTATGACATGAAAAGGCACATGAATTTTTTTGCTGGGTACAGCAATGTAACTCCCCATTGTGGGAGACAACGAGACAACTGTCACCCCATGCCAGTACTTCTTGTAGGAATAAAATAATGTATTCTGAAATAACGACAGTTAAGATGCTGCTTTAATGTTCACAGTTCCAGAAGACCCCAACTATCACAATAGCTGTGATATCCATATTCAACTAAAGGGCTTCTGTTTCCCTGTATCCAGAAAACTCAAATTTCTTTGTACTCAGATATTTTCTTGTCATTAACTCCAAGGGTCAGTTTGGGGATGCTGAAAGAGGGAAAGCATCCTGAAAGTTTCAGCCTCACATCGAGCAGGTGGAGAAGCCTGAGGAGTGACACCGACCTGGGCAGTTATAAAAGTGTTCTCAGTGGCAAGTGATTTGGGATTGAGCTTTTCAGGGCTAAAGTGTCTTATTGAAGTATTGCAGCAAAATACTTTTCTGACTGTACCAGCTAGACAAACTTCTAAAGCTTGCTTTCTGAGCAGGTTCTGTGTACACTGTGCTTGGTTCATTTGGTTTATAGTTTTTTCCTTCTTTCAGCTTTTCATGCAAAGGGGTTTGTAGCTATAGCTTTGTAATATAAGGAGTATCCTTGGTATAGGCAGTTAAAATGTTGTCTGGGTGCTGCATTCTCTGAGAGTGTGCTTTAAAAAGTTCTGTTCTATCTGCTGCTGGTGTAAACAGGGAGTTGATTTGGGTTCTTTTGTAAATTTTGACTCAAACACTTCAGAATAATTTAAAATAAGAAAAGCAGCCCAAGCTTCAGCAGCAGAAAAACAAACCCAGTGTGAGGTATAGGGCTGTAATTCAGTGAAGTCTTTAGAAAGGGCATTGGCTTCAATTAGTATCTAATTGCTTTTAAAAAAACTAAGGCATATACTATAATAAGCCATTAAAATGGGAAAAATCAATATATGTTGAGGTTGTTCAGCCAGGTCAAGAAATAGAGGTTGCTTATGTAACACTGATCTCTTTCCCACTGTGACAGCACTTTGTAACGTGTTTAGTTATGGAATCTCATTCTGTTCCTCAGTAAAATTTTAGAACTACGTAAGGTAAGTACAGGCATCACTTCTTATTTGGCCCACAAAAGATGCTGCTGCACTTCAGCATCCTAAATCCTACCCTTCAGTACGGGGTGAGAGCTGATCAAACGGTGACACTGCCTTATGTGTGTGCAGGGGGATGGAATTAACTGCAATGACAGATGGAGACCAAACAAAATTGAGGTTTTGGTGGAAGGGAGAGAAGCAATTGCAGCATCTGTAGGAGTTATTGTCCGTTATCACAGAGCGCTCTGGTGCTCTGGCTGCAGTAGATTTTGTCAGACCTGTATTATAAAGACTGTCTAATCTTAATCTTGACTAGGTTAGTGAGGGTGTGGCTGTTTTATGCAAACTTGTTGAATCTTTATGATGTGAGTTTAAAGTTTAGCTCCTAATGAATAAAAATTATAATATCTTCTTTCTGGAGATCTCAGTAGTGGGTAAAGTACTGATTGGACACAAAGACTTCTCTCTCCAAGAGGCATCACCAGGCAGGGGGCAGCTTTCCTGGCTTTCACATGTGAAAGAACACTGAGAGCAAACTAGATGTTTACAAGCAAAATATTAAGAAAGGAAACAATTGTTGTAACGTTCAAGGAATCTTCTCCTATTCTTTATGAACAGTGCATTCACTACTAAGTTGCTGCTTTATAAAACCAGGTATAAAAAGTATCCTGAAGTTTTCTGCCAGAATTTTAAGAATGCATCCTGTTTAGCTCTTTGGAAAGTTTGGATCCACAGCCACTGAACTTAATCAGTTGTTGATTTGTTGCATCTTTGATTAATTCACATGTTTGAAATGTTTCTTAGAGAGAATTTTTTAGGTTTGTTGATTTGGAGTTTTTTGTTTGTTTGTTGAGTGTGATGTGCTTTAGAAAAAAAACACAATGTGGGTGATCTTCCATTGAACAATGTGGTAAATACAGTCTCTGTCCATGGAAACAACAAAATGATTTCCCAGTTCCTTTGCAGATGGGATCAGGGTCCCATCTGACCTGGTCAGGTCAGCAAGAGAAACTTCAGGAATTGGGAACCTGCTAAGTGTTGGATAAAGCTGTGTTTAGGTTGTGTTGAGGATTGGATAAACCTGCCTGGTGCCTTGCTGCCTGACCCGTGCTGCACAGGGGGCAGAGTGCAGATTCCAGAGGCAGCTCCCATGTGGATCAGTAACGGCCCATGCTGGGATGCAGGAAGTCAGGGAGCTATAGGGTGTGTTCTTACACTGTTGCACCTGCACCATGAAATCCTGTTGGGGATTCCCTGACAGGACACACCGCGTGAGGTGGACCCCGCGTTGTCCCTGGCTCTGCTGCTGCTGTGAGTGAGCTGCTTTCATGGAAGAGTGCTCCTCACACACAGGGAAGTGGCTCTTGCTGCAGCAGCAGAATGCTAATTAGGTTTTTCTGGAGTAACAAAAAGCTATCTGCAAGTTTAATCTGTTAATCCTCTCGATGGGGAGTTGAGGGCTGATTGCAGATTTGTTTGCTGTACGTAGAAACTGTGTGTAACATTTTGTGGTGTACTTAAATGAGTTCTGCATTATGTTCCAGGTAATCATATTCTACCTGATGAAGATTTGGCTTCCTTTCATTGGAGTTTACTTGGTCCAGAACATCCACTAGCTTCACTTAAGGTACAATTTTAATATAACCAGGAGCAATTAAGCTAAAATCAATGCAACACACCAGAGCAGTGTGATGGGTTAGTTGAGAGCAGCTCTGTGAGGCCCTTGTGCTCAGTCACCCTCAGGTGTCCCAGTCCTGGCTTCAGAGGATACCTGGGGTCAGGAGCCTTACAAGGCTAAACTTAGCCTGTGTGATCCCCCTCAGTGCCCTTCTGCTGCACGAGCCACAGCTCCAGTGTGGTTTGGCTTGGAGAATGCAGCTTCTTGCTCTCCTCTTTCTTTAAGAGAAGAGTTTTTTGTTTAGTCATGTTCTTCAGCTATGAAAAATAATGAGCTGTATATCTTCCTCCCATCTTGTTTTATTGTCTGCTGCTCTGAATTTGTGTGTAATAGTCAGGTTTTGGTACTTAAAGTGTAAATACCCTGGAGAATACTTTGCACAGGAAAGCTGAAGTGGCTTCAGTAGTTTTCAGGGGGGTGGTTTGAGACAAGTAACTTGTCTGATGCTCTTAATTTACAGTATGTGTGTTCTGCTGCTTCATCACACTTGCCTTGTGCATCTGCCAAGTAAATGGCTATAAAAGGGAAACTGGACGCATCAGAGAATGGGATCACAGTGACTTTTCTCTCTCTCTGCCACAACAGATTTATCTGTTTCCCTTTCTCCAAAGGTGGACCACGCAGCAAATAATCCGCTTTTTGTAAATGCTGCCTGAATGTTTTGTTATCTCTACAACAAAAGTTTATTCAGCCTTGAGAAATTGTAACTTGTTTGGCCAAATGTAGAGTTTAAAACCAGATTCCAGATTTTCAGCAGAATTTTTAGGGCTTGCATGTGCATTGCCTAATGACCAGCTGTGACTTCTGATGTTACGCTCATCCCCTATTTTGCTGCCACTCCTGTGTTTAGGAAGGTAAGTGTCAGCACATTGCAGTGGCAAAACAAAACCTGCATGCATGTTTGCTGCTTCCTTGTAAAACTTGAGGTGAAAAAATGAAAGCGTGTGCCTGTGTTTTTCGTTTTTTACTAAAAAGGTTAAAATGTAGGACTTCTCAACAAGTGGTTGATAAACTTTCTGATGATACTTTTCTGTGGTCTAGGCTGAGTAGACTTGTTTGACAGCCAGTTCAGAATATGACTTCAGACACTTAGATCTTCTGGAAAGCCCTCTAAATTTATACTGAATTACTTGAATGAAAATTGGGTATTTGTCATTTTTGCTTCTAGATGTGCATTTTCAGTGGAAACACCAGCTGGGCTCTGTAGCTAGCATCCCAAGGAAATGCAGTGTGTTCCCCCAGAGCATCCCTGGGCCTCCTCAGGCAGTTCTTCCCTGATGTATTTCATCTGTTGGCCAGTGTAGTCAGATATGAAAGCAGTTTCCATTTGGCTATTGGAGATTCCACGACAACTGCTACAGTGTTATCAGTGCAAAGCCCCAAATAAATGCCCTGACTGAGGGAAAGGCTTGCACAGCACAGGATTTGTTGAATTTCAGGGCAGCTTTGCTGCCAGTGCACAGCCCCAAACTGGCCACAGCACCTCTGTCTGCTGCCTGGTGATGGTGTCACATGGAAGGGCATGTCTGCAGCAACCCAGTCTTCATTGGTTACTGGTCATGGGACAACTGCTGCTTGTTTCTTTAGGTTCACAGTGCTCATGGTTTGAAATGATAACTTCTTTCAGGAGCTCAGTAATTGAGTTTAATTTCACTTGACACACTAGTATGTCAGTGATGTCATCACAGTTCTCTGTAGGGGTCTCTTCACCATAGATGTGCACAGAGCAATATTTCCTGTAAATTTTATGAATGCTTAAAAAACCCTCAAAGACATTTGTATTAGACACAAGGCTGATAGCAGAGAGTAGTTTCAGAACAGTGCAAGCCTTCGTGAAAACTGGAAATGGGGGGAAGTTGTTGTGTTTCCCCAGGATGTCCTTCCTGGGCTGTGCTTACAAACTTTGCTTTGTTGTATCTGTTTAGAGTTACAACAGGGTGTTCTCCATGCTTGGGAACCAAGGGCTCAGATCCCACACCTCATTCAACTCAGGATTTAGAAAGCCTTTTCTCATTCAGTAAAGATTTTAATCTTTTGTCTCTAGGACAGTATGATCTTGAGAATCAAAGCTGACAGATTCCATTCCAGTGGCTGAATTTGTTGCTTTTCAGGGAGAGCTGTGACAGTTAATAATATACAATTTATTTCCTGCATTGTCTCTCAATCTTTTATTATGCTTTACCAAAATGTTACTTTTCCTACGAGTGAAGCTTTGGCAGTTCACCAGTGAAAAAGTGTAACTTAGAGAAGAAAGAACCAGCTTTGCTGATAGAAATTGCTGTGTCTGCTCAGATGTCACCATGGGGAGGGGAGAAAAAGCAAACCTGAGGAGCCCCTGCCTCTGTTTTAAAGAGGGACACGAGGTGGGGGTTGTTCATCCAGGAACAGCTGAGTAGAAGTGGGAAAAAGGAAGGGAAATGGAAACCTGACTGAAGAATCCATACCTCACATCTGGAAGGAAATGAACCAGTCTCTATGTGCTGCACGAAAAGCCTTTCAGGAGACACCGACAATTACCATCAGCTCAGCAGAACTGTGAAGGTTCCATGGCCAGATTTAAATGAAGAGATATGAATTGCTGTTGCTGCAAAAGGGAGAAGGAATCAAACATATCCCTGTGAGCTGTTCTGAGTCAGGCTCTCATCTGTCCAAATGTGCCTGGGGAAACAGATAATGCATCTAATAAATTTGCAGACCTGGGCTTGTGTCCTGTCACCTGCCTGAGAGCAGAGTTCACTGAAATGACCACCTCAGCCAGGGGTTTGAAACAAGAAAGGAGTTGATTGACTTCCTGAGAGTTCAACTGACCTTGTTTGGAAGCCAGCATTATCCTGCTTTTTATTTGTGGTGCTTTGGGATTTATCTTTGAAGACAAAGACAGTTTGGTTCTTATTCTGGGAAAGGTGGTTACAGTATGGAGCTTCAAGATCAATGAACAATACCTTCAGAATGAGGTTGGGAGGGCCGTTTCTTACCTCTGGAATGAATTAGTGCCTGTTTGGGAGTACAGACCACTGAAGAAGTGCTGACTCTTCATTCACAAGGTAACCTTAGAAACAAGGCTTAATGCAGTCTCCCTTTGTGAGTAAGGAGAGTATGCAGGGAAACTCCATCTCCTTGGTTGTTCCATCTCAGTGGAGAGGGAAGGAGAGATGCTTCCAGAAAGCAATCCAAAATACGCAGATTAGGCTCTTTCTCTGAATCGCTGTAGGGAATTCCTGTCTTACTCAGGTTCTTGACTTCAGAGGGTGTCTGCCAGAGGGACTAAGGTGTGAAGTAGATGCTTAGGTAATTTGCTGCTGCTGAGATAACAAAGGTGGTACTATTAAGATACACTTCAAGTAAGTGCCTTGTTGTTTGTGGGTTTTTTTGATGCTAAGGGTCATCCTAATGCAGGTCAGAAAGGACCTCAGGAAGTTACCTAGTCCAGCCTCCTGTGAAAAGTGTGGTCAGCTTGAGGTCGGAGCAGATTGCTCAGGGCATTGCCTAGACTAGTCTTGGAAATCTCTGAGGTTGGAAGCTGCACAACCTGTCTGGGCAGCCTGCCCTGTGGTTTGACAGTCCCGACGGTGAAGATGCTTTGCCTGGTGTTTAGTCTGAGCCCATCTTGTTTCAGGCTATGTCTGGTGTCTCTTGCTCTTACACAAGGCACTGCTGTGAAGAGCTGGCTCCGTGTGCTCAGTCACCTTTCTGTGGGTACTGGAAGGCTGTATCTTCAAAGCCTTGTCTTTGCCAGGCTGAATGAGCCCCATTCCCTCAGTTCCTTCTTGCAGAGCAACTGCTGCCTGACAATCTGGAGGCTTTCTGCAGAACCAGCTCAGCTGTTCTGACACCTGGCTGGAGCCCCAGCTGGGATGCAGTGCTCTGGAGGTGACCTGCCACATGCTGAGAGCAGGATCCCTGGATCTGCCACCGTGCTCCTGCTGCACAGCCCAGAATGCACCTTGCTGGCTCCTGCTCCAGCTGCTGCCGCCTTCCAGGAGCCCCAGGTCCCTCTGGCACAGCTCCAGCCTGTGGAGTAGCCAGGTTTATTCCTGCTCAGGTGCAAGGCTTCCCTTTTGTGGCTGTAGCATTTCTGAGGGCTCTGTTGGTTCGTCCCTCTGGCTTGTCAGGGTGCCTTGGATGGCAGCCCAGCCCTCGGGGTCGTGTGGCGTGCAGGGCTGTCACACAGGGCTCGATGAAGTCTGTCTGTATCACATCTTCGGCTTGTGCTCCTGCTCTCCCCTTTGCTTTTTGACATAATTCTTGTTCCCTGTTTAGGTTTGGTTTTCTCTATGACCTGTGTGTACAAATTGTCAGCAAACAATGCCCATGCCCTGTGAATTATTGTTACCATGCAGAAAGAGGTCAGTTTCTCAACCAGGATGGAGGGAGGAGGAGAGAGAATTTTTAACTGAATAACCCGATCTTCAGGGAAAAGCTGAGCTTTGCGGATCTGAGAGGATTTTAAGTCATCCAGGGAACTACTTGCCTCTTCAGAAAACTTATCATTAGATCAGATGCACTCCAAGCTCCTAAGATGAAGTATTTTTAACATTCAAAGGCTGATGCAAGATCCAAACAGTTTGGTTGCCATCTCTGTTAGAAACTACAAGGCAGAAATAACAAAACCCAGGCAATTTGTTGTAGTATCCTTCGTATCTTCAGCCAGCGGGAAAAAAAATATTTCCTTTGGGTTGCCTCTGAATGTTTGAGGTGTCTTTTTTTCACGGTTTGAAAATAAAATTGATCCAATTATCTGTTCCCAGCAGGCACAGCAGTAACTGTGGTGTTGATTAGCTTCTAAAGGCTGTGCTTCCTGAAGACAGCGGGCAACTGGGGTGTTCCCAGAGCCAGGGAGCTTTTCCCATCTGTAGCTTAGGTACCTTCTACACTACCCTACTCATCCCTTGGAGTTGTGCTTATGTGAGTCTGTTCTCTTCCAAAAAAGAGTTTTTGCAAGTTTATGTTGTCAAACCCAAGACATTTTTATCTTGCAGCTTCAGGGTTTGTAGTGTTACTGTCTGCCTCTCATTTTGACAAATACCTCTGTAGAATTCATGGCCTTTCCCCACTTAATCTTCAGAGTGCACAAATAGGTCCCTTGTGATTTTTGTCAGCGCTCTGTCACAAACTGAAGGAGTCCTTTTACAGCTAGCAAAGAAACCAGGCCCTTTTCAGGCATCAGCTCTCCAACCTGTGTGGATCCACAGTGTGGGATCCACCTCCGCGTTTGCCTTACAGAACTGATTTTTCATGTTGTTCCTTGTCTGAAACTTTTCTGTAGAGCATAAGGGAAAAAATAACTTCTAGGAAGAAATCTCTTCTAATGAGAAACTGGTAAAACATGCTGCTGCTTTTGCTCTGAAACACTTTGTGCCACACTAAAATTAAGTTTGAACCATGAACATGTGCTCTCTAACTTCTGCTGCAAGTTCGAATTTTCCCCATCCCTAATGCACAGTAAGACTTAGCCTATATTTTAATGCACACAAGATTAGAAACATTCTTTAGGATTCAGTATGAAATCTACAGGTTTGGATTTGTGGAAAGTTCTAAAATGAATAGAAATATTTTCCTCTTTAGTATCAGGAAAGTACACTTTATTTCACCACTTCCATTTCTGGCTTCTGTGTAGTGTAGGTCACGACACTCTTAGTTTTGAGGGTGTTCTCGTGTCTTTGAAACAGAAGAAAAGAAAATCCAAATACCTGAAGTGTCTCTAGGTCTGTAAAACATACTTTGAGAAGGTCTCACTTCAGGAATTAAGAATATTCTCCAGTGAGGTCTTGAGGCTGTTTAGAGGCAGCTAAATGGGAGCAATATGTGAAGTGAGTCCTTGATAGGTCACACTTGAGCTCCATGTTCCCTGGGCCCGAGCTGAGTGTTAGTGCCAGACTGATGTGATGTCTCCTCTTGGTGCCAGCTTTATATGGTTTATTCGATATTGCCATCTTGGAGATGACATAAATTAAGGGGAGATTGCTTACTCCTGTCATCCACTGTGTTCCCAAGCAGAGATTGCAGGAACACTCAGGGAGCAGCTCAGGGTTTCTGCAAGGGCTCTGCAGAGAGCACGTCCAGCATGACACAGCCATGGGATGATTCAGCTGCTTTAGGGATGGGTAATTGTTACACATACAAGGAAAATGGGAGGTGTTCAGCGACAGACTTGGATTACTAGGGAGAAGAAAATCTATTCCTTCTGCTTCCAAGATAGGGACAAAATGTTATCATCATTATTTGTCACTCTAAGTTTACGTGTGAGTGTGATGTGTATTTAGTATTGTTTGTATATTCAGAGTGCACACTAGTGAAAATTTGGATTTTAATATCTGAAATGGTAATAATTGCCCTGCCACTGACTACACTAAACAGAACTGTTCTTAACTGTTCACTTTTCACAAGGGCATGGAGTGACAGGACAAGGAGGAATGGCCTTAATCTGAAGGAGGGCAGGTTTGAATTAGGTATTGGGAAGAAATTCTTCCCTGTGAGGGTGGGGAGACCCTGGCCCAGAGAAGTTGTGGCTGCCCCAGCCCTGAAAGTGTCCAAGGCCAGGTTGGACGGGGCTTGGAGCAACCTGGGCTAGTGGAAGGTGTCCCTGCCCATGGCAGGGGTGAACTGGATGATCCTTCAGGTCCCTTCCAACCCAAACCAGTCTGTTTCTATGTTTAATTTAGGCTTATAAAATATGTAGTTCATCTCTGGTAGAGAGTGAGCAGGTATAGAATGAATATCCTGAGATTTGTAAAAAGTAGACATTAGGAGAAGGAAATTAATAAAAATGGGAATCTGGCAAAAATTCCATAGTTTGAATATGAAGAAGGCAATCTAAGAAATTCCATCATAAGTGGATCAAATAAGGGCAGGGAAGAAAATAATCACATATAGTAGGCTCCATATAGAATGAAAAGGGGTTGTGGTACGGGTTTTAAACTTGCAAAGATAAAACTAATGAAGTGTTAATCAGAATTTTGCATAAACATTTCTGACAAGGCTGAATTACAGTATTTTCTAGTAAAGTATGATCCCTCTGTGTCGAATGCAATAAGAATGTATAAAGATTTTTCTTTTTTTTTATACCTTAAAAATAGAACTGTTAAGTCGTAATAACGATCTCTCAAGTCTCGAATCGCCGAATTTTGCAAATACACAGACTAAAAGATGTTAACAGCAAAAACCTAGCTTCCCCTGTAGGCACAGGCAGAGCGCTCCAGAACTGTGCAGAGGTTCCAGACAGAATTTTTAGAAAATCCTCAGGCTCCCTCTAAAATGTAGGACACAGATTTGGAGACCTCTTTTCTGCCCCTGTGAGAGTGCGCAGCACAAGGGACCGGGAGCAGGAGCTGCTGGTGGTTGAGGAGCTTTTCAGCCCCAGCTGGCAGCACCACTCCCTGCCTGGAATTCTGCAGTAGTGCAGGATGGTTCCGTGACCTGAAGTTTCTGTACCCGCTGTCGGATCACAGGGAGCATGTCAGAGCAGTGATTCCCATGATCACAGGCTGGATAATCTCTAGTTTATGTTCAGGAGGAACCAACTGAGTGTTGAGGTAGAAGTCCAATGTTTCCAGGACTATCCAGTTGCCCTGCTTTCTCCATGTGGGCACAAGAAGGGATCAGGCCAAAGAACGAGTCTAGAACTCCCTAGAATGGCACATCCACCTGGCTGCTGAGCTGCAGGAACTTCTGTTCACAGGGGCTTTGGATCTTGTCCCACAAAGTTTTTCCAGCTCTTTCTTCTTGCTACAAAGTCCTAAGTGATTCTCACCTTTTTCAGTCCCATGGCCCGAGTCAGTGACCAGTGAATCAATGGGAATTCAGCATTTTCCTAACACCTTGGGAAGGCTGGACCCTGGGTTGGGATTGGTCCAGGTCATAAACACTCAAGGGGAATTTTTAATTTGCATTAAAGCACGTGTTTCTCATCCACTTAAAATCGTTGGTGAATGTGGGAGGCCAGACACATCTGGAATTGGATGGTGAAACATTAGTGCTGGATACTGAAATTATTTTGTCAATGGAATTATCTTCAGAATTTCTCTGTGTCTGCAAAATAATAATCAACCCTGTAACCAAGTTGATATTGCCATCATAGCAACAAGAGAAACCCAGACATCCTTCTTGGCTGATGTATAATATAAAAGAAAAATCATTTCTTGCCTGAGATGTTACACATGCTGTGAAGCTGTGTCAGTGTATTCTGCTACAGATAATGAAATGCACAAAATCTGAAAACACTAATTATTAAACTATATAATCTTCTAATAATTTTTAGGCCCATTTCTGTAGAACCTTGAAAATAAGTTTCTTTAAATGCTCCTTTTTTTTTCTTTCTATTTGATTTTCAAATCCTCCCTTTTCTGTGCACAAAGAGATCTTCCTGTTCCCAGTGGGTCTTTTTCATCAATTCTGATATCACTTTACACTCAGAATATAAACTGTGTCAAAATATTTTCTGGGCATATATATGTGGATGTGTGATGAAGATTATGGTGTATGATGAATGACATGCAGCCATTTGCACTAGAGGGAATGTCCAACTGGAAAGCAGTAAAATAATCAGCATTGTTGATCCTTGTCTGTGGTTGGAGCTGGTATTGAACCAGCAGGTATTTACACAGAGCTGAAGTTTCACATATATATAAATATACTGTACTTGTGTGAGTCAGCATTTAAGTTGAAGCCTTAAAACCAAAGTGCAAGGCCCAAAAGTAATTAGATACTAAACCTGGCGACAGGGAATTTGTTGAATATATTGCCAGTAGGGCAGAGCTGAGCTCTGGACTGTGTGCTGGTAGCCCTGGTGCTCATGCTGGTGTGTTTGTTTGTGCAGGTACGTGCTCACCAGTTAGTTTTACCACCGTGTGACGTAGTGATCAAAGCCGTAGCCGACTATGTCCGTAACATTCAGGACACCACTGATTTGGATGCCATAGCAAAAGATGTTTTTCAGCATTCACAGGTAAAGTATAAAGCCAAATACTGGTTTGTTTGGGCTTTCTAACTGATTGCTCTCTACATTTGTGTTGGAGAGTTGCATTTGATGAAAACAGGGGTTTGATCGGTTGATAACAGGAATCTGTTGTGCGATGGTTTAGCTTCCCTAATTTCATGTTCCATCTTTCTGAGGGTAAAAATACTGCATTTACCACTCTCAGTGCTTTAAATTCTTGATAACCAGAGGGGTTTGTAGCCTGGCTCTGTGCACTGCCTTTGAGAATCAGCAGTACGTGAAGACTGTATGTTCAAGCCCTACGTGGATTGACATAACATGTCTTGTGCTGGAGCAGTGCTGCAGTCCTGGAGGGTCCACAGGCATTAATCCAGTGATATGGTGCATGTTAACTACTGTACAGACCTCCAGGTGACAAACCTGGATGTGCTCCTGACAGATCTTTTTTTTTTTTTTCTCTTATTTTAGTCTAGAACAGATGACAAAGTTACTCGGTTTAAGAGAGCGGTTGCTTATTACTCAGCAACTAATAAACCTATGCCATTTCATCCACCACATTACCTGGGTAAGTAGTGACAGCAACCAGGCTTTTTGTTTTAACTAAAACCTGAGATAACCCTAAATCAAAAATAACACTATTAGCAGGACCTTACAGAGATGTTTATATCCTCTGGCAATTCTCATTGACCCTCAAAGATGAGGTTTCGGAAGGTTTCCACAGGATATGTGCTGAAGTTGTGCTCTTGCCTCAAAAAGAGGAGAACAGCCTGGACTGCTTTTCCTCTTGGGTATTGCACATCCATTCTGGCACTGGGACACTTGAGAGAAGGATGCTGTGAACAGCTAAGTCTGCTGTCCAGTCCCATTCATGAGGACAGTTCCTGTTTCTGGTCATTAAAACATATTTCCTGTTTCTCACTGGACTTGCTGACGTGTTTTAGAAATCTCTTTATAGTCTTTGATTTTTTGATGTCATAACATACCTGCTGAAATTGCAGCCACACTTGCTTGCCAGTTCTGGCATTGCAGATTATTCTCAAGGCTTAAAAATTAACTGTGTGATCACAGGGTTTCCTGACCCTGTTCTTAACACTAAAATGTCACTTTAGGTGAGATTTCCTAAAGTTCTTTAGTTACCATACTGGTACACTGATAGAGATTTTTCCTGCTCGTATTTTGGGGTGGGGTGTCTTTATTTGCATCCACATTAAAGGATGTGAAGGCTATTCCAGGTCAAATGTTCAAGTGGCAGAAAGTGCCAGCATTTTGTATCTGTGTGACGTTGGTTTTGGCAGCATCTTTGTTATGACATCTCTTGGGCTTTTTTTTTCTTTTAAGCTGCCTTTGATTCCCAGATAGAATAAGAATGTGCAGCAGTGAGAGATACAAAGACCTGAGAGGAGGTGAGACAAGTAAAATACACTTCACAAGCTACAAAGTATTTTTACTGAGTTGCAAAAATGAATAAAACTGACTTTAAAGGCATATGAGAAAACAGTAATGCTAACAGAACAAGAATAGATAAACCATAGAAGCAAAAGGACAAACAGAGTAACTTTTGTGTCAAATATTGAGTGTTTTCATGAGTGTTTGGTTGTTTTTTTTTTTTTCCCTTTTCCCCTCCTCCCCTGCAATACAGCAGCCAGACCGAATCAGTTTGGTATGCCTGGGATAGTGCCACCATATGTTCCTTCTCAGATGCTTAACATTCCACAGACCTCACTACAAGCAAAACCTGTGGTAAGTTCAGTCTCTGCCCTGCTCCTTGGGAGAGGCCTGCTGTGCTCAGCAAACTGAAATCCAGGTGGGAAAGGTGTAGCCAGCTTTGTTAGCCTGGGCGGTCACTGATTGAATGCTAAGTGGAACTAAAGTGATGCTACAAGCTCAGATAGAACAATTTTTGTGGATGTTCAAGCTGGCTGAGTTTTAATGTGTACATTTGGAAAAGGCCACTTGGTTAAAGAATGTATTTTGTTTTAAAAGCAAAGTCTTTTTTTTGCCTTCCCTCAAGAGGTCCCTTTATTTTAGGCCCAGCAGATGTCCAATCAGGGTGGGGCCCAAGGCCAGGGTCCATACCCATACAGCCTCTCTGAGCCAGCCATCACCTTGGAAACAGGTGGAAAAAGTCTTTCTGAGCAGAACAACTACAGTAACATTCCTCACGAAGGAAAACACACACCATTATACGAACGGTCTTCTCCAATAAATCCAGCTCAGAGTGGGAGCCCCAATCATGTGGATTCAACCTATTTTCCTGCCTCTTCTACATCTTCGTCCTCCGACAATGATGAAGGCAATGGGGGTGCAGTGAAGTAAGTTTCTCATGAGGTTTTTTTTTTTTACTCAGCTTCTGTTCAAATAAATTTCCCCTCAAAATCATTTACCAGTATCCTGAAAGTAAGAATCACAGAATCAATCATAGAATACCCTGAGTTGGAAGGGACCCACAAGGATCATTGAAGTCCAACTCCTGGCCCTGCAGAAATCTGCAAATCAGTGAAATGATAGACCTTAAAAAGATAGTTTTGGGTCACTGTGACCGCAGACAAATGTGTGGTTCAGTCCCATTGCCTTGTTCCTTAAGCAGGAATTCAAAGCCAAATAACATTGGGTGTTTTTCCATTCCTGCCCTTATGGTTTATTGAGAGAGCAAGGTTTTGGTAAATGTCATAAAGCCTTCCAGTTCTTTACTTTGTATAAAAGAAATATTCCTACCTCACAGTATAATTCATTAAAATTTCAGTAGCTAAAAACTATGGAACTTCACTGAACTGGCACTGTTTACACTACTTAAATTTGGGGATAATGTGGCTTTGCAAAGGAACCTGATGTGAATGTCAAACTTTACCATTTTGGACAGTGAATAAGAGCCCTCGTGGACCAAAGCAGGAGTGAAGCTGGGTTTGCTCTGTTCTGCTTTACTGCACAAATATTTCTGACTGGAGCCAGGTGGGGGTCGGGCTCTGCTCCCAGGGAATGAGTGACAGGACAAGAGGAAATGGCCTCAACCTCAGGGCGAGGTTCAGATTGGATATTAGGGAAAATTTCTTCACTGAAAGGGCTGTCCAGCCTTGGCACAGGCTGCTTAGGGAGGTGGTGGAGCCACCATCCCTGGAGGTGTTCTAAAAACGTGTAGATGTGACCCTGGAGGACGTGGTTTAATGGTGAAGATGGTGGTGCTGGGTCGATGGTTGGACTTCCTGATCTTAGAGGGCTTTTCCAGCCTTAATGATTCTATGATTCCACAGGGTATTATATTCTGGATGTTCAGTGATGCATGATTGCTTGGACTTTGATTTCTGATGCATTCTATCAACTTTAAATATTTTCCTGTGTTTTGCTTAGTAAATAAGTAGATTTGCATAGCTTCCATGCAGTGCAGAACTGGAAATGTGCCTGTGTTAGAAAAAACAAAGTAAGGTATTTTTCAGCATTTTTTGCAATGTTCCTTGTGCATTTTATGCAATAAATTCAGGAACTGAAATCTAGACGGTGTCATTTATATCATGGATTGAAGAAAGTCTTATAATTGAGAGAATTCCTTGCCACAGTGACAAATATTTAAAGTTCAATCAAGAATGTTTCTTGTGTGAACATTATCTAGTCATCATAATATGCAGCTTTTAAATACAATCCAAATGTTGACATAGTGTAAATGAATACATGTTGGTGCTCAAGTCTGTTTGAGACTCCTACAAAAGGACATTTCTAATAGAAAACATCCCTTACAATCCAAATAGTTCCAGACACCGAGGATTTATCCTATTGTCCCTTAAACTGGACTTTAATATGATGTTTTTCCTTCTGTTGTCCTTCAGCCATGTCAGTGGGAACAAAATAGGCTGGGAAAAACCGGGAACCCAGTCAGAAAGTCAAACGCGTGGAGAGCTGGGAGACCAAACAAAGGTATTTTCCTGAAGTTCCACACATCACAATTCATTATTTTGTGTTAAAGCTTTACAGCAAACTTCGAGGAGGATTTTCAGTATTGATCCATAGGATTTAGTGCAGACTTTTACACCTTTTTTTGTGAATTACAAAACAACAACTTTGAAGTCCAGGAAGAAGGACATTGTAGCATATACATAAAAATGAACCTTAAATAGGATGTGTTAGAAAATACTGGATATAAACCAGAAACAAATCAATAACCTTGTTTGGCCCTTAGCCAACAATCTCACCCTCAGTGTTGCTCTCCAGGGTTGCAGTGGTGCATTAGTTTGATTTTTCAGGAAGGAGTGTAACAGTCTGAGTGTCCATGGGGTCAGAGTCCATGTCCTGTAACCCACAGTGCAGTAAGCACAGCTCACACCCACATCAGTGTCAGCCACAGGCCAGTGGAGGTGCCTTAAAGCTCAGCTGAGGAGACAAAAGTCCTTTGTGGTAGGAATTTTAGGCAGTGCATGTTAAAGGAGCTCGGTGGGACCAGTTACAGTGTATTGCTGCTTACCTGGGCAAGATAAGCCCTTGATAAAGACTTAACATTATTACATTTCTTCAAGATTTCAAACCACTGTCAAATGGAGAATACAATGGTCTGTATTCCAAGTGTGATCCATGTTTGGAAGGAGCATTCAGACCATTTCATAGAATAGTCTGAGTTGGAAGAGACCTTGCCCTTAGCATCTCCTGTGCCTTTGTGGTGGAGCTGTACACCAACTGCTGATTGTGTCAAAACCACCAATCTTGAGTTAGTTACATTGTAGACAAACAAAACATTTTCCCTGCATATTCCCTGCATAGGAATTCCAGTAAACTTGGGCTTTGTGCTTAAAATCTCAGGCGGGTGATTTCATCCCTCAGCGGTTGTTATTTGTGCACACCCTACAATAACTGTATCTGCCTGGGGATTAGTCACCGTATGCAAATTCTAATCTGACCTATTACATCCCTTTGTTCTCTGCCCTGGGCCGTGTGTGCAGCCCTGTGGGCCCCTGCCAGAGCCCAAGTGTGTCCCAGGAGGAGCAGTGGCTGGGTAGGACCCACTGCACAGCTCTGGCTGCACGTCCTGGTAGACCCAGAATTAGAGCTGTACAGGCAGTGATTAAACTTCCCAATAGGTGTTTGCACACAGGCTGACTTAAGTGTATCCACTTTAATATATAAATGCTCCTGAGCTTTACTTGCCATTTTTTTTATTATCAAACCACTTCTTCAGCCTTCAGTAGCAGGAGAAGACAGTTGCATCTGTTGAGCAGGACAGGAAGAATTGTGAGTACATTTTATAGATGAACTCATTTCCTAGAGAGGTGAACATTAATGATGGAAAAAAGAAGCAGTACTTCCTGAAGAAGTTGCCCGGAGAAGCTGTGGCTGCCCCATCCCTGGAAGTGTCCAAGGCCAGGTTGGACGGGGCTTGGAAAAACCTGGGCTAGTGGAAGGTGTCTCTGCCCATGGCAGGGGGTTGAATGAGGTGGGCTTGGAATTCCCTTCCCATCTGTGATTCTATGAAGATTTCAACTGAGTGAGCTGTGTGAATTTCTGAGGTAAAGTGCTGAAAATTCAGCAGAGATCAGGCAGGTAGCAGCAATCTTGACACTCCTTTCACTTGACATAAATTCCTTACAGTTGTCTCACAGCCTGATTCCACATGGCAAAGGTAAGCCCATCTCATTTGGCTGGATGCATATTACTAAAGAAAAAAAACACCTTTTAAATGTGGTGGTTCCTCAGGTTGGGTGTTGGAATATCTCTGGAGCAGATCCAGAAGAAACTGGGTAGTGCAGATGTCCTGTAGGGTTTTTTTGTCTTCTTCCCTCCATGCCTCCAGTATTTGATAGTTCTGTAAACTTCTCACGTGCTGCAGTATTGCTGACTTATAGTTGTTCAGGTAGTAGAAGACAGGGGCAAAAATCTCTAACTTGATAAAGAAATATTTGATACTATAACACAGATTTAATAGAGCTCTCGTGTTTATAAAACCAGCTGGTGTTAGCGTGTTGTGTTGGAAGTATTGTGGTTTTACAGGTTTTAACCATTTCATTTTTATAACTCAAATGAAGTCTAGATTACCAACTAAAATGCAATCTTTTGGTAATATCCTCTTTGATTGTGTGCTTAAAATGTCATCTGAAAATAAGTTGCCCTTTGATATTTTGCTAGAGCCAGTTTTTACTACAGTACACGTTTTTGTAGAAGATTTTTGAAATCTGTGTGGGATTTTTTTGGTGTTTGCATGCAGGTTTTTATTTCTCATGGACCTGAAGTGAACAAACTGAGCTTGTTTGGGCCTATTTTTTATGTTTCATATTCTGGGGGATTTAATGCTTTGGCTATTTTTCTTTCAGCTTTGCTTTTCAAATCTTAGGAGGCACGTGAACTCGTTTACACATATTGTGAAAATACAGATGACGTATCAAGTGATCGAATTTCAGGCCCAAAAGTTTTTACTATCGCTGTAATAGTTTATGGGCATAAAGCTAAAACAAGCTTTCAGTTTTGAAGGCCCAGATTTTTAGGAATGAACTCTTCTTTTTTTTGTTGTATCTGTGAGAAATCAACATAAATCCTTAAAAAGGCTCATTCACCGGGAAGTTTACAGTGTATTTCTATACATCAGATTTTTTTTTCCCATAAGTTTGTGAATTGCATTTCTAGAACAGGAATAAAATGCCACTTTAATCTTGTGGTCGGAAAACATTGCCATTTTCTCTTACAGTCTTCTGAGACAGAAGAGTTTTATGTTTAAAACCTAAGCAGAACCCAACAAAACCTTTACAAGGCTTTTGAGTTCGGACACTGTGTGTTCTAAATATTATCAAATGGAACTATGTCCTTTTCCCTGCTCCATCTGGAATTGCGAGCTGAGAGGGGATATGTTCGTGGAAGTCTGGATAAATTACAGACTTTGAGACTGTCAGTTCACACACTGAGTTGGGAGTATCTTGGGAATACTGAGTTAAGAGGCCATTCACATGTCATTAAAAGGCCGTCAGTCCCCTTCTGTATTGTGCAGTTAAAAATTAAAGAAAATAGGAATTACTGTTGCTGTTAATAAGTTAAAGCTTTACCTTAATATTTATTTTCTTAGTAATTTGCTGCTGCTAGCAAATGCTGGCTGAAGGTTTCTATTTTCTGAAAACCTTGCAGCCAGCTTTGGATAATGATTCTACACAGTGGACAGCACGATGTGAAGGTTTACTGTTTTCATTGGGGGCGAGGGAGGAAATTTGCTGTTTCTCTTGGCTGATCTCCTGGTATGATTCTGGACACATCCAAAGCACTTTATTTTGTATGTTCTGTTACAGGCAGAAGGTTCCTCTAGCGCTTCTTCAGGAAGTCAGGCAGCTGATGTCAAAGGGAATCAAACCAGTAATCCACAAATCCCATGCCTGTTGTCCATGCCCACCAGAAACCACATGGATATTACTACCCCTCCATTACCTCCGGTAGCACCTGAAGTATTACGAGTGGCAGAGCACAGGCACAAGAAGGGGTTAATGTATCCCTACATCTTTCATGTCCTAACCAAGGTATGACATTTAAAAATGAGCTACTGTGAGATAATGATTCTGTGAAGATAATTGCCCTGGTGTTCCTGGCTAAAGAGTATCAGATTTTTACGTTCTTTTTAATGCTTTGAGTTCTGGTCCCTTTTTAGTCCTTCTGTTGTTCCAGTAAGTATGAGATTACTATAATTAGAAGTGTTTACTTACAAAATAATTTTTTTCTGACTATATGTAGGTATTTTTATATCTATAAGCATGTGTGTATATGTGTGTGTGTGTTTATGAGTTCATTTCCATCTAAAAATTCCTCCGTATGTGCTTTGGTGTGTGTGCCAAGCCTTTTCTATTTTCAGCACTCAGATGTACTGAGATTGTTTTCTCTCCCAATCTGATCCATCCCATTGTTGATAGCTGGCCCTGAGAGAAACAGAGCAGCTCTAAGAAACCCCTTTTGTACCAGCAGCAGCAGAATGGCACTGTCCCCACTCCTGTTAACCTTTATTCACCTTAAAAATCCACTTCAGGACAATGAGGACCACAGACAGATCTGAAGTCCATCAAACCAAAAATTGCTGTATCAAGGCTGAGGTTTGGATTTCCTATTTCCCATGTGTTTGTTTTGCACCACATCTCGTGTTGCTGCCATGTTCTTACACTTCTTTGTCAAAGAAAAGTGGAGAAGAGTCAAAAGGTCTGTGAAGACTATCGATGCCAGTTCTGCCTCACACTTGGCATAGCCAAATATTCTTGGCACATTTAAATACTACTTGGCTGTTTAATCATAGAATCGCAGAGTCATTTAGGTTAGAAAAGATCTTTAAGACCAAGTCCAGCTGTTTACCCAGAACTGCCAAGGCCACCACTGACCCATTCCCCAAGTGCCACATCTACATGTCTTCTGAATCCCTCCAGGGATGGTGACTCCACCACTGCCCTGAACATCCTGTGCCAGGGCTGGACAACCCTTTTGGTGAAGAAATTTTTCCTAATATCTAAACCTCCCCTGCCACAAATTGAGGCTATTCCTCTCATCCTCTCCCTTGTGCCCTGGGAGCAGAGCCTGACCCCCCCCCCTCAGCTCCCCGCTCCTGTCAGGGAGTTGGAGAGTGAGAAGGAGCCCCCTGAGCCTCCTTTTCTCCAGGCTGAGCCCCCCCAGCTCCCTCAGCTGCTCCTCATCAGACTTGTGCTCCACACCCTTCCTCAGTTCCATTCCCCTCTCTGGACACTCTCCAGCCCCTCAAGGTCCTTATTGTCATGAAGGGTCCAAAAACTGCCCCCAGGATTTGTGTTGTGACCCCACCAGAGCCCAGCACAGGGGACAGTCACTGCCCTGGCCCTGTTGCCACACCATGGCTGGTACAGCCCAGATGCCCTTGGCCTTCCTGCCCACCTGGGCACACCTGGGGTCATGTTCAGCTGCTGTCACCCCCTGGGCCTTTTCTGCTGGGACACTTTCCAGCCGCTCTTCCCTGTGCCTGGAGCTACAGGGGGTTGTTGTGACCCGAGCCCAGGACAGTTGAACCTTGTGGTGCAATTGTGGGGGTTCTTCAGAATTGGGCACATAGAGGTGTTCCAGGTTATGCTGCTGTTGTGCAGAGACACCTTTCAGACATGCCTTATACCTGAGGTAGTGTTGTCTGAGCTAAACCTGACAGTGTCCTAATGTAATCACTCTGAGATGTCACCTTCAGGATTCCTTACTGGGATCATTTAAATGGGTTTTTTTAAGAGAAAGTAGCACAATGGCGTGTTTTCTTGTCAGTGTTGAAAATAAAGGTTAATATTTGGGGGCAGTGCAGTGAAGTCAGTCATTTTCCAAGGATATCTTAACATGATTGGATGTGCAAGTCACAGAAAACAGTGTTGCTGCTTTTTTGAGAGAAAATGTTGGATGGTTCTTTCATGCTTTTTTTCTGAAAACATATAACATGCTAACATTTTATTTATGTATATTCAAACCCAGCCTTACTCAGGTAATTCCCAGTTAGGATTTTTTTGTTTAGGTATTCTCACAGCATTGTTTGTTACTGTAAGTCCTCAGTAATGTTTCAAATCCCACACCAAAAATTCAGACTGGTGTTTTTGGACAGCATGAATATTTTTTTAAATAACTTCCTGAAATCTATATCAGCTTTAAATGTGCTTTGGCTGTCTAAAAGCATATTACTCTATTTCCATGTGGGCTGTTTTTCTCTTCTAAGTGCCCATATTTGCAGATCAATGTTTAGTTAATCCTCACGTGCAGATAGTCCAGACAAACAAATATGTTCGTAATGGGGAAAAGAAAGAGGAAAGCAACAGGAATGATCAGTCAGGGCTGGGAGGAGATGAAGCAGGCTGGTGTTACCTCCCCCGAGCTGAGATCCACCTTACTGCTGGATCACATCTGTCGTGACCAGCTGAGGATGGATTTGAGAGCTGGATGGGGCTCCCATGATAACTGAATGCTTTTTGTTCACTGTAACATGTCATATTTCTCTGCTTTCTTTCTTGCCAAAGGGTGAAATCAAAATCGCCGTTTCTATAGAAGATGAAGCCAACAAAGACCTGCCTCCTGCTGCTCTCCTGTATAGGCCAGTGCGTCAGTATGTTTACGGAGTCCTGTTTAGTTTGGCAGAAAGCAGAAAGAAAACTGAAAGGCTTGCTTTTAGAAAGAACAGACTTCCACCAGAATGTACGTACTGCAGAATCCACCCTCTTTATTCCCCTTGCCTTTGCTGTGGTTTCCCAGCCACTTGTGCCATGATCTGAATGGGAATCATTGCTAAGATTCCGTCAGTGTGTATCTAAAACCCTTCCCCCAGAGGAGGGGTTTCTGGCTTATTGGATCCCATGGATAAGAGAAAAAGATGTTGCCAATTTGAAATTTTATTTGCTGTCGTAGTTTAAAAACTATAAATATTGCCATTTCTAAGCAAGCTCCGGGGTTTGGTTTTGAACATGTCTGCTCAAGCTGCTGCCAGAGCTGCAGTGAGGAACCTCAGTTTGTGGTGTCATTTCCAAGTGTATGGCTGGGCTGGATTTAGGAAACTTCTGTTCTCCTCCCACATGTACACATCTGCCTTCTGGTTTCAAAAGTGAGAGGTACACAGGTTAAGTTGTCATGCCTTCTCAAATGTGTCATTAAAGGTAATGCAGGGAAATCTGCAAGTCTCTCATGCCTATCAGGTATTGGCATATAAAAACCTGATTTAAACCCCACAGAAATCAGGTGTAGTGTAAGCAAAGGTAGACCTGGGTGAGGACAGGCTAGACTTTTGCAAAGAGCCTTGTCAAATATCCTTTGGCTTGTTCAGAGGGGAATGGATGTTAATTATCTCAGTAGTCAGGAAGTTGTCTTTTTAAGTCTTCAGCTTCTTACTGTCATTCCAGAAAACTCGACCTTCTTGTTCTGGAGTGTTTTTCTTATGATGATGCATGCAAGGAAATGACTGAACTTTGCAGTAGCAGCTTATAAAGGTTGCAGGAATGCTGAAACATTCAGTTCACAGCAGCAGCACAAGTATTTCTATGTAGGAGTCTGCTGTCACTAGGCTAAATTTAAGAATCAGGTATTCAGAATGTATGAAATCATCATTCACAGGCTTCATGTGTAAAAGGATAAAAATAGGTATCAGTTGTAAACTTTATATCCATTCCCTGTGCTCTTTCCATTTGTAATTGTGAAATGCCTTTGTATGTTTGTAGTGAAGATGACAATCTCCCAGTGATGTTTGAAAAGCTGTTTACCTTTGCCAGTTATTATGTGGGAATCAGTATTTACCCTGCTTGAATAATACCTCAGCACACATGCTCACAAACTGCTACATTCTTTAAACTCACACAGCTTAGTAGTATTTTGGGTTACAGGGTTATTTCAGGATTCAAGCAGTGACGTTATTTGCATTTTTCATTTGTCCTCATGAGACTCCTGTCCTTAAAAGTGTGCTGCAGCGTTTTCGTGATGAACTGGCTGAGTGCTGGAGGTCTGCTTTAGGTTTTGTCTTGTAAACCTAGAATATCCCCGGTAGGCTAGTGGGGAAACCTAAATAATCTTCATGTATCCTGCCTTTGAGAGGTTATGCCCGGTTTAGGCTCAGCACGCTGCTGCTGACTTGGTTTAGTTACGGCAGCTCCAGCAAATCTTGCTGCAGGATGCATTCAGCTACTGACCTACTTCTAGCTTAGGACTGACCAAGCTCTTAAAAAAGCAAAAAAAAAATTTGAACATATGCCCAAAAATTCCTTGCTTCGCTGCAAAGCTGGCAGTGGCAGTAAAGATGGATTTGGGCCGCGATACCGGCGTGGGGTGTGAAAGGGCTGTGGTGCAGGGACGTGTCTATTTTGGTCACCTCTTTTACAAAGCATCAAGACTTGGGCAGGCTGGGAAGGATGCAAGGAGAGAACGGTGTCTGAAACAGCAAAAGCAGATCGATCAGTCCTTTCTTAAGTTGTCTGAGGATCCAGGCTGTAATGAACTGGTGATGCTCATTCTGCTTCAGTGTCTAAATTATTTTGCTGCACTCAGAAATGAGTAAGTGCTGAAACACAGTAATGAAGACAATTAAGAGAAAATCTAGGAATTGAGAGATGTTAAGGGAATTAAGAAATCAGTTTCTAAAGAAATGTAAATTGTCCTTAAGGTTTATGTAGAGAGGTAATGAATATTAATATCTAAAATCCTGTCATCTTTGTTGTACAAACCATAATACTGGCAGCTTAATAATAGTGCCTGAATAATTGGCAAGTATATTGCATGTGAGGGTTATGTGAGGCTGTGAAAAATGGATAATAAACTGACACGTTGGGATTATTACTAAATATATAGACGGCAGAATAATGGATCTCCCATGAAATGGATCACTTCCTGTCTTCTAAACCATTGTTTTCTGTACAAAGTTGAAAAGGCAATAAGAAACAACAGAAGCAGCAGTCAGTGGGGTTCTTCAGTGATCAGTGTCTGCTAAGTGATGGCTTTGCTGTACACAGCCTCATCTCTGCTCCCAGAGGACAGGAGGAGCTGGGTCACAGAGTGCCTGGTTGTGTTTGGCTGCCAAGGGCACAGCACTGACTGTGCTGCCCTTCCTGAGGAGGAGCTGGAAATTCAGGGTCTCCCTTGCTCTGCTTGACAAGCCCTGGACCAGGTTATCTCCATGTTCTGATAAATACATGTATGTAGTGAAACCATCTGCCCTTTCTGCTCGGTGGCAAAACGCACAAGCTGTCAGAGCTCCTGGTTGGATCCCAGGGTTTGTTATTTTAAGCCCAGCCACCTTGTGTTGTGCTGTTCCCCATCACGGATGTACTCAGCCAGCGCTGGTGCTGCCAAGAGGAAAGCCGTGGCTCTTGGGCAGTAGCCCTTGTGCACAGTCAGGCGTGCTAAGCTCAAGCTGTGCTGTCAGTAAGGATTGCGAGGTTAAAAATGAGGCTTGATAACTATGTGTTTGCCAGCTCGGCTGCTGGTGGCACCGGGCACCTCAACGGCACGGAAACTGAGCAAAGGCCAGAACCACCCAAGCTGTGCTTGGCAGCCAGAGCTCTCAGGGGGTGCTGTGGTGCCTTCAGAGCCTGTGACAGCACTCGAGTGTTCCTCAGGCAGGTTACTGTCCTGCAGGTTCATGCTGATGCTCGTTGCTTGGATTGGCCTTAGCGTGTCATGAGGGCACTGTTCAAAGCAGAGTCCAGAGATGGTGTGGTGACCTGGGCCTCTGTGAGTATTCAGACCTGCTGAGCAGCAGCAGGACGAGGTTTGGTGTGAAAAACAGTGTGATCAGCAAGGTGACGGGGCTGAACACACTGGTTTTAGTTTTAGCTGATGAAGTCTTGAGAATAGGCATTGCTCATGTCATGAAGTCATGGGAGGAAGCACCACACATCCCTCTGAGGACAGAGAATTCGGGCAGCTGAGGTTGCAGTGAGTTTGGCAGCAGTCCCAGTACAGATTTGTCAAAGGTTTAAGAAATGCCCTGGAGAAGTAAGTAGATATGGACAAGTCGTGGATTAATCTCTTAGGTTAAATGCTAAATTTGGGTGAAGAGTAGTACAGTTGCTTGTGGATGGATACAGTTGCAATTCCTCATCCCCGTCACTCAGAGTTTACCAGACCACTAGACTGACCTCCTTGTTAAACCATCCCACAAAAAGCATGGTTACCTGTGTCCAGCCTTGGGTACCTCAGCACAGGGTGGGCATGGACCTGCTGGAGCAATTCCAGAGGAGGCCATGAAGGTTCTCTGAGGGCTGGAACACCTCTGCTATGGAGACAGTCTGGGAGGACTGTTCAGCCTGGAGAAGGGAAGACTCAGAGAGATCTTAGAGCCCCTTCCAGTGCATAAAGGGGCTCCAGGAGAGCTGGAGAGGGACTTTGGGCAGAGGCCTGGAGGAACAGGACAAGGGAGAGTGGCTTCCCACTGCCAGAGGGCAGGGTTAGATGGGATATTGGGAAGAAATTCTTCCCTGTAAGGGTGGGGAGGCCCTGGCACAGGTTGCCCAGAGAAGCTGTGGCTGCCCCATCCCTGGAAGTGTCCAAGGCCAGGACCAACCTGGGCTAGTGGAATGTGTCCCTGCCCATGGCAGGGAGTTGGAATGAGATTATCTTTAAGATTCTTGGATATTATTATCATTATTTAGCAAAACATAAAAGCCAGTGTGAATCTCTAGCGTGACCTCTGGAGGCAGCATGTGATTGAGAGCAAGCTGAGGTACTCCTGCTGTGGCCTTAACCTCCCAGGCCGTGGAAGTTCTCATCCCCAGATTAAAAGCTTAGAACCAGATTTGGTTGTTAAAACATAGGATAGAAAACTTGGACATAAAACATTCCCTTCTTCTAAGCTTGAGGTCTATATGTGTTAAGTATGAGTGAAAGAAACAACAGTGGAACACTGGTGGTGGGTACAGTTTTGCTTTTGATATCTAAAACAATTGCAAGAGGGTTTGAAAACCTACATAAAATACATGCTTTTATTTGCTTGTGTTTGCTGTTCCAGGCCTAAGCAAGCAGAGAAACCCAGTGATGAGCTGTACCCCAGTGACGGGGGAGCTCTGCTGCCTGTTAGAGCCCATCTTCAGAGTGTGTATAAAATAATGTATAAATAGAACATGATTTTGTAGTGAGGCTACCAACTAAATATATCAGAATGTTTGTTTGCATTGCTGCATGTGATCTTTGTAAAAGTGCCCTGAGCACTATCAAGGATAACTACAGTACTAGGCTGGGTTTATTCCCGATGAGCATGAAAGCGTTTTGGGATGTTTTGGAGGTCCTTTCTTTAATCCTGACTGTCACCTCTTCCCCTGGGTATAGAGTCCCCTGTAAGGCTGCAGCCTGATTGCTGAAGGGGGCTTTGTAGCCATCAGACCTGTGCTGGCAGCAGCAGGACACGCTCCTCGGTCTGTGCCCAGCGGATTTCCAGCAGAAAGAGCCGGTCTGTGCTCCTGCAGGGAATCTCCCCAGGCTGTAACCTGAACCTGCGCTAACAAGCTCCTTGAATCTTTCCACACTACATAGCTGGGCTCGGAGTTAGAAGGGTGCAGACACATTGGGAGCTGTGTCAGGCTCGGGGTCGCTCCAAGGCCGAAGGTATCGTGTCTCAGCCTTGACTTGAGCTTGTATTCTGCTCTAGTTGCCTTCTAGTGGAAAAGGAGATGATTTAGCAGCTGTGTAGAGTGAACTGTCCTTGTTCTGATGGGCGTGGAAGGGAGCCTAGGCAAAACCCACTAACCTCTTCATAGAAAGCAGTGCAATGAATGGGAAGACTTCAGTAAAGTTAGATTTTATAAAATGTTTAGGCAAAAAAACCCCAAACCCGCCCATATTTGAGATCTCATTCCATTGCGGTAGTTGAACGACTACAGACAAATAGAATATCAGGATTAAATCTGATTCAAGTAAAATCACTACAATCATATTGCTCTTAAAAGAGCACACATGGAATATATTTGTGTTTATGTACTATTTTTATCACTTTAGGCTTTTGATCTATAACACAGATATTTTAGGGGGAAATTGCATTTTCAAGTTAGAATCACAGAATGGTTTAGGTTGGAAGGGACCTTAAAGACCATCCAGTGCCAGCTCCCGCCATGTGCAGGGTCACCTTCACTAGACCAGGTTGCTTCCAGGCCCTGTCCAGCACTTCCAGGGATGGGGAAATTGTGCTGTTTGCTTTAGAAAAATATATCTAGTTCCTTTATGTTGTATATTCATTTGAAAATATTAGCATAACATTCCTAGTGAACACCTGTCTGTATGCACTGAATTTGTAAGTGTTCACAATTAAAAGGTGGTTCATGCAGGGTTTGAATTACCATTTTGGCGGTATGATCCAGCACGCTGGTACCTATTGCAGTCTTAGAGTGATGCTTTTTGGATCCAAATCTCCTGCATATGAAGTTTGAAATAAGTGCAGAACTATGAAATATTAACTCATCCCAGTTTCTTTCTGCTGTTGCGTTCCTGCAGTTTCACCGGTGATAATTAAGGAATGGGCTGCTTACAAAGGCAAATCTCCTCAGACCCCTGAGCTGGTGGAAGCCCTCGCCTTCAGGGAGTGGACCTGTCCCAACCTGAAGAAGCTGTGGCTGGGCAAAGCCGTGGAAGACAAGAACCGACGGATGAGGGCGTTTCTGGCCTGTATGCGATCGGACACACCAGCAATGCTCAACCCAACTAACGTGCCCACTCATCTTATGGTGCTCTGCTGTGTGCTAAGGTCAGTGGCACCTCCAGGGAAACCAGAGCCAAGGAAAGTTTTACTGTGGAATCTCTGGAGAACGTGTTAATTCCTGTTTGCAGCGTCACAAGGAAGGGAGGGGATTGGTTTGGCTGTAGAAAAGCATGTTGTGTAGTCACTGGTTCTTTTCAGTCTCTTGAGGATTGAAGGGAAGAGGAAAAAGATCTTGTGTTGCAAAGAGGCTGATGTAGCATTTGAATTAGTTTTCCCTTGCTATACTTGAGGCTTCAGCTTACTGAAAAATATTATTTGGGGCCTCAGAGGCCCTCAGTGTGGGTGAAGTTGCACAGCAAAAGGAGTTCTTCAGAGAACAGCTGCATAGCAGCTTATCAGGATGTGAAGCTCATGTGATGATGCTCTTCTGCCTGTGGTGTGTGAGGCTCCCTGGGTTAGAATTGCTCATCCAGTTGCGGTGATGATAACCAACAGCAGAAGTGTTAGTTCTGTACTTGAGCCTTCCAAAGAAAAAATCACAAGGTCCAAAACCCTGATGTGTTTAATTTTCAGATTGAAAGCTGAGGAACTGGGAGGTGCTTACCTTTGGGGTAATTATTCAGCAGAACTAGCTCATAATTCTGGTAGAATTCAAGGGTAGCACGTTGCACATGAAAAAATATAAACCATTTCTGAGAGTGATAAATGTAAATTTTGTCTTTGGTCCCATTGAACTTTGTTTTGCTTTTTGAGCATCAAAACTCCTTTGTTTCTCCTTCTAGAATAGTTAGTGTGCAGAAAAAGCAGTCCAGGTGGTAAAGCCCCTCATTTCATTGGGACAGCATGTTTCTCTCCTGTCACGTGTTCTATGTATACACTGGTGATTTCTGATCACATAAAATCCCTCTTGTTTACCCAGTGAGAGGCTGCTGAGTCAGGTTGTCCTTCCCTGCAGGTACATGGTACAGTGGCCGGGGGTTCGCATTCTGCGCCGCCAGGAACTGGATGCTTTCCTTGCCCAAGCATTGTCTCCAAAGCTCTATGAACCTGACCAGCTTCAGGAACTCAAGGTAGAGTTCTTAGCTATATAACTTCCATGGTTTCAGAAATTTGTTCCCAGCTGGTCTGAGAATTAACTGCAGTGGCTGATGTGTACGTGAGTGTCTCACTAAAAGTCTTGCACAATCACCTGTACTTTTCAAAATGTTAATCTTAGAGGTTTACAGTGTGGTGGAGATTGATAATCTGTTCTGTTTCATTGATTGAATAGGTAACTGCAGAACCTCTTCTCACAATTTCTGAAGTTTGTGTCTTGGAAACAAATGTTGCTTCCATTGAAAAGATACAGAAAAAGAAAGGTTTCTTCCCCGTGTGGTTGTTTTTAAATACTAACCTGGGAATTTTCTCATGATTCAGCACTCAAAAGATTTTTGCAGCTATGCACAGGAATGGAGAGAGACTTTTACATAATCTTGAGTGAAAAAATGCAGGGGAAAGAAGTAAAGCAGTTTATGAATACTCATCGAATTGTAAAAATCATTATTTTGAGGATTTTAAAAGTTAAAATCTCAAAGGTTTAATTTTTTTTCCTAATACATTGGCATTCCATGAGGTACATACTGCTGACTAATTCATAGTTAGTGTGGTATCTTTGTTGTAAATACAGAAGTTACAGCAGCAATTCTAGCACCCTTCTTCTCAGGAGAAACAGCAATGAAGCTCACACATATTCCAGCTATTGGGCTTTTCCAGGGTATATTTTGTCACTGATACCAGGTCTGCAAGAGGTTTCCTCAAAGCCAGCAAGTGAGTATTTCTCTTTTGTGGGTGACAAGTGGAATCTGAGTTGGGTTCCTGCCTGTAGCACCCTGGCAAGGACTTCTCAGCCTCAGTCCGTAAACCAAATCAATCTGCTCGTGGAAACTCAGCACTTAGATGTAAAAGTATTAGTCAGTGCAAGGGGAAGAAAACCAAATCCACTACAAAACCTGTTTGAACTTGTCACACAGCAAGTACAGAATTCACATGTTAGCAAGGGTAGTGGCAGAGTTAAGAGAAAGCAAAAACCCTCTTCCCTTATACCGAAGGATGAATGTCAACAGAAGAATAATAAATCAGTACAATCCATCAGGAAGACATTTATTTGTCCTGTTCCTCATTGCTGAGAAAGATATGAAGCACAGTGACCACCCCATGAGTTTGTGCACAGCCACTTGTTTGCTGCAGCACTTGGGACTGTGTCGCTGCTGACGTGGATTATAACCTTATTATGGCTCCTGAGAACAGTGGTTTTGAGCGCTGCTTGTGGGTAATTCCTTAGAAGCAGCCTAACCATAGTTCCTGTTTGTCAGGAGACTCGTTCAGGTGTGTGTTGGAGCTCCTTTTCAGAGTGTGTACTGGACATTTGTGCTGAGAGCCCTGTGTGCTCACTGGGTCCTTCAGAACCCCGGGGGTTTGCTCCAGGGAACTGCTGTGTCCACGTTGGAGGAGCAGTGCTTTGTCATCAGGGTAGTGTGTGTGTCCAACCTCTGCCAAGGGAATTACCTGGCCTTGACTTATCCTGTGTGCTCAAAAGGAACGTGGGCAGCTCATGTGAGGGGACAAGCGTTGCACTTGGCAGAGTGTAGCAGAATCTTCCAAAGGCTCATGAGAGGGTGGTTCAAGGCATCTGCCCCAAAATCTCCTGAAGCTGAGTAATCGTACCTGTGGGTATCAGGAGAAATTCTAATGGCAGTTTCGTAGGCCTGGCTGGATGCATCAAAGAGCAGCTGTGCATCAGCCACTTGATCTGCCGTGTCCATTCTCCAAACACAACACAACAAACGAATCACAGACTCACAGAGTGGTTTGGGTTGGAAGGGACCTTAAAGCTCATTCAGCCCTGTCCAACCTGGTCTTGGACACTTCCAGGGATGGTGAGCCCTCAACCTAAAGGACATCTAGGGGTAGAGATTTTGGCAGAGGTATCTGTAATTATAGGGTCATCAAAGTCTCGCCTCTCTTTAAGATCTGATGCAAAGAGAAGGAAACTCACTGTGAAAATTGCTGGTTTTAGAGACCTAAGAAAGGAATTCACAGAAAAAATATTCTTTCCATCCCAACACAAAACAAATGACTGGTGATAGACACCAGACAATATTTTGGTTTAATAGACATTGTTTTATTTTTCAATCACAAAGTAATGCAAATAACTTCTATAAGATATGTTGGTTAGCTGGAAGATGCAATATTTCCTCAGGGTTGTTACTGTCTTCACATGAAGCTGCTTGTGAATACAGACAGAAAGAACAGCTGAGTTTGAACCCAGCTGTCTGCAAAATGAGCTTCATAGTCTTGGGGCCCTTAAAGGTTGCTTATGCAAAAGGAAAGTAATGGAGTTTAATTTTCAAGTTTAATACCAAGGTCTTGAAAATGTTCCCAAGAAAGGGCTGATATTTTGAGAAGTATTTCAGAGAACACCAGTAGTGATATTTTCTTATGCCAGAGCTAAAAATACACTTGCTGCAAGCCAATCCTTTTTTTCTTCTACCATCAGCTATTATTCACCATTTAATTTTACCTTTGTGTCTCTATCCTGCATCCTAAATAAAACTGTTGTATGCATAAACACTGCCTTGTTATTAAGAGTTGTGTTCTTACAGCAAAATCTTGAATCAAGCTAATAGAAAATCCATTATAAAGGGGTTGGAAAGAAAATGTGTTACATGGGAAGAAAAATGGAATGCTGGCATTGAGCTCGTTCCTGAAACGTTTTACAGCACATCTCAGAAGCACATAATTAATTTGGAATAAAATTTTTAATGAAGTTTTCTACTGCTAATTTCCTTTAAGTGTCTGTAGAAATAGTTTCTTGCACTTTGTTGAGAAAATAGAGGGGTTTGGGTTTATCTCTGGCCTCCAGAGTGGATGGATGGAACCACAGGCTTCCTGAGGATTGCAGCTCTGCATGCACAGGCGAGAGCTTCTGTTGCACTCTTCTACTCCAGCGTGTGAAAAGTCTGGATGACCTTTTAAAATCCCTCTGTTTGCAAGAGTTTTGAAAAGAATGTAACCGTTGGAATAACTTTGAATTACATTTCATGATGATCTTACTGACTTTCCCATGTTTTCCAACAGATTGAGAATCTGGACCCCCGTGGAATCCAGCTGTCCGCTCTGTTTATGAGCGGGGTGGACATGGCTCTTTTTGCCAACGACGCTTGCGGGCAGCCGATTCCATGGGAGCACTGCTGTCCCTGGATGTATTTTGATGGGAAATTATTCCAGACCAAGCTCATCAAAGCAAGCCGGGAGAAAGTTCCGCTCATCGACCTCTGTGATGGTCAGGTGTGTAGTTCAGCAGGGTGAGGGAGTGCTCCTTGTGCCCAAAAGGGTTGGACAGAGTGGGTTTATTATCGTTTACATCACGTGTCATGTCTCTGCTTTAGAGGAAAATACAAAGTAAATGGCCAATGGGTGATTTTTACTTTTAATCCCTTATCTCTCGATGATTGGGATGGCATTTGGGCAGATTTGGAAGAAGAGGCATCAAGTTAAAATTCATTTTTTTCTCTCTGGGAACTGAAACTTAAATGCCACGGTGAGTGGCCAAGTTGGAAACACTCTGCTCATTTGTTCAAGTCCTGCCTTTTTGGGTCAGGCTGTCCCAGAGGACTAAGCTGCACTGGGTTTACAGTGAAAGGAAACTGGTGGTTTCTAACTGATTTTACAGACTGTGAAGTAATTCTTGAGGTCTTTTAGCTTTTCACATTTCTTACAATCTTAAAATACAAATGTAGGAGATTTTGTTGTATCTAAATCACGTGAAATTATTATCTAACTGTAAAATCAAAAAACTGATCAAAATCAACAGTTTACTGTATGACCAAAACTTTTTTTTTTTACTTTTAATTTTTTGGGAGGTATGAAATCATACCCCTTCTTATTTCTGACTCAAAGGAAGCTAATCTTAGCTTGGCTACTGATGGTGGCTGTGGTCCCTCTCAGGCTTGTAACCCTCCAGGCATGTTTCAGCCTGTCTGCACAGACTCTGGTTTGCAGTCCAGGTTTAGGATGATGATTCTGTCTCTGTTCTTCTATGATTTTAATTTCTTCTTTGAATTTGTTGTGTATATGCAGTTTTATAAAATTGAAACGAGAATTTTAATATCCCTCTGTGACCTTCTCTTTATTCCTAGGCTGAGCAGGCAGCCAAGGTTGAAAAGATGCGTCAGAGCATCCTAGAAGGATTAAATTTCTCCAGGCAGAACCATCCTCTCCCTTTCCCACCTCCACCTGCCATGCCTTTCTATCCAGCTTCTATGTATCCTCGACACTTTGGGCCAGTCCCACCACCTCAGGGCAGGGGGAGAGGCTTTGCTGGTAAGTGATGGGACAGTGGTGGCACACACATTACCTTACCTTGCACATTCCCAGAACTACAAACCCGTTTCCCTGTTCAATTTCACAGAGAAAACACATAAAAGCTTGTGTTGGCAGGTGCCAAGGACTGTATTTTGGCGTTACTTTTATCAGCCATAGCCCAGTGATATGGAATGTGCGTGTTTCCATCAGGATTTTAGCAACTGTGCCAGATCAAAATATTTTTACTGCTATTGTAGAACTAGAAAAAAGAGGAATGGATGGACGCTGGGTGTTATGAAAAGGCTCTGACTTGCACACTACATTGCTTCAAAATGTTTATAAATTAATGGACACAGTTTAACTGTCAGGGTTGGACAGCCTTTCACCCTCCCCACCCCTCTGTGTTTTGCTGCACTCATTTAACCACTGGCACTCTCGAGTGTAAATACTGACACAACCATTCCAGGCTGTTCCTAGAATTGCTCCCTTCCTCAGAATCTCTCTGTCCCAAGGCCCATAGGTGTATGGATATGGACACGGGCATTCCTGGGGTGCCACGACTGTAGCCACCAGAGCTCACTGCCAACCCAATTGTCCCAAGCCTTTACAACACCACAGGAATTGGGATCCCGTTCCAAGCCCAGGGTCAAGGTGTACTCTTTGGACAAGGGACACCGTGCTGGCTGAGGCAGCAGGACAGCTTTGGCCAGGGCTCCCTCGGTGTGGTGGTACAGCATCACCCGCAGGAGCCCGCGGGAGCGCCGCCCTCCTGGCTGGCTCCGGAAGGGTGGAAGGAGGCAGCAGCCTCTCTGCTGGGGCCTTCCCGGATGCCTGGCCCCCTCACAGCTTTTCCCCTGTCTTTCTTTACCCTGGGTCTAACAGGAGTCTATGGCTTCGGAGGCCCTTATGGGGAAACAGTAGCCACAGGTGCTTACCGGGCCTTCCGGGTGGCGGCAGCGGCAGGACACTCCGGAGCCTTCTCTGGCAATGACAGCAACAGGACTAGCAAGTTTCAGGGCGGTAATTATACCCAAAACCCTTTTCTTAGAGCTTCTGGCAACGGCTTCCCTCCACTGTACGGTTTGGTCTGAGGCTTTCCTTCTGACTCCCTGTCTCCCTAACTGTCTCAGCTTCCCTCTCCAGAGCCTGCCCAGGCTGCTGTCCGCTCTGCTCTACGTCCCTGCCGCCAGCCTCCCCTCACGCCTAGAAACCCTCCTCCGAGTCAGGAGAGCCCGCAAACCCAGCGGGGCAGGCTGTCTCCTGTGCCCAAAAGGCGAGGGGGGATCTGTAACCCGCTGGACTCTGCCTCACCCTATTAATAGGCATTTTCCAAATTCTGGGCCTTTTGCAAAAACCCAGTGTAGACATGACTGACTTCACTGTTACTGCTGATCCCTTCCCTGCTGGCATCAGTGCTGGCATGGACACAGGAGTGGGATTTAGTTCCCCTACCAGTGTGCCCGTTGCTTAGCTCCCATGTGAGGTGGGATGATGGAAACCTGTTGATTCCAATCCCCCGTTCAGGGTAATTTTTTCCTATTTATTTAGCTGTTCTTTCTGGCCTCTGAGCTTTTATCCTAAGAGCAAACATACCTCTAATGCTTCATGTGTGAATAACTCTGCCCCTGCAAACCATCTGCATTTCGAGCTGAAGGACTTGCACAGGGAAGTAGGAACCTTCTGGATGTAATCAGTAGTGTAGTTCCCAGCCTATTAACGTTTGGAGACTAATTGTGGCTGCATAAATGCTGTGGTTTGTAACCCTTTTGGTGCTGATGGTCTTACCAGTAACATCTGACTCAGTCCCACTTACACAGATTTCTTAAAATACATGTTATGCCCCAGAGTTGAATTTTAAGGGCAAAACACCGGTATTAAGACAAGCAACTTGAACAGCAGCTACAGTTGCATTTTAGACAATTGCAATTTTAGCTGCTTTCTTGGAAGGGAAAGGATAAACCCACCTTCTACACCCAAATCAATTTAAATGCTACATTTTTATAGCAACTTAGTACAGCTAATCCTGCCTAGTAAATTCTTTACTGCAAATGTAATCTGTGTGGTTTATGCTGATACTTGTGTTGGCTAAAAAGTGCCTTGAACCTGCAAGAATTACTTCTTCATTAGGAGTGCAGGAAAGAAAACTATCTTCAGCCAGCTTGTAAAGTTCCCCTTGTTTCTTGAGGCTTATCTCAAGTATATTTGTAATCACTGAAACTGAAGCACTCATATCAGTTAACTTTTCTTTTGAGAATTCATATCTGTTTTAAAAAAAATGGGGGGAGGGGGAGAACAGACTCTTGGAGTTCTAACACTTCTGAAATACCACAAAATGAGCAACAGTCTCAGAGTATCTGTAGAGGAAATGAGATATATGGTGAAATCTGGGCAAAGCAGCTTTCCATTCATGTGGAACTGTTACTGTGATGGTTGTGAAGATCAAGGTTTGGTTTTGCTTTTATGTGCAGGAGTCCAACCTATTCCTTCTCAGGGAGGGAAACTTGAAATTGCCGGCACTGTAGTCGGCCACTGGGCTGGAAGCAGACGTGGACGAGGGGGGAGAGGGCCATTTCCTCTGCAGGTGGTGTCCGTGGGAGGACCAGCCAGAGGGTAAGTGCCAGCCTGGCAACATACTTCTCACGTGGGATTTAATGACTGGGGGAAACAAGGAAAACAGGGAAAAGTAGAGACTGTATATGACACGTTTTAGAACACCTGAGGTCAATTATACCCGCTGAATACTCAAGAAAAGCATTGACATTCCTTTTAAATTTTTTTTAATCAGTTATTCAGGTAGGTGTAAGCATCTATGTGCAAATAAAATTCATACTCAGTCTGAGATAGAGATATACACACAGAGGTTTGTTTTGCATGAGGAAATGAGTTAGGGGCTTTCTCTTCCCTGAAATCAATAAACACATTACATTCAGTTCCCTTCTGTGTCATGGCAGGACATTTTCTAAGAAGCATGATAACATTTTTAATAACTACATTATATAATTCTTCTGTGAAGCAGAAAACACCTGAAGGACACTTCTAGGGTTAATAGTTCTCTGTTACAGTCATGGTGGGAGTTGTGCTTAAAAGAATATTAATTTCTTCAGCTCTACCACTTCACTGAACTACAGCTGAAGTTACAGGGACACAACATGTCTGAGAAACAAGTACTTTATTACAAAAATATCTAGTCCATTACTTTTAAGATTATATTTTTTCCATAGGTTTACTGGTCCTGTGCCTTACAGAACTCTTACCTTTAATTAAGGTTCTGTCTATTATAGGAGGCAATTCCAAAGTAACGGGATTCAGATATTATGTCTCTCTCTATTAGGAATGGAGTAAAGTTGGTGTGTTTGTGCCACCTTGAGCTAGGGAGCTGCAGTCTGAAGGACAAAGTCTGCACTGCATGAATTCCTCTCTCTGTTAATGTACTCAAATGTGCACTATAAAGCTTCATGCTGGAGTCAGCCAGAGCTGTTGGAATGCTTGTCTTATTGGGCTGAGTGAGGAGATGGGTTGATCTGAAGCCCTGGGAGGACGGAGCTGCTGTGGGGAGGGGGAGAGGCAGGAGCAGCAGAAATGAAGATGAACAGGTTCATCAACAGCGCACAGCATTGATGTGAGAGCAGGGCTGACCTTTGAGGACACTTAATTCTCTAGAATGAGATTGAGTTGCCGAAACAAAAGCACTGAGTGTTGTTTTAGTTGTTTCAGACAACTGTCAGGTACCTGTGTGGGCTTCATGGGGCTTCTGTGCTGCTCCAGAGCAGCAGTGGAGACAGTGGGAATGACCAAAGGTGAGGAGGCATGAGGCTTTTTTGGGTATCAGTGGACAAAGTAACCTTTTTCACCAGTGAAATGGGATTATTGGGAGGTCATCAGTTCTATTTTTCATGAGGATGCATGAACAGGAGAGTGGCCTCCTGCAGAGCTGGTTGCTTCTCTCAGTGACCTGCACTCTGTGGGAGAGGACTCTTGTCTGCCAGAGCACCCCGAGGGGGGTCTGGGGCACCCTCAGGCTCGAAGCTCTCTTACATTGACACACACATGCAGGGTAGAAGTTCCTCCATCTCCTGAAGAGGGAAATACCTGAATTCATACAGAACATCTGTAGCCAGGAACCGAGAGCCACCCTTGTCTGGGAAACAGGTCACTGAAAGAGTGTCACTGTTCCAGTCAGTACCTTTGTGACAGAGGAATATGGTTCTCCAGTAGTAGCTTTTGAGTTAAGATAAAATACCCAACATTTCTTTTTGTTGGAGGTAGTGTCTTTAGGCAGTAAGGTTTTGGGTGCAAGTTGTCACCTCAAAAAGACAGGAAAACTGTCAATGCTAGATCTTCCTGTCTCCATCAGATCAGCACCAATGGGAAATTCTTCACGTGTGGAGTTACTAGAACTAGTCAGAGAGGGAAAATGACTGCAGGCAGCTTACCTGTTTGTTGGGTCAGTTGATACTGAAAAACAACCAGTAGGAAAACACGCTCGCGTTAAGGGTTCTGCCTAAAGACAGAATCACAGAACCATGGAATGTCCTGAGTTGGAAGGAAGCCACAAGGATCATCCAGTCCAACCCCAGGCACTGCACAGGACACCCCAACAATCCCACCATGTGCCTGAGGGGTGTAGTCCTTGAGCTCTGGCAGCCTTGGGGCTGTGCCCACTGCCCTGGGGAGCCTGTTCAGTGCCAACCACCCTCTGGGGGAAGAACCTTTCCCTGATATCCAACCTAAACTTCCAGGCGCTTCAACGACTGGAGTCCTTGTTGGCAGAGGTTGTTTCCTACCAAAGATCAGGACTAGGAAACAGCACAGCAGGTTGTCTCAGTTCATTGCCCAGTCCTGCACACTTGTATTCCATTTTTATCTGTTCCAGCAGAGGGATCGAGTCAGGCTTGTTCACCCCATTGTCTCATGTCTCTGCAACACTGAGCTCAGATGTTCTTATTGTGTAAAATTACACCAGCTGTTTAGTGTTGGCTTGGACCCAGCAATGTATTCTCTGTGATTTCCTGAGGGGGAAAAGTCTTGCTCAGCTCCTTAAAGGGCCCACTTTCACCTTGTACAAAGAGAGCCAGTGGGCAGGGGAGGAAGGAACGCAGTGAGGGTGACTGAGATGCAAACCACAGCTTTTCCCTCTTCATTCTCTGCTCTTGCAGAATTTAGTTTCTTAGTGCCCAGTGTGGGCATTCACAGCGTGTGTGAAGAAACTGGGGGGTGCACAGGCCAGTGTCACGTGGGGACCTGCTGGAATCAGGCAGCAGATCCAGAGGAAGCACAGAGCAGTGCCATACTTCTAGAGCAATCCAATATTTCTAGTAAAGAAAACAAAAGGCATTTTTAGAGGAGTGGTATCCTTGACATAATGATAGGGAAGTTGAGTTGCTACAGTTGATGGGACTAAAACAGTTTTAGCTGAATCATGGAATCATGAAGGTTGGAAAAGACCTCTGGGATTGTCACATCCAGCCACCAACCCAACACCAGCACCATGTTCACCACTGAACCGTGTCCCCAAGTGCCACAGACACAAGTTTTTTGAACATTTCTAGTGGTGACTCCAGCACTGCTCTGGGCAGCCTGTGCCACGGCTCCACAACCCTTTCCATCAAGAAATTGTTCCTGATATGTAATCTAAACCTTCCCTGGCCCAACTTGAGGCCAAGGGGAGAAAGTTTGTTTTAATCTGATCTAATCTGTACTGACTCACACCAAAAATCACCACCCAGTGTGTCCAAGTTGAGAGACTCCATAGGAAAGCATCCCAGCTTCTCAATTGCCACATGCCAGATATGGATGAAACTCCTTTATTCCCTCAGTTTCTTAGATAATTTTATATTCTCGTCAAAACCAAAGCAGTTTTGTATTTTGCCTCACTTTCTTTTATCAAATCCTGTCTGTCTGATGCGTTTATATGGGGGAAGTGTTACTAAATGGGGAAAATGGCCTTGTAAGTGGTTCAAATTGCTATTTTTGTAAGGTGAAAGTATTTTGAACTCTGGTTTTAAAGTGCTGTGAGGATAATTTGACACTTGGATAATGTTTCTGTAGAGCTTGAAAGTATCATTCGTTGTTTTTCTAGAAAGGAAATATAGAAAAAGGCATTTTATCACTCCAAACCCGAAAGGTTTGTTGGGTTTGATACACTTGGGAGCAGTAGAACCCTGTGATTCAGAATTAATCATCTTGCTTCTCTAAAGACATGTGGTTAAGGAAGTAAAGACAGTAAGGCTAGGGAAAAAATACTCCAGCAAAATGAGATGTAAAAGAAGAGTTGTAAACAAAGCTCTGATGTGTGTTTGTTTTGTCTTCTCTCCCCCACCCCTGCAGGCGTCCCAGAGGAGTTATCTCCACTCCGGTGATAAGAACTTTCGGAAGAGGCGGAAGGTACTATGGGCGAGGTTATAAAAGCCAGGGAGCAATTCAGGTAATGAAGCCAAGTGCCTGACTTGGCTCTGTGGGACAGGCTGGGCTGGGCTGGACTCCAGACCAGCTCAGAGTGGCTGTGAGCTGTACCAGGACAAGCTGGTGTCACATCTCACTTAAAGCAAACTTTGCTTCTAAAGACACACGTGGAAGAATGTACTTTGACATGAATCCTGTGCCTACACTGCTCGAACCAGTCGTGGGAGTAGAAGAAAATTTAGGAAAGTGGGAGAAATACAAAGCTGAAACAAATTAGCAGTTCTGTTCCCGCCCCCACTCTTCCCCAGTTCCTTTTCTGGGACCATTGTCCAACCTCATGAAGGAAAGTTTGTAGCAGTGAAGGATCTTTGCTGCTGGAGGGCTCCAGATAAAAGAGCTGGCTCTAAACTTCTTGGGAATAGCAGAGCAGCCTTTCCCCCATGAGCACACAGGTTCCTTTCTGGTGACAACCTGAGAGGCGTCCATGGATCACGACTTTTGTCTTTTCCATGGATCCTTCAAGTACAGCTGACCGAGCTGCTGATCTCTGTGATCTCTGCCTGTTACTTCAGAGTTCTGTTTTCTTCCCTTTTCCATCCTTCTGGCTGCTCTGCAGTTTGGACTGTGACGGAGGAATGAGTAGGAAATAGCTGGAAGAACTTCCACAATAAATATGTCATATGGACATGCCATTTGGCAGGGACACCTGAGAGTAGTGGGGTGTTTGCAGGTGTCAGACAGTAAGAGAATGTTCTCCAGTAGATAATGAAGCAACTCAACTTTCACTAAAACTTACTGGTTTTTAGGTGTGAAAATTCAGATACTTCACTTCCTAGTTAAATTTTTGTGTACACAGACTCTATTTATTTACAACTGTACCTATGGATCTGAAACTTTACATCTTTAAATAGAAGAGAAACCACTGTGTTAGTGATAGAGTATCTTAATTTCTGAGTACTTTAACCTTTGAAATAAAGGAAAGCCTGAAAAGGTCCTCCCAAATACTCCAGGCTTACTATAGGTGTACATGTGGAAGTGTAGTTCAGGTAGTACCTGCAGGTGTGTTGGAAAGTGCCATCAAGGTTGGGTATTCGCATTTTTATTAATGATGTGTAATTTGGATGGTAAATACTTGTGATCACAAGGACCTGTGTGCAAAATTATGCCTGGAGAAGAAAGATAAATGGCATTTTCTATGGACTGGTCCTGAGCTCACTGCATTTTGTGGTCATCAAGTCCCTCTAGTACATTCCTTGTACAGGAAGAGGAAAAAAGGTGATTTAAAATGCACGTGGCAGGGAGAACTTAGGAAACTTCACGTGTAGTGAGTAGACTGTGAAGCCCAGTTCAGGCTGAGTGGTGCTGGTGTACCCTGAGCTCACAGCCCCGGGATGAGGAGGGGTGTCTGTGCAGGGCCAGGCTTACCCCGAGTCACCCCCTCCCCAGGGGCTGGGAATGTGACCAAAACGAGCTGCTTGTATTTACCAAACACATCAGACTGGCCTTTTTTTGTGCCAGCATGAGACCTTCACTCTTGGTCTGTAAAGAAACAGAAGCATGTCTTGAGAGCTGGATGTAGGGGCCCACAGACACGGGTGATCGGTGTCCCTTGTCCTCAGGGGCCAGTCCCTTACCTGTGCAGTGGGACTGAGAGTTGTTGGTGATTTATCTGGGTAATGAGAATGCTGGAGAACAGCAGTGCTGGCTCACCTGCAAAATCCTTCTGTAGAATCCTTCAGCAGCTCAGTACAGCACTAACACGCTGTTCTGGCAGGTAACGGGAGAGGTTTGCTGCTGTTTGAGGTGTATCAGGTGTCCCTGTTTTAAGCCATTTCTTAGCACTTGACTTTGTGAACAGTGTGACAGACCAGTGCACTGCTTTCTAGCAGCCCATCCTGCTTATTTTGGTTTGTTAAAAGCCTCTTATGTTTCTGGAATGCTAAGATTAATTATAGATACTTTAAAACCAATTGTATGCTGCATCAGTCTGGGTTTTATGGCTTTACTCAGTCTTGTAAGATTTTACTATATGCTTTTTGTATGAAGCCCCTCTCCTAACGCTGGAAGCATATAGCCTGGTGCAGAGAACACTGCATGGTGCCTCTGCACTCCTTTAAATGCTGTCTGAAAACAGTAGGGCTTGAATTTGAGCAACACGTAACCCTGCCATTAAATCACAGCACACATGAACCAAGAAGCAGAGTTCAGCTGTACCTTGATTCTCAGTTTTGGTGTTTCCAGACATTTATGTACCTCTGATGTTGTGAAATAAGTGAAACATCATGCTTGGAACTAAGGCATTTGCCCCAGGAGCATCGGGAGGCTCTGGGGAACACTGAAAATCCTCTCTTCAGTGTATTTTTTTTTGGCCACTTCTTTCAGCAAATGCCTAATATTTCATGTTCACTCACGATCCTGTGCCCTGCATGCTGCCTGTTGTGGCATCCTTGTATAGACTGTACAGTTATAGATTTATATACATTTATAGCACGGGTTCTTCAGTAATTCTCTTTTTTTTTTAACAACTAGGGCAAACCTCCTTACGCTGCTTCAGCAGAAGAAGTAGCCAAAGAACTTAAGTCAAAATCCGAGGAATCTAAATCCTCACTTGTGTCTTCAGATGGATCCCTGGCTGAAAATGGAGTTGTGACTGAGGAAAAACCAGCTTCCCAGATGAATGGGAATACAGGAGACATCAGGGCTTCCAATCAGTCTGAAAGTGCCTTGAGTAATGACTCTAAAATGTGCAATACGAATCCTCACTTAAATGCACTAAATGCAGACAGTGTTTGCCATAAAGATGATGCTCTTGAGGCCACTGTCTTAAAAAAAGAAGAGTAAACTTATTTTTTATAGAGGGTGAAGGATGTTGGGAAGGGTCAGGATTAGGAATATCTGGAAAGAAAGAGAGCCTACAGTTACGTACATTTTTTCCTTTCCGTAAGAGAAAAATGAGGACTTTGGAAATTCGGATCCCTCTTTGATGTCAGAGATTTAAACAACACATTTTTTTAGTTTTAACCAGTTGTAGTCAAAATGCTACAATAAAACAAAAAAAAAAAAAAAGAGAATGAAGAGCATTTGACTCCCGCACTTAAAATGAAGTATACATAAAGTTTAAACTGGTTATGACAAAAGCTTGTAGTTTTGTTTTTTGAAATATAAAGAAAACAAATTTTGGCAGTCTTTAAGTATATATAGCTTAAAACTATAATTTTTAGTACTTGGCACCATATGTATGCCATTATATTTGATTTTGCATTACTGTGTCACAATAAAGCTTTCTTTAAGGCTTTGATTTCATGATTATGGGGGGAAAAAGGCACAACCACAGTTTTTTCTTTCTGAAATCTCATCACCGTTGCCGTGGTTCTTTTGTGTTTAAAAATGTGCAAAACTCTCGAAACTACCAATTCTCAGTAACACTTGCAGTTCTGCTGAGTTCAATAGACATCATACATATACGTTACGAGCGAGTTAAACGGAGATAAACTTGAAATCATAGAAGATGCAAACGACCTTTCAAAACAAACACAATGTGTTGGGAAACTTTTTGTGACTAATACCATGCATCCGTGATCAATGAACTATGTGGTTTTGAATCAGACGTAGACCATTAGTACTACTATTTGAGCTAAACTTCTGCATGGTTCATGATTTTTAAAGTGTGTAGTTAATATTATGCATGTTATTGTCCTCTTTCTTCCATTCTTACAAGTACTGTGCCCATTTGCAAAACAAAAAAAGCTAATAATCAGTAATAGTCCTATAAAAGATGTTAACTATGTTTAGTCATTGACTGATCTTGCTCTAACCTTAAAATTTTGTGATTATTGACCTCTGTTGCATTTATTCTAAAACTTTAAAAAAAAAAATTATCTAGCCGTTTTGAATATCAACGTTACCCTGGTGTACTCATTGCTGTATGCATTATTGTTCTCTGTTGCTGTTTTATGCCTTCATATTAGCAAATATGAAATTCTGTGAAAAACAAAAAAAAAAACGCTTTGATCTTCAAAAAAAAAAAAAGTACCCCCCTTCTGTAGCAGGAAACAAATGGCTTGTTCTTGAGAACTTTCCCATCAAGAATTTAGTATAAGCAAATATACCTGTATCATTTTGATGTTTTTGTTAGTGTTTCCAAACTTAATGTACTTCAAAATCAGAATCATTTCTTTATATTCGTTTTCATATAATTCTCCTGATGCTCTTCATCACACATTAGTGATCAGAAATGAGGTGTAATTCCCCATTCCCTGCCCGCCAGAGCTAAGTAGGTATCTTAATGTAAGTTGAAGGGAGTTCTGCCCCAACTCATGGATTGTGCAAGAATGAACTACTGTTGGGTTTGGCTGGTTGTAGATGGATTGTGGTGTGGTGTCTTTGAAGGCTATTGAATGCAACTTACAGTGCTTAATAAAAATCTTTATTCTTTTAGTATAAAATACTGTATGCCTTTTTTGTCAAGTATTTTTTTAATTAACATGTAAATAAAAGTTTTTCCTATGCCCAAGTCAAGTGGTTGAGTTGGCAGGCTCCGTGGTGCCCTCCCGGAAGGTGGAGGAGGGAAGCACGGCCTTTGGTGTCTTCCCTGGAAGTGTCCAAGGCCAGGTTGGACGGGGTTTGGAGCAGCCTGGGATAGTGGAAGGTGTCCCTGCCCATGGCAGGGGGTGGGACTGGATGATCTTTAACCCTTCCAACCCAAACCATTCTGTGATTCCACTCCTGCTGGGGGACACTGCACTGGTCGGAGTCGAGTTCTGGTCTTGATGGTGTGTGCAGCTCCTTCAGGTGTCCCCTTTAAATGTCAGGTGGTTGATGAGTTGCAAATAAGACAGAAATAATGGAGGCAGTTGCTGAAAGAAGAGAAAGTTTAGCCCCGGGTGCTTGCAGAGCTTGATACACAAAGTGGTGGGCAATGCCTGTGCCAGCTCTGCAGAGCTGGGAACTCTGGTACAGGGGTTTGCTCTACATCATGGATCCACCTGACAGAACGTGAGGAGCTGCACATTTACACCTTGGTGCACGTTGGAATAAGCAACAAACCCAAGGGGGCATGGGAAGGTCCCTGGTGTGCCCATGCCAGTCCCCACTGTGTCACTGTGCCAGCAGCGTTTTCCACAGGCAGCCGAGGTGTGACGAGCTGTCCACCACAGTGTGACCAGGATTAGGGTGTGAGGGTCCAGCAGATGAACAAGTTCATGGCCCCAGTGCCAGGTGCTGCATTTACTTTTTCCAGAAATCCTGCTGAGGAAGTTTGGCTCGTGTGGCAGGTGTATCCTTGACCTGGAGGCCGGGTTTTCTGTGTGCCCCATTTAAAGCCCTGCCATTACCCTGGAGGGACTGAGGCCACACTGCGGTGGGAGGAGGAGCCTTCGGCTGTCGGGAGGTGCTGGTGGAAACAGCAGCGGGAGGATCCCTCAGGTACCTGTTTCCTGGCTGGGAGCATCGTGGTCAGACCCAGGGACAGCACCAGATGTGGTTTTGCTGCCTGCAGCGGGTCAGCTTTGGGGGATTGGGGTGGTGTGGTGGGTGCACGGGGACTGAGCAGGGATGGATGGGCTGGGAGAGCTCAGTGATGCTCTGTTAATCTGCCCCCTCGGGGACAAGGACAGGGCTGCCTGCCTGCTGTCCTGAGCTGCTTCCTGTAGGAGAGAGGCGTTCTGCGTTCATTGGGTCCTCTCCCAAAGAGTTAAACTGACCCTGCGATCAGTGATCCTGTGGAATGATCAGGGCATGCTGCCTGGGCTTGGTCCTGAAGAACACATTTTACACCTGAGTTTATGAATGGGATAGAAAAGAAGAGAATTGGGATGGGATGGGATGGGATAGGATAGGATAGGATTAGGATATGATAGCATAGTATAGCATATTTCATTGGAAAGGACCCACAAGACTCATTAGGTCCAACTGCTGGACCCCTTCAGGGCAGACCAAAAATTAAAGCACATTATTAAGGGCATTGTTCGAATGCCCCTTGAACACTGACAGTTTGGGGCACCGACCACCTCTCCAGGAAGCCCGTTCCAGGGTCTGACCGCCCTCGCGGGAAGGAGCGCTCCCTGTGTGACCAGTATCTCCTCAAGCAGCTCCAAGACAAGAGTTAACCCGGCACAATCATCCGTTTGGGCGGGACCCGCGGCCGCTGCCCGTGCCGTGCCAGCGGCGGCAGCATCCGGGCTCTCGCTGGCTGCGCTCGCTGATTGTTCGTGTTAACGAGCGGCGACCATCGGCGTGTGCCACGGCCGAGCCCCGGCCGTGCCCGGAGCACTCGCGGCCCTCCCGGGCCCCGGGCAGGGGCTGAGCCCCGGCAGCGGCGGCGATTCGGGGCTCGGGGGGGCGCAGAGCCGGTGGCCCAGCCCGGGTGTTGTTCCGTGCTCTCCCGTGTGACGGGGCAGCGCCGTGTCACGGGCAGAGGGGGCGGAGGGTGAAGGGCCCCCCCGTGTCATTTCCCTTCCCTCCTGCCGGGCAGGGCCGTGACGGGGCCGCGATGGGGCCGCGGTGTCGCTGCATCGCTGCGTCACGGGCAGGGCCCTCGGCCCGGCAGAGCCGCGGGGTGTTCCCGATCCCTGCTAAAAACCCTCGGAGCGGTGAGTCCCCCGGGGCTGTGGGAAGCCCTGCAGGAGGCCCCGCTCTCACAGCGTCGCTGAACAGCTCTGGTGGCAGCCGGCAGCCGGGATGGAGCCCCAGCGCCTGGTCCCTGCGAGGAGGGGGAACGGGACCGCCCAGCCATCGCTCCTGCGCTGTCGCTCCCCTGCCGTGAGATGAGTGAGGCCGGGACACGTCTTCCAGTGCTGTCAGCGCCCCAAAGCACCGTTATCCAGCCCCACAATTCCCCAGCCCCACAGTTCCCCGGCCCCATGGCAGGTGGCGGCTCCCTCGGTGGTGACAGTCCGTGTAATCCTTTGGATTGCACCCAAAGCCTGCGAAGTGAACTGAGTCCGGTCGCACTGACCTGCCAGGTACGACCACACCGGGGGGCAGGGGCGGCTCCCACCCCATGGGATGAACAGGGGTGTGGAGTGGGACAGTACAGAATCCCAGAAGATAAGGGGCTAGTGCGTGTGCCTCAAACACTGATAGCTGTGGAGCCAACCAAGGACTGTTGGGAATAACCAAGGATTGTTGGTCGTAATACACCATGGGAAAGAACAGGATGTGGCTGGAGAAGGGGCCATGCGGAGGTAGGGCAGCACTTTTCACGGACAAACATCCTTGTTCTAGTTCCTGGAGATAAGCACAACACAGCACAGCGCGAGCACAGGAGTGAGGCCGAGAAGTGGGCATGGACTGCAGGGGATCAAAACCACCCGAGACCCTCAGAGCCCTCTGACCCATTTCCAGAAAGGTCTGAAAGAACGGACTGCGAGGGATAGGTTGGGAGCAGAGGGCTGGCCAGGAGGATTCTGACTTGTGAAGGAGGGTGGCATTGGAACCAGGTGTCTCCTGGGGGTACCAGCCCAGAGGCACAGCACTCAGGTGCCTGGAGCCTTCCAGAATGGTCAAGGGCAGAAACTTTGCTGTGGGGCTGGAGGGGCGGATCACCCCAGGTTCCCAACTGCCTTTCCAGGTGCTGCATTGAGGTGGTGCCCCGGGGTGAAGCCTCAGTGGGTTCACCCTCAGCAGTGGGTTCTGCTGTTCATGTTAGACCACACAGCACCTCCTGGGTAAAGTCCCCAGGAGAGTGTCCCCGGGTGCCACCCCTGGCAAAGCTCCTCCCTGCCCATGGCCCTTGGCTTTGGGTCTCTGTCAGAGCCGCTCTCATCTGTGTTACTTTACTCTGATTTCTGATTCCTAACAGCTCTCAGCAAATCGGAAAAGTTCTAAACACTTGGAAGGTCTCTTTTACCTGGGAAACTCCTGGCTGCTTTGGCTTTGGGAAAAATGAACATCTGGAGTGAGGGATGCACCCTGATCCCTCATGGAACTCTGTGGGGAGAGGTGGAACAAGTGGGGATCAGCCTGAGGCAGCAACGGGCTCATGCGCGTCTCCCTCCTTTATGGAGTTTTGGAGCAGGGAACACTCGTGGCCCAGCACAGTGTGAGGGGGTGACAGGGGCAGTTCCTGCCTGCAACCAGCTTGGGGTAAAAAATAAAACATTGGGTCCAACTGCAAGAGATGAATCCTCATGGATGGGCAGAGCCCTGGCAGCTGAGCCAGCAAACGTGTTCCTGGAGCTGCGGAGCGACCCCAGAGGAGCCACGGGTTCCCCCCCAGGAATGTGCCTTTTTCCCCCAAAATATGCCAACCAAGTCCTGATTCCTGGAGATCCAAATGGAATCTCTTCCAGTAGTTTTTCTACTTGCTGCATCTTGCCCTTGCACCCAGTGGCGACTCCTGGTCCCACGCTGGCAGCGATGCGCAGCCCAGCCGAGGAAAAACTGGGAGAGGCAGGGTCAGTACAGCACATCCTGATAAATACGATCAGATTTCCCAGTCTTTCTGCCTTTGGATTCTTCTTGCCTGCAGTGCTGCCAGCAGGGTCGGCTCTGGGATTAACTCTTCGTTGGGGTGGCCCTACTCAGGCCAGCGGTGCTGGGATCTCAGACATGATTTAGGGGGCTCAGGCATGGTTTAGGGGGCTCAGGTGTGGTTGGGGGGGCTCAGGTGTGGTTGGAGGCTCAGCTGTCATGTGCAGCAGGACCAGGGCCGTCACTGCTGCTGCCCCTGTCAGGTGGATGTGCAAGGGTCTCACCCTCTGCCTGGGGAACCCGCAGTCCTTGTGTGCTCAACACCCCTGCTGTGCTGGGGGTATGATCCCCACTGCTCTGGATCTCCAGCAGCCCAGGGGGTCCACAGGGCTCCCCCACCACAGCCCTGCACAGTGCAGGCACTGTGGGTTGGACAGGGCTGTGAACAACCTGGTCTAGTGGAAGGTGTCTCTGCTCATGGCAGGGGGGGTGGAATAGAATTGTCTGTAAGGTCCCTTCCAACCCAAAACATGCTGTGATAAGATGATCCTGTGACCCACAGGTCACAGTGGTGCCACTGACTCACTCACCACTGCCATGATGTCCACTGGGACAGATCCCAGCCCAGCCACTCTGGGTGAGCAGCCCGTGGTGTGGTGGCCATGGTGACCACAGTGGCCGTGTCCTGAGCAGGGCTGTGCCGGGCTGCTGCCTCTCAGCTCTGCCCCATCTCCCCCAGCCTGTCCTCTGCTCCTCTCTGCTCCCATCACTCCTTCTCCTGCCTTGTTTTGCTCTTCCACATGAGGATCCAGTCCCCTTTCACTCCTCTGAGTGCAGCAGGGAGGTGGGTGGAGGTTTTGCTTGTTCCCTGCCCCAGTCCAGGGGGTCTGGGCACTCCTGTGTCTGCTTCATTTTTATTTTATTGAAGTTATTCCCCTGAAGGCCACGTTCAGTGAGAACTGCACACAAGACATGGACAGTGTCACCGAGGCTGCCCTGCTGCTGGTGCTTGCCACTGCCCTCCCCTCCTGCCTCGACCTGGGCCCCCAAGTAAATGAAATAAAAGTAAGGAAAATAAGTAAAATAAAGTCAACAACACAAAATAAAATAAATATCTGAAAAATTAAAATCTCATAAAAGAGACTGATAAGTTTTATTGACAGCTGACAGGAAGGTTCAAAGTTCGGATTTTTGCCAACGTACCTTGTGCAGGTTTCTAGTGACTGACAACAAACACACAATTTAGTGTCAGTGTGACACCAAAGCCCAGTGCACTTGTGCAGGTTCTAGTGACTCATGGCTCACCCACGACTGCAGGGTGGACATGCTAACACTGGAATTCCAGGGGTGCTTTGGAATACAGCTGTTTGCATGGACATGCTCATGGGACTGAGGAAAGGTGGTGAGGATATAATTCTTCACAGCTCGTATGGGCTGGGTGAGCAAAGCCCGTAAACAACTGGGAGAGGGAGAGGAGCACAGGACATGGCGTGGAGGAGCTGCTGTGTTCACAGGCGCTTCAGGGAATAGTCATGGAATCATTTTGGTTGGAAAAGGCCTCCAAGATCACCAATCCAGCTGATACTCCATGCTCCATAACATGAAAACAGGGTTTCAGGAAGGGAGGGCAGCCCTTCAGGCTGCAGTGCAGGTGTTTGGGGTGTGCAGAGGCACGGAGCCCAGAATCCTCGTGACTGTCCTGTAGCCATCCCAGTCTCCAGAGGCTCATTTAAACCCCGAGCTGAGCGGTGCTGGGAGGTGTCCTTGGCACGAGGAGCAGTGTAAAGGTGTGTGCAGCTCTGGGATGGCTCCTGAGCTGTTCCACTCCATCCTGCCTTACTCCCAGGACGTGCTCTTCTACTTTCTGGCTGAAGCTGTGAACCATTAAAGCCATGACAGATCAATTTAAGTGTACAGTTTTACAGGCTTTTAGGGGGCAGGTCCCTTTGTGGTGCATTGTGATGAAGGAAGCAGGTCCCTTGGTGCACCTTGAGACACTCAAACCCACCGAGCCACAATTTGGGACGTAGGCCTGTGGCTTCCCACTGTGTCACTGCACTTGGGGATGTGTCAGAGGGCACCTATGGTAGGGCTGAGCATGTCACCCACACACAGCCCTGTGTGTGACAGTCCTTCCTGTGCGTGTACACACACAGTGGGCAAGGGGAACCATCTGGGCAGCCCCTTTTCAGCAGAGCTGTCTGTACCAACCCAAAGTGGGGTCTGTCTGTGCCAACAACAGCCACCTCGCTGTAGAAAAACTCAAATTTGAATTTTTTTGGCTCCTTGAATTTCCCTTGTCCCTCACAGGTGATTCTGAGGATTTTTGCAGACTGATGAAAAAAGGCTGTGAAATATCCGTTTTCTTTTTTGCTCTAAGGCATATAGAAGTTTCCCCCTCACACCCCCAAATGTAAAGGATTCAAGATGCTGAATTCATCATAATGAAACTAAAATCCCACCTTAGCTGGGAGACCCATTATAAACACTCTGTAGGAAGTTCTCACTCTTCAGGGAAAGGTGTCAGTGGCTTTTGAACACTGTGGGGACACAGGTCCTCCCCAAAGCCCCACAGTCTGGTCATTTAACCTCTGTTGGAGCAGCCTCGGCTCAGACTCCACGGTTCCCCTTTCGCCTTTGCTGTGGGAGGGGGCCGGTGGGGATGTGCAGGGTTGGGGTACACAGTCAGTCAGTGCCTTGACACCCCCTCACAGCCCATATGCTGCTGGGATCTTGTTCTTGGTGGGAATAAGGTGTTCACTACCACCCTTTTGGTGTCACAGCAGGGAAAAGGGCTCTGCGAGTGGAGGTGGTGACTTTAAAGGCAGAAATCACACAGGCACAGAATCACAGGGTGCTTTGGGCCAGAGGCAACCTTAAAGACCATCTCCTCCCGACCCCCGGTAAACACCCAGGTGGTTAAACACCCACTAATTTGATTTTAGTGAATAGAAAGAAGCTCATTCTTTCGTGGTTTTTTTTTTTTTGGTATGAACCATCCCCCGTGCATATCTGTGTTGCCCCCACCCGCACACCCGCTCCGGGCGTTGTTCCTGCGGGTCGCACCGCACTTACGGACACTTCCCCAAGGCTTCACGGTGCTTGGGGCAGACCGGGAGCCCCCCGCGCTCCCCGCCGACACCCCCCGAGCGCCCCCCGCGCTCCCCGCGGGCACCCCCCGAGCGCCCCGAGCGGGGTCCCCCCGTCCCCGCACGCCCCGAGCGGCCCCCGCCGCGGGTCCCCCCGCACCGCCCCGCAGGCCCCCGCGGCGGGGCGGGCGGGGGCGCTCGGGCTGGGCAGCTCCCTCCCGGCAGGCTGGGGTTAACACAAACGCGCGTTCCGCCGAGCCCCCGCCGCGCCCCGGCCCCGACCGGGGAGCCCCCGCTCGGCTCCGCTCCGCCCGGCCCGGCCCCGCGCGGCCCCGCTCCCTCCGGGCTGACGCAAGGCCGGGCCCGCCGGGGAGGCCGCGCCGGGCTGTCACCAGGGGGCACCGCCGCGATCGCGGAGCACCGGGAATCACCATCCTGGAGGGACAACAACAACAACAACAACAGAGAGCCCCGGCCCGCGGCGCCGGCGGGCGGCGGGACCCGGCCATGGCCCCCGGCTCCGGGCAGCGCTTCCCTGTCCTCCGGCACCGCTCGCCGGCCCCTCTGGAGCCCTAAATCCACCAACGCGGTTTTTTAGCGTTATTTTTTTAATTTTTTTTTTTATTATTATTTCGGTTTCTCCCCTCTCTCCCCTCTCCCCCACCGCGTCCCCCCCGTCGCGCCCCGGCCCCGCCGTGCCCGCACTCGCCGCGCTCCGCTCGGCCGGGCGGGCGGGCGCCGTGAGCGGAGCGGATCGGCGCGAACATGGCGACGGTGCCCGTCTATTGCATCTGCCGGCTGCCCTACGACGTGACCCGCTTCATGATCGAGTGCGACGCCTGCAAGGACTGGTTCCACGGCAGGTAACGCACCGCGCCCGCACCCCGGCCCCGGCCCCGCCGCCCCCGGTGCTCCCGCCGCCGCCGCGCTCCCTCCCGCAGGCCTTCCCGGCGCGGGGGAAGGAGGAGCCGGCGCTGCCCCGGCGCCGCTCCCGCGCTGCCCGCGCGCTGGTTTTGTGTGTTTTGCGGGGTCCGGGGCCGCGTTCCCCGCACAAAGCTGCTCCCCCCGCGCTGACACCGAAGCCCCCCGGGGGTGGCGGGGGGCCATTGTGCGCACCCGGGGAAGGGGACGGGGCCGCCCCGCGTCCCTTCCCGCAGCCGGGCCCGGGGCGGGGGACGCGGGGCTCGGCCGCGCTGTCAGCGGGCTCGGCCCCGGCGCCTCGGCCTCCCGCCCGGGCAGGGCTCGGGCGCCCCGGCCCCCCGCGGGTGTTCCCCGGTGACAGGGCGGCCATGGCCCGGGCGGGCCGGGGGTTGCGGGAGC
>JAYRBT010000023.1:20572683-20595280 GCA_036023395.1 Myiotriccus ornatus | reverse complement strand
TTTTCGGCTCGTTTCTCCCAAAGCGCCTCCCGGCGCGCAGACAATGGGCGGCCGCGGCGGAGTTGGGGCGGGCGGCGGAACTTCGGCGGTGCCTGGTGCGATGGGGGCGGCGGCTCGGGGGGACCGAGACCCGCAGCTGCCCACCGGGTCGCCCGGGCGGCCGGTGCCGGGGAAGGGGGGCGGCAGGTGGAGGGGGGTGGGCGCAGGGGCAGCCCCCCGGGCAGGAGCCCTCGCTCCCTCCGGGTGTGACGGAGGAGGAGGATGGAGTGTCAGGGGCTTCGCAGCAATTCCCCGGGAGCGATAGAAGTGTAAAAAGTGCAGTTAAAATCAGGTAAATCACCTGGACGAGCGCTTTGTACGCCAGGGGTTCAGTCGGGTTAGGCTGCCTGTCTTCGGTCGGAACCAGCGCCCAGCGCCTCCTCCGGACAGCTTGGCGGGGGAGGCGAGAGGCGCTGCCCGTGCGGCTCTCGGATGCTCGAGCGGGCCCTGGGGCACCCGCGCATCTTCCGCGCGCGGAAGACTTCGAAGAAACTTTGCCGTGGCATTAGGAATGCTGCTCTGCCATTAGTTCAAAAGGCTGCGTAGAAACAGAAAGGAAAACACAGAAATAGCCAGTCCTAGTGCCAGTGCTGGCAGAAGGGTGCTCTGCACGTGTGGTGCGGGACAGGAGGCTTTGAAGGACGTGCGCTGGCCCGTATCAGTGAGGACTCGGGCACAGGTGACGAGGTGAGGCTGGAGAGAAGCCTCAAGCATGTGTACTTGAAACTTAGAAAGTTTAAGAACATGAAAAAATTGAGATTTTCAAGCACAGGGATGACAGAGCGGATTCCTGAAGAGGTAAACGGCAAAAGGAGTTGAGCTGCCTGCACACGGTGGTGAATTTTGATTGAAACGGATGGAAAGAGATTAGTTGTAACTGATCAAGCAAGTGATCTTTTTGTGGGCAGCTCAGGGTCAATGGCACAAGGAAAGGTGTTTCATTTTGTGGCATAAAGAGGCAGAATTGATTTGTAGCACCGTGGGGGGGGGGGGCAGGGGCGGGGTGCACCCCTTTTCCTTAGCTCACGGTAGTGTCCAGAGATTGATTTTAAAGAAAGGAAACTGAAGAGGAGTTCTCAGGTTTTGACACGGTGAGAAGTGATGATTGTATTGAGCAGTTCATGGAGTATGTAGTAGCAAACAGTTTATCTATGGTCCTGTTTGTTTTTCTTGGTATTATGCAAACAAATAAATAGTCAACAAAGGAAATAAAAATCAGGGTTTAGTTTATAAAATTGCCTCTCTCCTGGACATTCAAAACACTCTTGGTGTTAATGTTTATATAGAAATGAAACAAAAAACCCATACAATATTATATAGCACTGCAACCAAAAATACAGTGTTATATAGGTGCTGCCACCAATAATGAGCGAGTGTGCCAAGCTGCGTAGTGTTCAGGAGGTTTGCCCAGTGTTTTAATCATTTAATCATAGTTATGTCTCTTATTAACATGATGTACAGTGTGCATTTCAGAAAAAAGGGTGACAATTCTGGTTTGGTTTTATACAAGTGGGTCAGGTGTTTTCATGTTTCCCTTCTGATGGGAGTTCCCAAATATTTAAAGAAATGTTTTCTGTGGGTTTAGCCCCACAGCAGTCACAGTCTCCCTCACATCTGAGGCTGGGTAACCTCTCTGTGGCCACTTTGGCGGTTCTGATGGCAAGTTGATATTTTTAAATTATCAAAAGTGTGTTAAGTTTAGGTACTGCAGTTTAGAAGTTGGAGACAGGGCGGTGGAACCCTTGCCGTGTGTGGGACAAGTGCTTTCCAGACCACCACTGGCTACTTGGCGTTTGCTGACAGGACACTGGCTAAAGTTTGGGAATCGCTGCTCCATGTTGTTTCCCAAAATCTGTGCCAGAGGGATGGATTCAGGCTTCTCTGGGGGTTTTAGGTATCACCAATGGTCTTTATTGTCTTTTCCAGGAGTTTTTCTCATGTGAATTGGTGTTAGATCTTTCTGCAGAAATCGCTGCTTAATCCTGAGGAATGTCAGGGTGGCCCCTCACCACTGGCTCCAACCTCCTGTGTGACATGGAGGGTGGCACCTTGGAGTGGTCACTATGCTGGCCTGGGCACTGCTATCACTGAGGTGTTAGGCCTGCATGTGGTGACTGAATTGTTAGGGACACCTGACAGGTTTCTTGTGATGGAAATTAGGTGTCTGTGTTGTTTTGTGTGTCAGCAGCCTGTGGCAGCCTGTCCGGGGTGGTGTTGCTGATGCTTCGGTGAGTGCTGTGCCTTCCTCTGAAAGATTTTGGGCCCCTCTGTTGTGACTCTGACATCAGAGACCCGTGGACACTGTTGTGTGCTGAGCCACGAGCTGCTGGTGTGTTCACAGGACACCGGTTGTGACTCCTCATGAGACTGAGGTTGGATCACTCCTGTGCTCTCTGTTTGCCTGAGCTGCTCCAGACAAGGAGCTTCCAGCTGTCAGGAAAGGATGAAGGTGATCTTAGAGTCAAGTGACAATAATGCTCAAGTGGGCGTGGGGCTGTTTGACTTCTCTTTTTGTGCAGATCATGTGTTGTTTTATGTGGCTGTTTGGGCTCAGCTGCCCTGAACAGCCCATCCTTGGTGCTCCTGCTTTCCTGGCCAAGAGGGTCCTCACCCTCTTGTATCCCATCCCAGGGAGGAGCCCTGGTGTGTTCCACGTGTTACTCAGCGCCAGGCTTGCTGAGGGCTGGAAGAAGTCGTGCATGACGACAGGTCTCTTTTCATCTACGGTGGAACATTACAGAACCTCACATCCAAGGAGATGTGAGTCCTTTTGTACGAATTTGCTCCACTAGAAATCTGTACGGGGTTACTCGTTGCAGCTGTAGGTGAGGGGAGGTAAATTATTCATTTTCTCAGCAGTGTTTTGTTACCCGTTCTTATAACTCACACCTGGTGCTGTAGGGTGGGGTCATGCTTGCTAAATGAAATAACAAGTATTATTGTGTTCTTTATGTTATCCCATGTGTATGTAAACTTTGAACCTTCTTGCTCCAGGCCTAGCAGAGGTCAGTAACTTAGGAAAAAGTTTAGTTACCTAAAAGCAGCTCAGGCAGTTGCCAGAGTAGCCTAAAATGATGATTTGGGTTCCTCAGGATGCCCCAGTGCACAGAGTTAAGGAAAGCACAGTGTGCTACTCTGCAAAGTTAACCCTGTTGGGGGGAGATTTTGTGTTCTTAATGGAATGTTCAGTGTTGTTCCTTTCAAAAACAGGTCTGGTTTTGCATGGCACCATCTAGTTCCTCTTTTTTACCCATTTTTACGTTTATCACTAATTGTGGGCAAATTTGGAAACTTGGGTAAAAATTGAAGATGAAGATAATCCTAAAACTACAATGTTGTTTGCCTTGGTATTATCACAGCAGAGGGAGTCTCTGAGGTTAATTGTGCTGTGCACAGGATGATTTCCTTTTGTGTGCCGAGTTCAGACAGGACCAAGGTGTGTAGGTTTTTCAAATAACTAAAAATTTCAGATTATTTCAAGTTTTCCCGAAGAGTTAGTCAGCATGACAGCCTCAGTCACCCTGGGAACCTGACCACAGCAGCTATCATGAATAAGCCATGCTAATGCCTATAGCAGAATGATTTCTCTCATCCTCTGTTCCCAGCAAAAAAAAAACAAGCCATGTTGTTTAGAAATTACTTTGCAGCATGGTAATTATTATGGATGAAGTATCTGCATGGACACTTTTGTGGGTGTTGGTTGCTTTAAAAAGAAAACAACCCAAACAAAGAAAAACACCTACTTTTGTGTTAAAAATCTGATATGTCAATATGGAATGTGAAGAAGATTGGACCTTAAAACTGCTTAAACCCTTCTTGTTTGCAGGTTGAAATTGCTGTCACTCTGACTTTCCTTTCACTACCACAGTGTTATTTATTCTGTTGGAAGCTGACCAGAGAACTTAAGAAGCTTTTTTCATTTCAAATCCATTTTATATCTTTAGTTAAATTCTTTTTAAATGTCCAGGGCTGCATAGAGGTAGGAATGTGTGGCACACTTGTCCCAGTGCTGATGGTGGCTTTGTTGACTTGTAAGTGTTGCCCCAGCCCTGGAAGTGTTCAAGGATGGGGCTTGGAGCAGCCTGGTCTGGTGGGAAGTGTCCCTGCCTGTGGCCCGTGGGGTTGGAAATAGATGGTCTTTAAGGTCCCTTCCAACCCAAAGCATTCTGGGATTCTATAATCACGCAGTGATGACTAACACCACCTTCCAGAGCACCACAAGTCTGGCTGGATGGTGCAGCGAGTCGGTTTTGTGTGTTGCCATGTTGTCAGTGCTGTGTTCTTGGTCCTTTGGCGTGGCTGAATAAACTTCTTGTCTTACCATTTCCCCTCCATTTGCGCTCTGAGGAAGAGCCCGGGGTTCAGGATGGAAAATAAGTCAGAGTTTTTAACATGCTATTAAAGCTTTCAGCTGACCTCAGAGAACCTCTCAGGTTGTTGCAGTATCAATCACAGCTGCAGAAATAATTTGCAAGTATTTGTTAAAAGTAGAGCCTCAATTTGTGTATCAGATTTCCAAATACAAAGTTTTATCATAGAATCATGGAATCACAGGATGGTTTGTTTTGGAAGGGACCCTAAAACTCCCCTTGTTCCATCCCCAGCCATGGTCAAGGCCACCTTCTACTAGACCAGATTGCTCCAAGCCTGGTCTAACCTAGCCTTGAGTTTATTTGTGGTTTTATCTTGCAGAGAAAATACACTGGGAGGTTGAAAACCTGCTTTTGGTGTATTTTAAAAGGGTTGAATTCTTACTCAAAAAAACAAGTTTGCATGGAAACTGGTGTTCACCCTTAACATTCCCATGGTGGTATTGTAATGCTGAACAACAGGAAAGGCTCCCTGTTCAGCCTCTCATGCCAGAAGTGCATCAGCTTCCCATTTCTGAGCCTTCTCTCCTCTTCTGCACCACTGCCTGGGTAGTGGATGGGTTTCAGTGGGTGCCTGGGCAACATCTTGGCCTACAAAGCTGGCTCTGAAGGAGAGCAGGTGACTCTCCTTCGATCTGTTTTTGCTATGGAACTGAGCATCACCATTAGACACCTCCAGGCTCACAGTGCCTGAGTTTCTTGGGTTTAATCTTGATTGTTAGAAGAGCCCGAGGTTTCAGTTTGAAAGAGCAGTCAGCTGCCATGGAGTCTAGTTGTGAGAAGAACTGATGAGTGCAGTTTATGCAAAGAGGAATTTAGCTACCATGAGTGCTTAGATGGCCTGGCCATTGAGGTTTTGGTGTGTCAGCTCAGAAATCATGGCATTATTCTGCTAATTAAAGGATGCTTTAGAGAATCCAAGTCTAAGTAATACCAAGAGTGGAGAGTAATGTGGGAAACTGTGGCCTACATCACCGTTGTCTGGTCCTATGGTGCCTGAGAGCACGTAGAGATATTGTATATAACAATTCTTTTAATTTCAGAGGGTTTTACCCAGATTTCACCTCTGAAAATGTTATAAATGTTAAGCACAATTCATATTTCATTAAAAAAAAAAAAAAGAAAAAAGAAAAAGGGTGTGGATTATTGAGTGCTCTCCAGCAGCCTGAGCCTTTGTCTTCCCTGTGCTGAGTCCTGTGGGCACCTGGGTCCCTGTTGAGTTGAGCAGTAGCAAGATGGCAGCAGCCTGACCAGGTGCTGCCTCTTAATCAGAAAAGTTAAAGCCATGTCACAACAAAGAAATGAGTTCTGCAAGCAGAGGGGGACTTTTTCCTTAGTGTTGAATAGCTCCATAGTCAAGGAGATGGGTTAAGATGTCTTGAAAAAAAGTTATCAAAGCAGTGTAATTACATATGGGCAGAAACTGGGGGAGAGATGAAGTGTTACAGAATCACTCTAAGGCTTTCTAAAACTCTAACCCCACCATCTTTAATATTACCTTAATGTATTTTCTTCTTTCTGGCCAATATACATTTTGTAAAATATATCTACACCAAAAACTGAATGTGTTTTCCTAGCCCAGGTATGGCAGCCTGTAGGTTTATAGTTCTCAAAGCACTTCATCAAAACATGGTTTGTGACATTAAAAATATCTTAATAAAGGTGCTCTGTAGTGGTGCTGGAGGCTTTTTTGGTGATACAGGTGAGCTAATGCTGGGAGATCACCTGGGTTTTTCAGTGACCATGTTATGTATCTTATCTGTGGCTGATAACACTGTAACGTGGGTGTACATTAGCAAATCTTACACTGGCTGACTGATATGAATAGTAATTTCTTTTGAGAGTTTTATCTGAAAACAATGAGCCTGTGCACAGTCTATTTTAGGGCTCTATGCACATCTATTTTTGGATGTTACCTGGCTGTTTGTTGCATCCAAATACCTCCTGTATACAGTATATTGGCAATAACAAGGTGTTTAGCAATTCTCAGCAGGTCTCTCATGTGGATGTTTTCCTGGGGGTGTTGTCCCCCACTCCACATGATGACTGAGTAGCTCAAACCCCTCAGAAGAGCACTTTCTGAGGGGCAGTGGTGTCCCAGGGGCCGTGGTCTCTGGTAGTGTGATGTGATCAGGCTGCAACATCTTGAGGCAAATGGCCTCAAGTTGTGCCAGGGGAGATTTAGATTGGATATTAAGGAAAATATCTTCACCAAAAGGCCTGTCCAGCACTGGCACAGGCTGCCCAGGGCAGAGGTGGAGTCCGCATCCCTGGTGGGATTTAAAAGACGTGTAGATGTGGCACCTGGGGACACGGGTCAGTGGGGGGCTTGGCAGTGCTGGGGAATGGTTGGACGTGATGATTTTAAGAGTCTTTTCCAACCTGAAGGATTCCATGATTCTGTGATCTCCTGCTTTGCTCTGGTGCTTGGTGTTCTCCAGCGCTGGGATCCCAGCCTGGGGTGCATCCAGGGTGCCGAGGGATGATTTTCTTCTGGTCTTGGAGAGTGCAAACCCCTCCTTGTTGCAGAGAGTTGTCAGAAGAGGCCGACAGCGAGTGCAGGGTCCCCGACCAGCAGCCCATGGAGAGTTCCCCTCTTCTCTTCCTCCTTCTGCTGCTTCTCCAGGTGAGGGCAGGGCTTAGTCCCGAACTTCCAGGCAGGGCAGATGTGAGGACACTGAGCTTCACGGCATGTGTATGTGCTTACAGATTCCCAGCTAACCAGCTCTCCCTCTAATGGGATATTCAGCAATTTTTAGTGTTTTATCCGTTAGTTTTAGCAAGCGGTCGAGACAAGCAGAGAGTTGAGCAATAGTATATTTTGACAGGAAAAAATAAACCAGAATTGCAGAAACAAAGATATTTTTACGTTTCCTGTTTGCAGTTGTTAACCTGGTAATCTGGAACTACGTGAGAGCTGCTGGAGTTACGGTGCCTTGTTGTTTTTATGGAATTGCTCTTGGATTTCATTGCGTTTTCCTCTTTTAGCAAAATATATGGTACATTTACTCTCAGAAACACCATTTCTCCTGGAAGTTTTCATCTGCCAGACTGGAAGGATGTCACAAGTGAAAAGAAGACGTGAGATATTTCTGCTGGGAGTCAGTAGTTGTGGTTTTTTTGTTAAACCTCCATTTTTGCTGTTAACATCTCAATGGAAGGGGATGGAAATGTGAAAATTGGCTGGAGCGCTGTTCCTGTGCCATATGTGCTGTGTCCCACGTGTCAGGAGCACATGGAAAGCCAGGGATCTTTATTCAGGAGCACAGTCCCCATAGCCAGGTTCTAAGTGGTATTTAGTCCCCTTATTGAGCATCTTAGCAAAGGCTCTGGGTTGGGGCAGGAGGGGAGGTGAAAGGGCTCAGAGTGCTGTTGCTGCTTTGTCTGTGTTTGAACAGGGAGAGCATCTCCTGGGTCACTGTGCTCTCCATTTGGGATTTCCTCTCTATTCCTGATCCTAGATCTCTTTAAATACAATTGCAGCAGTTGCTAAGGAATGTAAAATTTGAGCGTATCTAGTGTGCTGTTAATTTATTTAGCTAAACTGAGCAGTTTATTGGCTGGAGTTAGCTGGGAGCAGGAGCACTGAAACCCCTGGCTCCTTGCAGGCTGCCATGAGTACAGCATATGAACTCCTTCCTCTCCCAGAAATATTAATTGGGGAATTAAAGAATACTATCGTGGTGAGGAGTCCTGCTGGACACCTGGATGAAGAGTCATTGAGCAAAGAACTGCAAACATGTAGTGCTGCTAAGTCTTTTTTTTCCATAGTCACTTCAGAAATCCAAGTCCCAGAAGTGTCATCAGAAGGCACAAGACCTCCAGGGCTCCCAAAGTGGGAAACAATCGTGTGTGTTCCCAATCCAAAGGTTTGGGTTTTTTTATTTTCAGTTTCCAGATGCTGTATTATTGCATTAGTGAAGAGCCTCTTTCTCAGGTGTTGCCATCAATGCTTTGATGTGCTTTTGCTCATCAAGTCATCTTCTTTAGTCATGAGATGGTAAAATTGTTCATCTGAGTTAGGCTGAGAGAGTAGCTGAACAATTCTTCTGCAGCCCAAGAAATATTCTTCATTTTCTTGTTCCATACAGAGACCTTTTAATTTTTGACCATGTTTCAGCGAGTGTCTTTCACGTGTTCCACTCCACATTCATGTTTCCCTTTTGCTCTGTCTGTATTTGCAGTAACTTACCAGGCAAATGTTGGTTATCTGCATTAAACTTGTAAAGGAGCCAGTTTAAAATAACTTTACTAGTTATTTTTTAAGCAGCTTGGTTCTGAAATGGGGTTTCTACCTTTTGATTTGGCCCATGAATAAGAGCAGAAGTCTTCAGCCTTGCTTGGAGCTTGAGCAAGGAGCAAAATCTCATCAGTACGATAAACCGGCATAAGCCCAAGTGGGAGTATTTAAGAGAAGTGAAATCACTTGATGGGGTGGGCATGTGTTGGATTTAGTCACAACCATCAGAGCTACAACCCAGCAACTCCCAGGGGTTGTTGGCTGTGTGAACAATCCATCGTCAGTCCTGCAGGAGAGCTTGGTGTTCCTCAGTGGGGCAGAGTAGGAATCACCACTCCAAAGCCAACCCCAGCTGCCTGCCTTTTCCAGGAGTAAATATTGGGGTGGTTGGGGAAAATCATCCTGGTTTTCTGGTTGTTCCATTGTGATGTTGAAGAGAGGGTAAAATTTGATGATAAAACCGGAAAATCCAGCAGGGATTAAGGGCGCTGTGGGAGGATCGACCTGCAGAGCCCCCCCGGGCCCCAGGAGTGTGGGGTGGGATGTCTCCGAAACACTGGCTCAGTTTGTAACAGACCTGTGCAACTCTGTCTGTGTCCAAAAAATGAAGGGAAATAATGTATCCAACTCCGTGAGAGCCTCTTCCATCCGTTCAGGGCAGAGTGTCCTGGCATATGGAGCCTCGGCACTTTCTCCTCCAGCTTTAAAAGCAGTATCAGAAATAGTTACAGTTTTTCACCCACAGCTGCCTTTTGCCCTGGCCTATAGCTCACAGTCCCCTGCAGTTTTACTCCCACATCTTCCAGCAACCTTTGATTCCTGAGGACATTGCTGCATCCATTGAAACACACCCATTCCTTCCACAGCACCTGGTTGGTAGAACTCCGGAGAGTAAAGGCCCTCTGGATTTAAAGTTCCTGTGTAAATTGTTCAAGTCACAATTCTGTGTTAAATACTCAACATTTATGTATAATGATAGTGAAGGGGCTCCGAGAGAACTGGAGAGGGATTTTGACAGGGCTTGGAGTGACAGGGTAAGGGGCAGTGGTTTTAAACTGCCAGAGGGCAGGGTTAGATGGTATATTAGGAAGAAATTCTTCCCTGTGAGGGTGGGAGGCCCTGGCACAGATTACCCAGAGAAGCTGTGGCTGCCCCATCCCTGGAAGTGTCCAAGACCAGGCTGGATGCAGCTTGGAGCAACCTGGGCTGGTGGAAGATGTCCCTTCCCGTGGAAGGGGGTTGGAATGAGATGTGCTTTAAGGTCCCTTCCAACCCAAACCATTTCATGGTTCTATATTTTTAGACATACCAGTTAAACACAGAGGTTCAGGCAGAGGACAGGGTGATGGGATAACAGGGTTCCACTACTGGCTTTGCCCCTCCTCTCCTTTGAAGTTTTTGTCAAATTAGTTGAATATGTTAATATTGTAGATGTAATAACCTGCCGAAGAAAATTAATAGTCTATCTCTGAAAAAGGAAGAGGAATGAAAGCTGTTCTGGAAGGCCGAGTCAGAAGAGGACTGGAACAGCTGGCAGCAGTGTCATGGTCTGAGCTTGCTGGGTTTCCCCAGCTGGCCACTGGAGCTTCCTCTAGAATCCCAGAATTCCAGGCTCCAAAGGGGCATTTGCTCTCACAGGTATCCTCTTGGCTCCCCTTGTGCCAGGCACTGACTGACACTGTGTGCCATGTGTGCAGCAGCAGCCTGGGCAGTGTCTGTTCCAGAGAAGCCCAGCAAACCTGTCAGGGTGTGGAGTTGGCCTCAGCCACTTGGAATCTTCAAAAATTATTTCTTTAAGGCAGAATGTGTGTCTGGAACACACAGCTCTCCTCGAGAGCCTGCCAGGTGTCTGGCAGGGCAGAGGGGTGACAATCCACGGTGGATTTTGTGAGTGTGTGTCACCACATGTAGCTCTCATTATATCTGCTATTGGAATCATAGATCTGTGTACGTGTTGTGGTTTCTGGAAATCCAGGAAATGCCACGTGCTTGCTCTTCTGGAGGTTTGTTGGATTCCGTTCTAGGTTTCATTTTTTCTCAGCAAAATTCACCTGATTTTACATCCTGGGTAACTCCAGGGTTTGGATGTGCTCAGCTGTGTGTTCCTCCTGCACATTCACTGCTCCTGTGACTGCTTCGCAGGGAGTGTGGTGATATCCCTTTGGTTTGCGGGCTGGACGCAGCCCACTGCCCTTGTTGGGTGCTGTGGGTGTTACTGAAAGTGGGTGTTCGTGTTTCAGATGAATTCCTGATGTTTGCAAGCTGTGTCGAGGGGGAGCAGGTGAGGAAAGGGGGTGTCCATGGAGTGACTGTGGTTGAGATCCAGAGATGCCATGAGTTAAAATACCAGTGAGGAGATGGTGAGAAGTGCAGTCCTGCACTAAGTGTGTCACTGGGCAGAGTGCTCTGCTCCCAGTTGCAGACTGGGGCTGCCCTTAACTTTACACCAGTAAAGGGTTGCCCAAGCACTGGGCTTCACTGGAGGTGCCCTGGAGTGGTCCAGGGAGGGGGATGCTCCAGCAATGGCCCACCAAGGGCACTGCCCCTGCCCACCAGCTGTTAGAGAGGGCAGGACAGAGCACACAGCCCAGAGAGAGGAGTAAAGCTGCTGCACTCCATGTGTGACTCAGCTGTGAGGTACCCACCAGGCTGCTCTCCAGCTCACCAGCTACTCAAGTCACAGATACACTCAATGTCCCTTTTTACAATACTGCTGGATTTTTCCATTTTAAAATTGCTGAACTGAAGTCATGACTGAAATTCAATTACAATCCTATTTGATAAATACCCAAAGGACTGGAACAAGCAGGAGTTGGGGTTGTTCCCTGATGCTTCCAAAGCAAAGGGCAGTAGGAAATGATCAATTCAACATGTCGGTTGCAATCAGAATTGCTGTTGCCCGTTGTGTTCAATGACAAGCCAGGCCTTGATGTTTTGAAGTCCTTAAGCCTAAGCTTTTTCCCTGGAGGCTTTCTGCTGGGAGGGTGGGCAGGTCTTTTTGGTTAGTTGGGGATTATTGTTTGCTTGGGGCTTTTTTTTTTTTTTTTAGAATAAGCAGAACTGTTGTTTTGTGCTTTGGTACAAGGGAGTTTTTCAGATCCCAAGCACTTGCTACAAATGCTCTTCAGAATCGTTTCTTCTGCTTTTCTGCTTTTTCATGGTGTGAGAATGGTTTGAGGAAGGAAAGTGTGTGTCAAGGGGGTGTTTCTGAAGAGCACTTACGTGGAATCTCGCAGTGAGTGGGAGCACAGAGCCTGCCTGGCTGCCTGTGGTCACAGTCTGAACCTGCTGGCCACTGTTGCCTTTTCATTGTTCTTTCTGAATTTTGTGTTTCTTTGTGTTCTTGGAGCTCCAAAATCCACCCCCCCCCTTGCCCTCGAAGCAGAATTGATTCTTTAGCTGCAAACCATGCTGATGGGGAGGCTCAGCAGCATCAGGCATCCCAGGTCCTGCTTGTGCCACAGGGCCTTGAGGGGACAGAAATGTCACAGAAAATGTCACAATCATTTTTTAAGGAAGGATGGAGTGTCTTGGGGAGCACAGCCTGCGTGTGCTGGAAGGGTTCACTCCTCAGGTGAGGCTTTTCCCTTTGAGGAGAGCAAGTATGAGGTCTGATTTGGAAAACAGTATTAACACTTTATGCCATGTTTGTAAAAAGGCATGAAGAGTGTCTGGAGAAAAAGAGGAAGTTTATGATTTGCCTACAGAATCCCAAAATTGTTTGGGTTGGAAGCTCATTTTGTTTCAGCCTCCTGCCAGGGTGGGTTGATGTGTAGACATGTAAATCAGCTGGAGCAAAGAGCACTTTACATCAGCATGAACTCCACCATAACAATGTGCAATCTCCACTGCTAACTCACTACTAGTGGCACTGGATGTTGCTGGGTATTTTGTTTGGGTCTGTTACTGCTCCTCCACAGTTCGGAGATCATGTGTCATATTTAGGGGTTTCCATGGCAGTTTGGACCAAATTAGTTGCAAAAATGTGAAGTTAGTGGTTCATAATGCATGTGGAGTAACTTAAAAATAGGCTCAAAATTACATGAGACTTTGACATGTTTAGGCTGGTTATCAGGAAAAGGTTCTTCCCCAGAGGGTGGTTGGCACTGAACAGGCTCCCCAGGGCAGTGGGCACAGCCCCAAGGCTGCCAGAGCTCCAGGAGGGTTTGGACGACGCTCTCAGGGACAGGGTGGGACTGTTGGGGTGTCTGTGCAGGGCCAGGAGTTGGACCTGATAATCCCTGTAGGTCCTTTCCAACTCAGGATATTCCATTCCATCCCATTCCATCCCATTCCATCCCATCCCATTCCATTCCATTCCATCCCATTCCATTCCATTCCATCCCATTCCATTCCATTCCATTCCATTCCATTTCTACAGTGTTTCCTGTTGGCACCAAATTCATGTCTGCATTATTATTCACCGGTAATGACATCATCTGAAACCCAAGGAAATCAGTTTTGGACAAGTTACTTTGTTACTGCTTCCATTTGATTTCAGATTTACTTTTTAAACTTTTAAATGTGTTGTGCTTTAAAATGGCACAAACCCACATAAAAGCTTTGATAAGGAGGGGGAAGAAAAACCTCATTTCAAAGGTGCCTCATTTGCCAGAATAAGACCATAGGAGTAAACTGTCCCCCTGGGGACTGAGAAGTGGGAAGTTCTTTTTCAAGAGCACTTAGAGCTTCACCGAGATAGTATTTTGTTTGTCCTCAGCTGGATTAAAGTTTGTGGGCTTGGTTGTTGTATTTTTAAACAGGGATATGTTAAAGGTGTAAGCAGGGAAGTGCTGGTGGCTCCTGGCTCTGGGAGAGTTGGTCTTGGCTGCCAGGCAGGGCTGCTGCCATCCCAGGCAGGGCTGCTGCCATCCCAGGCAGGGCTGCTGCCATCCCAGGCAGGGCTGCTGCCATCCCAGGCAGGGCTGCTGCCATCCCAGGCAGGGTGCCATGTGTTTCCCAGAAAAGAAGCTGGGAGCTTGGTTCCATTTAAAATGTCTGGTTACATCAAATTCTGATCCTTGCTGACGAACTCTTCCTTCCATACGCTCAGAGGAGGTTTGAGCCCCTCAGGTGCCTTGTCCAGAATCTTGAAGACCCCTATGTGCTTCCTGCTGTTCTTTGCTTTTGTTCACATTCCAGTTTGGGCAGATTTACCTTATGGAATGCTGGTGTGCTGCACTGGAAGGTTGTTCACACTTCAGCTGTGTGACTCAAAGGTGTTTGGTGCTGCCCTGCTTCCATTCCAGCAGCTGCCAGGCCAGAGATTCCTTCTGGCTGTTGGTCAGATCGTCGTACCCTGAACAGTTCTGTAAATCCCACCACGTCTCCCTAGGTTAGAATGAGCATGAACCTCCCTTCCCTCCTCGGAAATTCCCAGTGCTGGGATCCCATCCAGTCATGCTGTGTTTCTCACAGGAGTAAGCTCCAGTTCAGAGCTGTGTCCTGAGACTGATGCTGTGTGTTCGCTGAGCCAGGCTCATCTGAAAATAGGGCTTAAAAGAACAGTTTTGTAAAACATAATGTTAATTTGGAGTGAATTCATTTTCTAGGAATGGCCTATGACGTTCCCCAGAGCTTGTGCTGCTGTAGCACCTGATGGGCTGCCAGTTATTGCAAGGCTTTGCAGATGTCTGTGGTGTCCTTGAGGAGATGCTGTTGTGAAAGCTGTAAGGAACAACCTCCCATGGCAGGTGTTGCTGTGGTGTGTAGGTTTGTGCTCTGTAATTGTTGATGAACAGTGATAAACCCCAAACCACACAGTCCACAGCAGGAATCAGCTCAGCAGCAGAGCACTGGGACCTGATTCAGTAAATAGAGGTTCTGTTGGAGGCAAGAGGGAGAAAAGGGGCCCCAGCATCAAACCACATTGACTTATCCATCATTGTCAACCTGTTCCATCATACAGCTTGTAAAAGGGTCCCTTTGGAGAGTGTGAGGGAGACCAGTGGTACCAGGTAGCTGATAAAGTATGTCGAGTCAGGGTGGAATTAGCAGGTGGAGCAAGTCATTATGAGTCCATGGACATAAAGGACACCATTTCACATCAGTCCAGTGCCTGGTCTCCTGGGACACCCGTGTGGTTTATGCCTGTTGCTGCCATGGTTTTCTAAACGTGCAGGTTTGCTTTGTTTCCCTGTCTCAAGTATGTTATCCATCATTCCCAGACACACCTGCCATGTGCTGTATCAGAGGTGGAGATGAAGCATCTCCACAGTGGTTGTTTTCAGCAATGGGACAGTGCTGAGCACTCTGTGGGCAGGAGGAGCCTGTACTGTCACATGGATGGGTTGTCCTGGAGGTGAGAGCTGGCTGGAGAATGGCATGGCAAGGACATGCAGAGTGCAGCATGGATGTACATGGAGATACGTAAAGCCAATTTACATCTTGAAAGAGGAATAAAATGTGATACAGCTGTAATTAGGTAATTTGAAATTTGATGTTAATCTTTTGAAAAATGTATTCGAAGTGCTAAAATGAAATAAAGATACAAGAGCAGGTCATGCAGCTCAACAACAGGAACAATCAAGAATGGTTTGGGGTTGCTGTTAATAATTTATTGGGTTGTTGTTGGGTTTAATATAGTAAGTTCTTCGTAAACATGACACTGGAAATCATTCCCATTCCTTCTTCCCTCCTTGTGATACCGTCAGCTCATTTTGGAGCTTCCCCTGTGAACGTTAGTGTTGACTCAGAATGTTTGCCATGCAAAACTGAGCATGAAAAGGTAACATCAGGGTACTATCGGGATTTCTGTATTTATAAATTTATATATATATACATAAAGAACACATACAAGTGGCACTGTGACTGAAAGTGAGAGCCAACCATTGATCAGTATTTTTAGGGAGACCTGAGCATGCTCATGCAAATTACAGTGATAAGTTACCTCAGATTTAAAAAGTAAGTTATATAAATGGTTATATAAATGGATGGCGCAATTAAAGCAAGTCAGACACTTGCAGTAGTCAGAGTTGTGTTTATGTGTATAAATACCTACATGGATGTATGAATACACACATGTACGAGTGACTATTGCTGTACAAATTTACTGATGTTGCCTGGGCAGAGCAGCTCTGACAGCCGTCGGCTGGCTTGGTTTAAAGTATTTATGCAGGCTCAGTAACTGAAACACTAAAACTTGGACTTGTGGGACCCCCCATGTAGATGTTTAACCCCAGAGGGTTGTGTACATTAAATCACTGCCATTGCTGGGTATAAGTGAGCCCTCATTTGCAAACCCACCTTTGCCAGTGTCAGTGTAGATGTGCCTATCCAGCTTGAAATCCAAACCCATTTTGTTCCCTGTGCACAGGAACAGCACCTGAACTCCTTTAGCAGTGGAGAAAGCTCTGTTTCTTCTCCAGTTCTTGATTCAAATGTCACAGGGTCTGGAGGTTCACTCTGAATCTATCCACAGAAACTGGAAATTATCCCTCAAAAGGAAACAGCAGTGAGAAAGCTCAGCCTGAGGTGCAGCTTTACACTGCTGAAATCATGGTGTGTGAGATCACAGACCAGCACGGCAGTTCTTCATACAGCAAGATTCCTTGGACGTCTTTAGATGTGCCCAGGGAGTACCTGCAGACACTTTTAGCCCCTTGGGCAGGTCCTTCTCCTTCCTCTGCCCTCCTCTTGCACATCCACAGCTTGCATTCTGGAAACAGGCACGTTCAGGATGTGGTGATTGGTGGAAATTTGGTGAGGGTGCTGTCCGTAGGCACCTGTGGGTTGGGTTATGGCAGCCTCTGAGGTGCTGCCAGGAGCATCTCCCTGCTGAGGCTGGACACTGCTGTCCTGCCACACTCTCTGCAGCCAGGGGAAGGTCCTGGAAGGGTCTGTGTACACAGCAGGGAAGGGAAAATGTAGGGACCCAGGTTTAATGGATGGGGATTGGTACAGCCAACTGCAGTGCAGCGTGACCAGTGGACAGCAGCTGAAAGTGGGATCCCGGTGTCTTTCAAAGGAAACAAGTGTTCAGAGGAGAGAGAACAGAAAGTAGCCCTGTACTAGTGACTGTGAAGAAAACTAACTGTATGCCAAGTGAAACCAGCACACCTGTCCCCAGTGTGTGAGACATCCCTGCTGTCCTCATCCCACTGTGGTTGCCGTGCGAGGGAGCGGAGCTGCTCCGAGTCCTGCGGCTTTTGGAGGATGAGTTACAAAATTAAAAATTCCTGAGGGGTCTGTTGGTTGCAGGGGGGAGCTTGTAGCAGGCCACTGTTACAGGTAGTTTGGTAAGCTGTGGGTCTTGAACAGCCGGTGTTACTGTAGGAGTGTTTGCAGTAACGCTCCTGTTAGAGAAATGGAATGGCAGGGTCATGGTGAGGCTGCAGTCAGTTTGTAGGGGGTTTACATAATGGCTGATTTCTTGATATGTTTGTGCTTATTTTTGAAAGTTAATTCCTAGAATTTCAGGGGGCAAGACATAAGGGATGTGTTTCACCAAGCAGCAGTGACATTGGTGTGTGTTACAGTGCTGCATTACAGGGGAAATGAACCAGCATGGCTTCTGCTCCTCAGATCTTGGGTTTAGGACAGCTCTTGGTGTCCCTTCTCCTGGGGGTTTCTCCTGGGAAGATGACCTGTCTGCTCAGCCACTGGTGGGGTGGCATTCCTGGTAGAGATGCCTTTCATCTTTGAGTCCTTGGGACAGCAAAGAAAGGCTGGGGTGAAGTCAAGTTCCCAGTGCTGCCTGTGGCCGTGGTGGGCTGGTGGCTGCCAGGGCTCACCCAGATTGGTTTTCCTCCAGAGGTGGTTGTGTTGTTCTGTGGGGTCTCATCCATCGTGGATGTGTGATGTGTTCTACTGAACCTTGAGACCTTGGCCTGTGGGGCCTCAAGGAACCGAGCAGTGAGACACTGATGGTTTTTGGGTTCCTGACCTTCAGCTTTGGGGAGCAGTTTTGTTGTTGGCACACACTGGTTCTCGGTAGGCCGCGTAACAGTGTGATGCTGGCAAAGACCGGGGTTGTGCAGTAGCTGCAGGTTGCTGTGATCTAGAAACTTACTTTATTTTTGTTTGATTGATTTACTTTTTTTCCAAGATGGGTGATACTTCATTTATATAACGACACCAGGGTTTTTTTTTTGCTGAGAAACAAAAGGCACATGCTAATAGCAGACACTTCCCTAAAGCAGTTTGACCTGTGATGGGCAGAAGGCGTCCTCCGAGTGAAAACGCATGCAGGCTGCATCACAGCACTTCTCTGTGGAGGAAAGTTTATGCTGGGTTTGTACAAGGCTGTTCTGACAGTGGCTTTTCCACAGTCTGCATCCTGGAGCTCTTCATGGAGCAGTGGTCAACCACTGAGGTGACACGTTGTGAGAAAGAAGTGCTGAGGCACTAATGTCACGGAATTTTGTTGATTATACAGTAATGCAAGGGTTACTTTCCTCGAGACAATTCCCTTTCCTGCTCCCTTCTGCACTGGGCAGAACATAGCCTGTGGTTTCCAAAATGTATGTGAAAATGAGTCCATTCCTGGGATGTTTTTGTTTACTGTGGCGTGTGAGAGAATGCACTTCATCACTCCATCTCTCGGTTGTGTGCAGCAGATAAATAAGGATTTATTTTGATCAACTCAGCGCTAATTCCATAGAGAAGTTTTGCAGTGTGTGTGGTGATAGTTTGTAGGGATCTGGAGAGCTGCTTGTGCAGCCTGGTGTGAGCTGGGAGCCTGAGGGAGGAAGGGTAAAGGGCAGTTTTATGCGTGAATCCACTTTGTGGTATATGACCACTAACCCAGCACAGCGTTTACATCCAGGCAAGCCCCAGGACCAGGACTCAGCTTGTGAGTGCCCTTTACTCTGTAGAGCTCTCAGTGACCTCAGGGGGAAAACATTAGTGTCCACCCAGTTGTTTTTCAGATCTCAGCCATCAGGAAGCTTAGGAGGAGTTGTTCTGCTGACAGAGGCTTTTGTTAGGAGTGTCCTGTGAGGAGACATGGCTGAGGGCATCGAGCCTGTAAGGTGAGCGTCAGGCTGGTCCATGAGTGCACCAGCAACAATCCCCAAAGCCACGTGCTCCTGGGTGTGGAGCTGCTGCTTTACTTAGGACAGGGCAGAAAGGGTTTGGGGCTGGAGGAGGATGTGCTTTAAGGTTCCTTCCAACCCAAACTGTGCTGTGATTCCATTCTGTGACTGTCGGTGGAAACAACTTCCCCTTACATTAAATGACCTGTCCTCAGTGAGGCCTGGGCTGCCCTTCCCTATTCACAACAGAAACATTCTTCAGATTGCAAGGCAAAATGCTCTGCTTCAAGCATATCCACTCTCACAAGAATATTTTCTTGAGTGTCTTCCCATGCTTCCACTCTGCCTTGGGAAACAAGTTGTTTCTGCTCAAACCCCACGTGTGCAGCAGGATGTAGTTCAAAGTCTTGCACTGCAAAGGTCTGGGCTCTCTGCTGACTGTAGGTCACAATGAGCGGTCTGAAAATGTGAAACATGAGAAAACTGAAAACTGAAACATGAGAGGAGCATTATGAGTCCCTACAAATATCCACAGTATTTACTTGTGGCAGTCTTGCATCTAGTCTTCAGTTGGGGTTGAGGTCTATTGTGTTAAGAGCTGTTGGAGATTAGAAGTCTCTCCTCAGCAGTGCTCATCATCTGTAAGACAGAACCAAACCAGAAGGTTTTAACGTCATTTTATGACAATGATTAGGCACGTTAATGCAGATCTCCCGAGCACCTGGATGTTTTATTGCAGACAAGACCGTTTTTCCCTTCTGTAGTGTTCTTTTTCTTCATTTCGCTTACTTACAAGATACTTTTTTCCCTACTGGTTCCTGTCATGTTGCTGTTACTGAAGTTATTGCATCTGTCTCTTGACTGCTAGAAGGGTCTGGAGCACAAGCCTGATGGGGAGCTCTGAGGGAGCTGGGGGGGCTCAGCCTGGGGAAAAGGAGGTTCAGGGGGGACCTTCTCACTCTCTACAACTTCCATGACAGGAGGGGTAGCTGGGGGGGAGTCGGGCTCTGCTCCCAGGGCACAAGGGAGAGGATGAGAGGAATAGCCTCAAGTTGTGGCAGGAGAGGTTTAGGTTGGCTATTGGGAAAATTCCTTCATGCAAAGAGTTGTCCAGCCCTGGCAGAGCTGCCCAGGGCAGTGGTGGAGTCACCATCCCTGGAGGGATTTAAAAGATGTGTAGATGTGGCACCTGGGGACGTGAGTTAGTGGTGGCCTCGGCAGTGCGGGGGAACTCGGTGATCTTCAGAGTCCTTTCCAACCTAAATGATTCTGTGATTCTCCTGGGCCCAGAGTCCTGTGTGGGTCACTCGGTGGAGGGGATGCTGTGTTGGTCACAGAGTGCCACCAGGATGAGCTGTGGGGAAGGGACCCTGCCCTGCAGCCGAGTATCGCTGTGCAAGGGGAGCCCCAAGATGTGCTCCGCTCGTGATGGCTTGTGTCTGAATTCTTCTGCAGAGAGCAAAAGGTGTCTGTTCAGGTCTATCTACCTCGGGCTGTGTAGCAGAAGAGCAGAGATGCTGTCCTGCTGAGCAGGCTGGGTGTCATGGCTGGTGTGTTTGGTGGTTGTTGGTGGCACCTGCACGTCAGTTGAAGTTGAAACAGAAACTGCACGTAAAGAACAGAAGGTGACCAGCGAGAGGAGCAGAGGAGAGGAAGAAAGCAATAGAGACAAAACATGTGCAGAGCAGTTTGCTTTTCACACCTGCAGGCTGTTGGATTGCCCTGAGAGCGGGAGCTCTGTCATCCCGGCAGTGTCCTGGGCTGGGATGCAGCGGGTGCTGGGCAAGGCCTGCACAATGGTGTGGTCTGCTTTGTCACCTTCCCCTGCTCCCAGGCTGGGATGAGCCCTTCTTGGCTCCCTGCAGCTGCAGTGTGGCCACCCAGCCTGGATAAAGTTTTTGCATGTGGCAGGATTCTTTTGAGGACCAGTGCTGCTTCTTTCAGTGGGGTCACATAAGGAATGAACTAAATCTAAGAGAATGATTCTGAGAGGAGGGTTATTTTTGTGGTGTTTGTTTAACAGACTTCTTGACCTTTTGGGTTGAATTCAAACTTTGGCAATTTTCTCCTTGAGTTTGGTTTTTTTCCTGCTTTTTACCACTGCCTCTTTCTCTGGTTCCCTCCCTCTTGGCGTATTTCCCATCTGCTTTTGGGAAACCCAGTAATGAGGAGGGGAAGAAGCTGGAGTGTTCAGTCTGGAGAAGAGAAGGCTTCTGGGAGACCTTAAAGCCCCTTTTAGTGCCTAAAGAGGCTCCAAGACAGCTGGAGAGGGACTTTGGAAAAGAGGTAGAGTGATAGGACAAGGAGAATGGCTTCCCACTGCCAAAGGGCAGGGTTAGATGGAATACTGGAAGAAATTCTTCCCTGTGAGGGTGGTGAGGCCCTGGCACAGGTTACCCAGAGAAGCTGTGGCTGCCCCATCCCTGCAAGTGTCCAAGGCCAGGTTGGATGGGGCTTGGAACAACCTGGGCTAGTGGAAGGTGTCCCTGCCCATGGCAGGGGGTGGAACGAGATGGGCTTTAATATCCCTTCCAACCCAAACCAATATGGGATCCTGGTGTGACTGAGAGCAGGATCTGGCTCTGATTACCCAGGTGTCACAGGAAGGTGATGAGGCTTGGGTACAAATGGGAATATGTTCCTGTGCAATAAATGGCATGAGCCATTCTCCCCGTGGTGTCAGTGGTGACACTCTTCAAGGTGTTCCTTCTGATGTCATCCTGGTGACAGGCATTGCGGAATTGTGTGACTGAGCATTGGGGTCAGTCTGTAAGTCTTTAATTATTTAAAATTATATGACAGCGAGATTGAGTAGAATTTTGAGTTGACATAAAATAATTAGGGGGAAAAAAGTCCCATTTGACACTTTTCACCCACCCCTTGTTCTTGTGAGAGTGCCATCTGTCAGCAGTAGGGATTGGGAGAGCTGGCCTTCCTTTCTAAAGCAAGGTGTATTTCCTTGCCCTGTACATTCCCTCAGTGAGAAGAGGTTGTTGGAAAATATAATTCCCTTCAAACTAAGCAGTAATTCTCCTTCGAATTATATCTTAATAAAAAAGAGAACATCTTGGGCAGTCTCTGATTTAGACACACTGCCTTTTAAATCCGTCCTAATTATAGTGCTCATCGCTTAACATTCATTTAATGAAGATCCTCATTTATATGGACAAGGTTGGCAAATAGGAATTAATGCCATTAAAACCCATGAGTCTCCCAAAGGAAACAAATCAAAAGCTCTGTGAAGGAAATGAAACCTTATTATTTATAACAAGGCAAAGCACAGAATCACCAGCCATACCTTTGTGTAGCTGGCTCAGGGGCCTGCAGCAGATCTGGTTTGGAAAGGAGCAGTGCCACGCTGCAGGGACCTGCCCATGGGCATCACTCCGGGCCGGAGCACAGCTTCCTTTGAGGAGCTTCCACTCCAAGGGTCCAGTCTTGTAGGTGGGCCTTGGCTTTTTTTTTTTTTGTCTTGGTTTCTGGATCAACACCAGACCTCCTCTCATCAGCCCCAGAAATAACCACAGTGGCTCATCCAGGCCCAAAGGTACAGATGGACGGAAGACATCACAGTTGTTTTGGTGGATCTGCAAAAGTGGGGTGGATGCACATCTCTGCTTCTGTCATTTCACTGTGTGCTGATACAGAGCTGCTTGGTTTTAAGAAACACTGTCAGATTGTTTCCAAAGGTGTTGATTTCAACAGACATGGGAGGTGGATGGTTCTCTGGCTCCTTAAAAACCTTGGTCGTGCTGAGCAGTGTTTCACTGGTGCTACAGGAATTCAAGTGATGGCAGCAAGGGTGAGGTACAAGCCTAAGAGCCCTAAGGGACCCCTGTGGCCCTCACAAATATCCCCTTACAGGAGGCTCCAAGTCTCTGGTGACCCAAGAACCCAAGGGAAGGGCTGGAGCTGTGTCAGGGCAGGCTCAGGTTGGATCTCAGGGAAAGGTTCTTCCCCCAGAGGGTGGTTGG
>JAYRBT010000023.1:20557530-20572583 GCA_036023395.1 Myiotriccus ornatus | reverse complement strand
GGCTCCCCAGGGCAGTGGGCACAGCCCCAAGGCTGCCAGAGCTCCAGGAGGGTTTGGATGATCCTCTGGGGCACAGGATGTGACTCCTGGGGATGGACCTGTGCAGGATCAGGAGCTGGACTGGATGATCCTTGTGGATCCCTTCCAGCTCAGCATATTCTGGGATTCTGTTGTTCTGTGACATAGGTAGAAAACTTCTTGGGGACTACTCCAGTGCAGGAACAGGTAGGGAGGTGTGGTCTGTTTGGAGGGAGGATTGTATTAAATAAACAGTCCTTGCTTTCAGGATGTGATTTGGCCACTGCTCACCATTTGTCACTGCTCCTTGAGGGAGCAGAATCCCAGATGTGGGCTTGCCCCAGGCCAGCAGAGCTGGTTCTGGCTCCCAGGGCAGCCCCAGGGCCGGGCTCCTGTGCTCTCAAGGCCCTGCCTGTGTTGCAACTGCAGAAGCTCCAGGTGCAGCTTTACCAAAGAGATCTGCTGTGGTTTCCCCCCTCCTCCCACCCATGCTCTGTGGTGCAGCAACAGCCACCTGGCTGTTCCCCCTCCCCAGGAGCCCAAACCCGAGGGCAGGTTCACCCCTGGGTGCAACCCCGGCATGGTGGGTCTGGTGGAGGGGGTTGTGTGGCCTGGGCAGTTTGTTCTGTAACAAACAGGGACAAGGTTCATGGCACACGTGAACAGACCCCAAAGAGTCATTTGGGTGCAGCCTCTGCAGAGAAGCATTAGTTGAAGCTCTTGTCTTGCTGTCCAGTGTCTGCAGAGGTCAGGAGGACCGGCAGAGGACTTCAACTCCAGCATGGAGATGCTCTGCAGGTCATAAAGTGTGTGCATATCATGATTGCACAAGTCTAACTGCAGGGTGGAGGCAAATGTCTTATAGATAGATGTCCTTTAAAGGTCCCATCCAACCCAAACTATTCTGTGGTTCTCTAATTCAGATTGTGCAAAACCTCTAGTTTAGAAGATAAAAACGCCTTTTCTGCAGATGGTCTCAAACATAAATCTAGAACCTGTGTTTTCTATGAGTTTCCCTGACACTAAACACCTTGTGTGAAGATTTTTGGTTCTTAAGCATGGTGGGGGTTTAAATGCAGAACGAGGAAAATAGAATTCTTACACAAGCTGAAGTTTGTAAAACGCTCTCTCAGCTCTTTCTGGAGGTTCTCTTGATACTTGGGTGAGAGAGGTGATGTTGGCTCTTGCAATGAGGAAGAACTTGGCATGAAAAGGAGAGACTGTGGATGTCATCTGTGGATGTCATCTATGGATGACATCAAGAAAGTATAAAGGAATCCAAAGAGTAGCAAAGGTTGGGAAAATACTTTTAAGTTATTACATTCCCTAAATATGATATTAACAGGGGTACAGAGATGGTCACAGCTCTCCAGGACTGCAGTCCTCTTTCCCTGTGATACATACGTGAAGATTGTGGTTCCCTGAATTGCTCTAACTGTTTTTAGGAAAGGAATACTAAATCAGTCTTGAGCTTGTCCAGGTCCTTCTGGATGGCAAGATGTAAAAAGCAAGTTACTCTTTTCTTTGCTTTGTAATGTGTTGAGATGGCAGAAATCACTGAGAACAGAAGGGAGGGAGTCAGGTCTAATGCCTCCAAAAACCAGGGAGCCTTTTCTGCCCCAATTGACCTGCTCACAAAAAGCAAGGGAGGAGGATCATTCCTAGTGTTCAGTGTAATAGGAGCAAAACTATTACACCTGAGGGAAATAGATCCTGTGATAGTGGCCCCAGTTGCTAAGTATGATTTGTTTCTGGTGTTTTTAAACTTGTTGTATGACTCAGGCATGAAGAATCCGGCTGTTGTTGATGACAGGAATCTGTAGTTCTCTGAATGCAGTTTCAATTCCCAATCGCTGCATTCTGTTTCTGTGCTCACTTTTGCTTTAGATTTCCTTGCAGTTCGGGGTGCTCCTGCTGAAAAGTGTCCAGCCTATGTTTTTAAACCTCTGCCTGTGAGTTTTGCTCTCTGGCGAGCTCAGAGCAGGCTGCCACTTTGAATAGGAGCAGCAAGCCTGCGTTCCAAGCAGCCGATCATTTCCCTGAGTGGGGAATTCTTGCTGTGGTTTGGGATTTCTGTTGAGCCCTTGGCAGATGTGGGTCTGTGGTAAACATGGAGGTGGTCCATACCCCTGAGTGCCCGTGCACTGCAGAGATGGGGCTTCACACCAACAACAGGGCAGCTTATTCTCTTCAGCACAGAGGGGCCAAGCACCTGCACTGGACAGCAACACCCCTGAAGTCCCTCGGATGTTTGCAATTAAAAAGCTATCATACAGCTGGCTTAGCTGGCTGTAATGGTTGTTTTCCAGTGAAGTCCCAAGTTCACTCACTTTTACAAATAGTTTTATAGAGGTCAAGTAATTCCTGTTTTCTCCCAAAGGGGAATGCTCTGCTGCATACCACAAGTTTGGGGGGGGGAAATAAAAATCACAAAATACGGTTCAACCAAGCAGAGAGCTGAGTTTATCCAAGACAGCAGCTCGTACAACAGGCTGAAGCACTGGGATGAAAAGGCAGGGAGAGCAAAAATCTCCAAAATCTCTGTTTTGTGAAAACATGTGGCTGATTAGATGAGACAAATCCTTCTGGTTAGGAAAAGGCTCATCTGTTTGCTCTGGAGACACAGGAGAGCATGCAGGGGAGAGCCCTGGTCAGAGTTCACCCTGGAACAGCCACTAGAAAAACATCCCGGGAGAAGTGAACCCAGGGAGCATCTCATTTCCTTGCTCTCTTCCTTCTTTCCCTTTTTCTGTCTTCTCTTGACATCTCCTGTGCCCATGGTGTTGGCTGTTGCATTTTTGGATGCTGGGATGTGAACACAAGAAACTGTTGCCACTTAAAAGTGAAGCGTGAGCCTCTCCACTGCTGGGAAGTCCTGTTTTTCATGCAGTACCTACAGCTTTGTTCAGGAGGTGGAGGCTTCTGGAACTGGACAGGTGTCCAACGACACCTTGTTGTTAAGGAAGAGCCTTATTTTGCAACACGCGATCAGTGACACACCAAGGAATGATACCAGTTGTTAAGGGGTAAGGATGAGATCAGGTTAATCCCTAATTATGACATTTCTTACCTCTAAAAATGCTGTGATTTCTTCTGTGCTGGAGAAAGAAGAGGAAGAGGAGAGAAGAGAAGGAGAAAAGTGTGAAATGCATCACCATATCCAAGGCTTAATGCAGTGCTGGTATACCAGTTTGTTTCTGGGAATAAAAGTGATTTGTAATTGGACTTATTTAAGGAGAGGGGACACGTGGTTGTGTGTAATAAGAGTTGACGTGTCAGGTGATAAAATGTCCTGAGCTTTCAATATGCTTCTGGTAAAGGGGTAAAAGTTGAAGGATTCAAGTTTAATACATTTTCTGGTTGGACACCCTGTGTTTCTCCTGTTTGGAATGGTCCTCAGGAGTGGAAAAAGCATGTGGCTTTGGTTGGTTTCAGGAGTTGGGGTCTCAGCTTATTTTTCCTTCTGCTCTATTTTTGTATCCATAGATTTGATTTTCTTTCCCATCAAAGAGCTTTTTGCTTGTTTATTTTATTTTTTCATGTTTTTCTATACTTGTCTTCTGGTTGATAATGGAGATGACATGGTTTTGACAGAACAATTAATTAATTTTTCTCCTAAAACTACATAAAATGTCACCTCCCTGCAGATGGCAAATCAAGGGCCCCAGGAACATTCATGCCATAAACCCAGTTTAATTCATGCACCTTTTAATATTGTTACCTGCATAAGAAAAATCACGGTTAACTTTGTCAGAATACTGAAGCTTGAACATCTCTTCACTGTGAACACGGAAGCAATTTCATTTTAAAGTGGCAAAGGGCAGAATTTCTAATAAAAATGTAATTTGTAGCCTCTGACTGCAAAAGCTTCTAATATGCTAATTCTCCTTTAAGTCCTTGTAACACGGGTGAGATATCAGCTTAAATAGCTGCAATATCAAAGCCTTTACTTGTCATTATTATTATTTTTTTTTCCTGCAACAGTGTCTGTAAAATTCAAACACATCCATAATAATGTTTCCCTTTTATCTCATTATCAAATTAGTTTTATACTGCCTCAACCTGAGTTAAATCACTTAACAACCATTTAAAAATCAACCATTAGGTTGGTTTAAATTGTTCCAACAAGGCATTCCTGGACGCTTGATAATTAATCTCTTAGGCCATCTTTGCTGGGTTTGGACAGAAGGGTTTCTTGAGCTGTGAGTGATGGTAGTGGCTGCTGCTCCTGCATCCCACATCCCTGCCCTCCACACCAGTTTCATCCCCAGTTCCCAGCTGGCACTACACGGCATGAACGCCGATGGGACAGCGAGCGTGGGGCTTTGCAGGATGTCTGGGAAGGGTTTTCTAGGGAAAATTTCCCCACAAAAGAGTTGCACAGCCCTGGCACAGGCTGTTTAGGGCACTGGTGGAGTCACCGTCCCTGGAGGGATTTAAAAGCCATGTAGATGTGGCACTGGGGGACATGGGTTAGTGGTGGCCTTGGCAGCGCTGGGGAGTGATTGGACTCCGTGATCTCCGGGGGCTTTTCCAACCTTAAGAATTCCGTGACTCTGTGATTTGGTCCTTCACCAAGGAAAAATGTTCTCCTTCTAATTCACTTCGGGAATGTGGTGCTTTCCTCAGGGACGTGTTTGGTCCTGCCAGATGCCTTCCCTGTCACACGGTGAAAAAGCGGCATCAGCAGATAATGCACAGTGAGAGACACCCGGCCCTGAGTGTGTTGCTGGGGGATACCCAGGTTGTCCTCATGCCCCTCCGAGCACAGAATGGTGCCTGTGCTGTGCAAACAGCAGGATGAGTTTCCCCATCTCCTTCAGGGTGTAAGTGTAGCTCTCCTCAGTTTGGGAGTTCCAGCAGCAGAGCAGGGTCCTGCCAGGATGTCAGCACACAGGTTTGGGATGTCTGTGCTATTGGAAATGGATTCTTGGACTCTTGGTAGAAACGAAGCAGATCAGTCCGCTCTTGTTCCTGCTCCACGTCCCCCACTCCCTGCCTGTCCCTGGCCAGCTCTGCCTCCGTGTTCCTTTGCTGACCCTTGTACCTCCGGCTTCATCTCACTGGCGGATCTGAATAATCACCCAGCAGTGCTACGGGGAGCTTTTCCCAGTTCTTCCCTGACAAAGGTAACACACCCAGGACTCACACTGATGCTGTTGTGGGGCCACTGTGGGATCCTGCTCCCGAGCAGGCTGCTGATGGTCCTGAGCACACCGCCTGGATCCCAAACACACCGCCTGGATCCCGAGCACACTGCCTGGGTCCCAAGAAGGCTGCCTGGATCCCAAGCACCATGCCTGGATTTTGAGCACACTGCCTGGATCCTGAGAACACTGCCTGGACCCCGAGCACACCACCTGGATCCCACACTGGCTGTGATCCCATGCCAGCCTCCTCTGGACTCGTCTGATCGTTGTAGGGAGTCAAGCGCTTGGTTCAATTCTTTTGGATGTTTGTGTTTCTCTCGGGCAAATGGGGCTGAGAAAAAAAGCTGGAGGGACCAAAGCGGAGTGTTCTCATGGAAAAAAGCAATAGATGCAAACCACAGAGCGCCATTTGTGCTGGAATTCGGGGGCTGAGGGGGAGGACACCACTGTTCAGTCACTGTAGATGACTTGGTTTTTTTCAGCTGGAGAAATGCTTTGATTCTATTCTATTGGTAATTAACCACCCTGAGAAAAAACACACTGTTAAATTGAGAAGGAGACGCTTCAGAAACTGGACGTGGGTTCTACCAAGGCTGGCAGTCCCCTTCTGTTTCTTATTCCCAGGTGGAAATGCTCAGACCAACCCAAGGGTCAGTCACGGCTCCCTGATGCCCAAATCTTGCCACATAAACCTGATACAGATGGCAGGAAACCCTTGTTCCTCTCCTGGCGGGAATGGTCTGGAGGGGCTGTTTGGCAGTCTGGCTTTAACTATGGAAACTCAGTTTCCTGTGCCTATCTCCATGTGGAAGCCACCAACAGCCCTGCTGGTGGCAGTACCTGGTGAGCCAAGCTCTGCTGGTTGAGAAGAGGGGCACAGACTGGAATGGGACGATATTTTGGCTGCAAATCCCTCAGGCAGATCAGTCAGGGGATCCCTTGGACAGTTCACACTCCCAGTTTCACGCACATTGAGGGCAGCAGCTTCTGCCTGCAAGCATCTGTAAGTGGCCAAACCTTATTCCAAAGCTGTGCTGGGGCTGGAAAAGTTGACTGTCTGTTCTAGGGGCCCGCTGGAGTTTGAGGTCAGTTATTTTTACTTCTCTGCCTTGTTCTCGTTAGATGTTTGACTCGCTCTCAGAACAATGGCTCCCACCACACTGCAGCCATCGCCCTGTGCCATGGCTGGTCAAACCTCCTCCCATCCAGTGCCCAAGGGTCTCATCTCCTTGCTTTAGCTAAATCCAGGCTTTTCAAGCCCTTGGAGAGAGCCTAATCCATACCTTTACTGAGCTTAGCGAGACGAATCCAGTGGCATAAACAGCTGACACAGCTTTGTGGGTAGAGGAATCCTCTACATTCTCTTACTCTGGCTCTAATCTGCCAGGGTTTGTTTAAATTTTCTACTGATAAATCTGGTATTTTTCTGCTAGTTTTTCTGGTATTTTCTACTAGTCTGATATTTTTCTCTCTGTATGTACTGCACTCTGAGGACTGGGCTGTTGTGATGATGATTTTTCCTGTCTGCAAATTTCAGTTTTCCGTTCTGTCTGCCCAGGGACACACAGTGATTTTGTATTTTTTCAACTAACTGTTTAATGAAAAGTATCAGCCAAATCTGTAGTTGCTTTGACACATTTCTGAAATAATGACTCTTGTTCCCAGGCTGGGCTTACATTGATGAGAGAGTCTCTGGCTTTGCTTGCAGAGCTTCTCTCAGCCTGGGCTTTGTTTTGGAGGGACCAGGCTCCCACACTGGCAGCTGCAACAAGGGGACCATACCCACCCAGGTTTCTGGCAGGATCTTATTTTGACAGAAGGTTTACAATGGTAATAAAAGAAGCTGTGTTTCTGTATCTTAACTAGTTTGGCCTTTCCCAACTTGGTTGCAGCTTTGACTTTGTTGATGCTTTTCTGTAGCAGCAGGTGTGTCTGTGGCTTGTGATGGGGACCTCACACGTCCCTATGTGCCTTGGGGTCAGCAGGGGTTTGGGACTGAGGGGTCTCAGTGCTTTTCAGCAGCTGCCCCCCCTCCCCAGGGGGGTGCATTGTTGGTTCATGTACACCTGCACACCCTGCCGAGGGCACCAGAGAGCCCTGAGCTCCACAGAGCCAGGCAGGGGGGTCACAGGGACTCTGTGGAAGAGGTGGGAGCATGATCATGAGTTATCCCTCCTTTACCACTGCACCCAGAAGGTCACAGCCTCCCTGCATCTGGACCATCACCAGGTGCTGCTGGTGCATCCACACATATGAATTTCTCCACTTGTTGAACTCATTTTTGGACACGTTGGTGTTGTCCTGCAGAGCTTGCACAGCATGAGAGTGATTTGAGAGGTTCTGTGAAGCATGTGATAGAACCAACCCGCCCTGCTGCCTGGCCTGGGGGAGAGGAGCAACCATCCCCTGCTCTGCTTCCTACAGGGCAGAAACAGCAGCTAAACCCTTTGAATTTCTGCACTCATCGCCTCTTGGCACTGCTGGTGGATTGCCAGAGGGCAGAACATGGCCTTATGCATGGAGATGGCATTGCACGACCCCTGCCCAGGCCTTTCCCTGGCAGAAGTTCTCTGCTAGCTGAGGAGCAGTGAGAGGTGCTCTGTGCTCACTGCAGAGCACCAAAGGAGCCATTTCAGGTGGTGAAGTAGAGAAACCCCTGGAGAGCTCTTGATGTGATCCAGCCTTACTTGTATTGGGGCTTAAGGTGCCTTTGGTGTGTCTTGTGGGTGCTCTTGCCTAGCTAAGCTCCCACAGAGCCACAGCACAAGGGCTGCATCTCCCAGCACCCCACTGAACCCTTTTCTCTGTGCTGGAAGTGTGTCTTGCAGCCTGGGCTACTCCTGACAGAGGCAGCAGGAGCAGAGTCCTGTTTGCTCTTCCTCCATGGCAGGAACAGCGTCGTGCTGGACCCGGATTCTTTGGGGCTGCTCGGCACTTGGACTGTGCAGCAGCTTCTTGTCCTGGGGTGTTTCAACTCTTTGCTCTTTGGTTTTGTTCCTCCCCAGCACTGTGTTCCCCACTGGATTGTGTCCGTGCCCTGTGCCCACAGGCTGGGGGTGATGCTGCCTGTGTCGAGCCACCCAAAGTGATCCCAGTGGGATCCCTGCACAGCCTGTCCCCTTGGCAGCCACAAGTGCTGAGCTGTGTGTCTTCTTTCCCTCCTCATCTTCCTGTATGGCAACAGAGGTGGAACCCATGGAAGTTGTGCAGATGGTATCTCTTGCCAAGATCACTCCAGTACCTCGCAGCTGCCCACACATCCTTGGTGAAGATGTATTTGTGTTTTGGTTTTGTTTTGGAAAACTCTGTGTGGGTACAAAATGGTCTCCCTGGCAAAAAAACCCACTCTGTGGGACTCTGTCGTATTTTCATGCAGGTCCACAGTGGACTGGTGGTGGGCTTCTGGCTGGCAGCTTTTATAGCACCACATCAGGAGTGTAGGCTACAAAAGCCCTGTTGGTACCAGTGTACAATCCACCCAAACCTGGTTTCTGTGGAGCCCTTGGCAGTGGTAAATGCACAGGGTTTTCCTTATTAATTGTGTGCTTGGAGATGGACTTGAGCTAATGTCACATTTACCTTCTTCTATTCCAGTTGTGTCGGTGTGGAAGAGGAAGAGGCACCAGATATCGACATCTATCATTGCCCAAATTGTGAGAAAACCCACGGAAAGTCGACCTGTGAGTACGCGTGTGCTGCCAGGCCCTGCTGTGTGTTTGGACAGAAGGGCCTTTTATTTTTGTCATTGCAAAGGGCCCTAAGTATCACGTGCCATAACTATTGGAATTCAAACCAGGAGGTGAAAATTATGTTAGTGGGAGGACACCATGGCTTGGATCTCGGAGCTTTGGCTGCAGCTTCTGCGTGGCCTCAGGCGTGTGTGTGAGCTCAGGCAAGGCCCCCACCTGGAGAGCTGCAGTCCCCGGTCCCACAAGAGAAATGAGCATCCTTCCATGCCTGAATTGTGCCCACACTGAGGAATGTGGGCTAGAAAATCCCTGTGGAGGCAGCTGGTGCTAATACAGGGAGTTTTGGAAGCTACACGGTGTTTTCCGTCTGTGGATGAGAAGAGTCAGAAACAGTTTGTTGTGCTTGGCCTGGATATGGAACTGCAGCGATTTCCGTGGCAGTCAAACTTGTAGGATGCACTGAGGGTGCCAATTCTTGCAGTTCTTTCACAGAAGGTTCTCCTGAGTAAAAGTGACAGTTGATCTCAGTGGGAGTTTTGTCTGGGAAAGAACCGTGGGATGTGTTTGCTTTGGTCAGAGTAATTCACAATTTCTTTCTATTATACAATGGGTGAAAAAAAGAGAAAAGAAACCAATCCCTGTGAAAGATGAAATGCTTCACTTGAAAACCAGTTATTGTAAATAAGCAACAGTGATGGGGAGGATCTTGCTGCTCTGCAACCTCAGGGCATCCTGCAGAGGAAGAGCTGGGTGCTCATCTGCAGGAGCCAAAGGAATCCTAACAGTCTTTTTTTCAGTGTGAAATAAGGGATGGCTGGAAAGTGACTCCTTTTGTGTTAAAATTCAGCATTTTTAACCCAAGAAATTATTTGTGCATTGCCTTACTTGTTAAAGTTTAAAAACTTTCTAGAGGGAGAGGGGAGGAGCCTGAAATGTTTGTTTTGTGGGCAAAAATGAGAATTGTTTTTCCACTATGATTTTTTAAAAGTCAAGTGTGAACTGGAAACCCGAATGACCTGCAGCTGTTCCTGTCTCCCAGAGGGTCTGCCAACAACTGGGGCCTGAACATGGAACCCACAAACTGGGAAGCTGGCAAAATGCCCCTTGAGAGGCTGGTTCTGAAAGACTTAACTAAATCAATATGTCCCTACAAAATGTTCTGGTTTAGAAGAATCAGCCTTTCTAGTGTTTTGTTGGAAGATTTCTGGAAATTGGTCACACAAATAACCACAAATCGTATTGAAGTGAGTAATTTGGGATTGGAAAGGGTTGTGCTGAAAAGAGGGGGGTGATTGCAGACACTCCCAGACTGTTCCTGACCTGGGACAGAAGCTGCAGCACAGGATCTCCAGCCTCTGTGAGTGCTGTATAACACTGAGATGAGTCTGATACTTTGATTTCCTTCACATCATGTTGAATTATGAAGGATGAAAGGCACTTTTCAGTGCGAGGGAAAAAACCCAGACAGAAGCAGCAAAACCCTGTAATCAGGAATTGAATATCAATTCTATAAAACTGGGGTGTGTCATCCTAGAATTCAAGAAATGGCAGTTGTGATAAAAAGACTTCAAGTTTAATATACCAGTTAAGATGATGAGAGTTGAATGGACAACAATATTCTGATGCTTTTAAGAAGTTGTCTGTCTATCCAGTTCTTCTTATCCAAATAAAAATCCACTGGTACATCCCTGAGCCTGCGTCACACAGCCCAGCAGAAATTGCTGCTGGAGCACAGTTCTATCCCCTTCCTTCCCAGGGACACCTTCCACTAGCCCAGGTTGCTCCAAGCCCCGTCCAGCCTGGCCTTGGACACTTCCAGGGATCCAGAGACAGCAACAGCTTCTCTGGGCAACCTGTGCCAGGGCCTGCCCACCCTCACAGGGAAGAATTTCTTCCCAACATCCCATCAAACCCTGCCCTCTGGCAGTGGGAAGCCATTCCCCCTTGTCCTGTCTCTCCAGGCCTTTGTTGAAAGTCCCTCTCCAGCTCTCCTGGAGCCCCTTTAGGCCCTGCAAGGGGCTCTCAGGTCTCTCTGGAGCCTTCTCGAGGTGAAGCCCCCCAGCTCTCCCAGCCTGGCTCCAGAGCAGAGGGGCTCCAGCCCTGGGAGCATCTCTGTGGCCTCCTCTGGACCTGCTCCAGCAGCTCCATGTCCTTCTGATGTCAGACCCCAGAGCTGGAGGCAGCACTGAAGGGGGGGACCCACCAGGTCTCCCTTGACCTGCTGCCCGTGCTGCTGGGGATGCAGTGTGGTGGGAACACAGACCAGCATCCCGTCCTGCAGGACACCAATGCCACTTTGTTTTCTCCCTTCAAATACATCACAGGCAGCTTAACCATGTGTGAGACCAATCACCAAAGTAGTGGAGTGCACAAATTCCATTTAAACATGAATTATTGCTAACCTTACCTTGAGTCCTGCTGACAAGGTCACAAGCTGCATAGCAATTCCCTCACTAACCTGTAGAATCCTGTGGAAAAAGGAGGCTGTTACCCTCTAGCCCCTCCTTGCAGGGTACAGCAGGCCAGGGAAGTTAAAAGACGGATGAAGTGAAGGCAGGACCAGCTTGGCTCAGTGCATTCCATCTGCTGGGAATTTGCATGCAGGGCGCTGCCGGGACGTCTGCGGGGGGATCGCTTCCATTTGCTGATGAACTGCCCCAGTCTATGTTTAAACTCGTTATCCAGCACTATCAGCTTTGTAATAAACAGGGAAGAGTCATTCCAGCACCAGGAGTTCAGCAGTAGGATTTAATTATTGCGAGATTAGCAAAGGGGAAACACAGACACCGATTGTCTGTTATGCAACTCGTCTGGATTTAAAAATATACGTGTATTTCTGGAGCCCGCCTTCCGCCAGATATGTTTTCCAGATGTCAAATTTAAAAATCGTTTTCCTCTCCTTACATTTTTCCACGTTACCGCTGTGGTGAGTGGCTGCTCTCAGAAGATTGCTTCCCGTCACATGGCATTTCGAGCCGTTCCCTCTTAATGAAATGTGTAGGGACTCCTCTTTGGGGAGAATCATCCATATTCGTACAACATTTTCTGACATCATTGCAATAAAATGTGAGGGCTTCGTTTGGGCAGGCTTGGCTCATTTTCATAACACAATTGGAAATGCTGGGTTTGATTGCTGCCTTGTTTGCAGCAGTGAAAATCAGGAGAAATCCTTTGGAATCGGTGCAGTTACAGAGCTGCAAGTGAGCCAAAGTCAGCCTGAGGAGCGTTTTAAGTAGTTACAAACTTTAATGGAGATCCAGTAGAAAACTCACAGTGTGCTCCTGGGTATCCCTGCTCTAGTGGAAGCATCCTGGTCTGCTGGAAAGTTCATAGAATTCATGGAATCGTAGAATCCTTTAGGTTGGAAAAAACTTCAAGATCATTGAGTCCAACCTTTGACCAATCACCACTTTGTCAACTAGACCAGAGCACTGAGTGTCACATCCAGCCTTTCCTTCAACATTTCCAGGTGACTCCACCACCTCCCTGGGCAACCCATTCCAACGCTTGACCACCCTTTGAGTGAAGAAATGCTTCTTGAGCATTCAGTTTGATGATCCCTTCTACACAAGAACATTTGAAACAATATAAATATACCTGTGGATTTTTCACTATGAGATACAGTCTTCATAAAAATATATTCCCTTTTTTCAGCTGTTGGACTTTCCAAAGGTCAAATTTGGACCAGAAAGTTCTGCAGAAAGAGAACTCTGTGATCATTTCTGAAAAAGCAGCTTTTCTGGCCAAAGGTGGAATCTGTTGCACATGGGAATGGGCCTTTAGTCGTTACTGGGGTGTTCATGGTAAAGAAAGAATGGCTGAAAATGGGCCAAAGGTAGAGTGTTTGATGTAGTCTAATGGACTGCAGCTGTCTGGGACACAGCCCCTCCTGGGGAATGTTCATCCAGGATGCCTTTGAGGGAGAGGGCAATGGAGAGGTGGGTGGGAGGGGGGGATACAAGAGGTGGATGGGGGAGATGGATACAAGAGGTGGATGGGAGAGGTAAATACGAGAGGTGAGTGGGAGAGGTACATGGGAGAGGTGGGTGCCTGCCAGCACTCTGTGCTGAGGGAAATAACTTCCTGGAGGTTTTGGAAGAGTTGCAGTGAATCTCTTAATTCAGCACTGATTTGTCGCTTTTATTTCCCGACACTCCGTGCTATCTGAAGTGCAATAAAAACCATGCTCATAGGATAAGCTCCTTAATTTTCCTCGTGACAAGTGACACCTCTTTCCCTGGGACTTGCACTCAGAGTGCAAGTGCAATCAGCACGCTCCTGGTGTTGATTCCTATGTGCTGAGAGGGGGAGGAGGCGGTGGTTGGAAAGGGAGAGAGAGGAGGAAGGTTTGGCATTCAAGCCAGGCTTGTTTCCTTTGTTACCAGGAGCATTGAATTAATACACTAAGCCTGAGAGTCATTAAGATAAAGAACTAGCAGCTTTAATGAATATCTCCAGCTAGGCTGGAGCCTGCATGGAACTAATAAACCCAACATGCTTTGTGCAAAACCTGGGATGGACTCCCTGGGAGATATCTTTCCTGGAGTTATTCCTGGATTGTGGTTGGGAAAGCAAAGTTAGCTCTTTCCAAATCTCTTGTTTTATAGCTGTGGCCTCCAGATTCCTTTCCTAATGGAAAAGTGTGTGTGTGTGTGTGCAAAGAGTGAGGAGCAGGTGCCATCTGTGAGGATTCTGCTGCCTTCCCTCACTGTTTTGATAAGAGGTCTGGACTTGGGGTAGAATACTGAGTTTCATGATGTAAAGCAGGGGTGGAAAACGAGAGTATGCTGTGAGGTGAAAATTCTATCAGTAGAGGCTTTAAATGATATGAATATGGAAAACCCCAATTTCCTACCAAAATGAGTGGGAACAGCTGAGGCAGATAGTGCTGACTCAGGGAAAAAGTGGGGCCAGTTTTTCCTGCTCTGTGTTATCCAGCTGTCAGAGGCAGGGCAGAACCACACTGACACTTGACTGACTCACATGTGCTTATTCCTGCTGGCCCTTTATCCATGATGGACTTGCCTGTGTATCCATCCCCCACTGGGAGCACAGTGGAGGGGCCTCAGTCTGTCATTGCGGCAGGCCTGAGACTTAATAACTTCCCTTTAAATCCTGGGAATAAGGGTTCTAACAATTGCAGTTGTGGTGCCTTCTCCTCTCCCCTCCCCTCCCCTCCCCTCCCCTCTCCTCTCCTCTCCTCTCTTTTTTTCTTTTCATCCCCTTTCGTTTCCTTTTCTCCTTCTCCTCCTCCTCCCTTTCCCCATCCATGCTGTGTCCAGGGCATAGCTCAACACCCATCAAACTTGATGTCAAATCTGCCACAGCTGGACAGATCTTTAGTCTAAGGTAATTCCTGACAAATATGCTGACAAAGATCCATTCTGCATGTGGAGGAAAGGGGTTTTCTGGGAGTTTCCTGAGGAGGATGGAGTGTGCAGGCTGGAGAGCCCAGGGTGTCCAGAGCCGATGTTTGCACGATGCCTGCTGGAGCTGTGCAGCTCAGCAATTCCCTGTCTGGTTGCCCTTGTGCTCCAAAACACACACACTGCTCACTCTGTGGTGGATCTTCAGGCTGCACTGGGATTGTCTGATTGAGAGCAATGTTGGAATGTGCAGGGCAGTGTCAGGGGAGTTCCCTCCACTCTGCTCACGTGAGAAATTAAACAAAGGTTTGTCCTTCCTGCCCGTGTCTTAATAATTATCTTGTACTTAACTGTCCAATCCCTTCCTTTTCAGTGAAAAAGAAAAGAAATTGGCACAAGCATGATACTGGCCAGACAACAGAGGTGAAGCCTGTGCAGAACGGGAGCCAGGTCTTTATAAAAGAGCTCCGAAGTCGGACGTTCCCCAGGTGGGTTGTTCAGCTGGAATGGGCTGGGGGGGCAATGCCTGAACAGCCACTGTCCTGGGAGGCTGGTGATGGGCCTGGCTGAAAGCATCATGGAATGACCATGTCTAAACTGCAGATGTCACAGGTTCTTCCCTTTTTTGGATTTGTGCAGCTGTATTCAGGTCTCCTCTTGCTTGAGCCCAGGTCCTGTGGATTTCCATCTTTACATCCATACTTGGATTTGGGAAGGCAAAAATCATAGAATCACAGAAAGGCTTGGGTGGGGAGGGACCTTAAAGCTCATCTCATTCCACCCCCTGCCATGGGCAGGGACACCTTCCACCAGCCCAGGTTGCTCCAAGC
>JAYRBT010000023.1:20524945-20557524 GCA_036023395.1 Myiotriccus ornatus | reverse complement strand
GGACACTTCCAGGGATCCAGGGGCAGCCACAGCTTCTCTGGGCAACCTGTGCCAGGGCCTGCCCACCCTCACAAGGACACGTTTCTTCCTAACATCTAATCTAACCCTGCCCTGTTTTAGTTTACAGCTGTTCCCCCTTGTCCTTTCACTCACTATCTGCCCGTGAAAAAAGTCACCCTCCCTCTCTTTTATAAACCCCCTTTAATCACTGGAAGGGTCTCTAAGGTTTCCCCCCAGCCTTCACTGCTCCAGGCTGAACCAGAGCATGTTTGACCCCTGGAACATCCACTTGCACAAGAAACTGACCCACTTACTGCATTGAATTATCCAGTTCTCAAAAATCCTAATGACTTTGCTGAAGTCTGTCTCCATCTTGGAAAGAACAACGACATGCTCAGTTTTCTGGGTGACAAAGGCTCTCTCACTGGGGTAATGAATAGTGCTAATTGTTGGGTGACATGTCCCACACGTTATTGGGCTGCTCCACAGCCATTTGCAAGAGTGATCATTTTCTTCTTTTAATGTAGGCCATAGCCAAATAAATCCTTAATTATTAATAGCTAATTATTTTAGAAGAATCCTTGGAGACTGGCAAAGTGTACTTGGTAAACACAAAACTTCTTCTTTTTTATGGAGAATTTAATTCCACATTTAATATGAGATACTGGTCTTGGGCTGGCTAAGGAAAAAACTGAGAATAAACCAGAAGTGTTTTGCAGCTCTTACCAGATGTTTCTTGCTGAGCTCAGGATCCAGTATTTTTACTTTCTTGGCCATTTTTATTGGGGCCTGCAAGATTTTTGTCTTAACTATCTGTCTTTTTTTTTTTTTTTTTTTTTTTTTTTTAATTTGACAGGTTGCAAAGCTCATGTAGTAAAAGATTTAAGGCCCAGGCAGACTGAGTTCAGTAACCTCAGGTGGCCTCTGAGACTGCACTCACACACGCAATATCTGTCAGTCTCTCCCAAATTGTAAAACAAACCCCACCATAACCCCCCAAATTTTCTCCTCATTTCTCACAGTAATGTGGGCGTAAGAAAATCCTGCTGCCAGATTAAAGTTTCTGAGGCAGGAGGGTCTGTAGTCTGAAGAAGTGGCTGCAAGATGGGGCCTCTGACACCCACAAAGTCTTGTGGAGAAGTTGTCTCCTCTGAAGAAGACGAGTGAGATGTGCAGGTGTCCCAGACCAAACCCCAGCACTTGTCAGTCAGGGTGAAAGGAGCTGTGGCTGCCCCATCCCTGGAGGTGTCCAAGGCCAGGTTGGACAGGGCTTGGAGCAACCTGGGATAGTGGAAGGTGTCCCTGCCCGTGGCAGGGGGGATTGAACAAGGTGGGCTTTAAGATCCCTTCCAACCCAAACCATTCTGGAATTCTGTGGGCAGGCCCAGGGTGAGGGGTTCCCCCACCCTGTGTGGTGAGGTCAGAGGAGGATCCCCCCCAGCAAAGGGGGCTCTGTGGCAGGTTGGGGGTCAGGGGTGGGGAAGGTGGTGAGGTCAGGCGTGGCAGGAGCCAGGACAGCACATCCAGCCTCATCCTCTTTCCTGCCCATTCACATCTCACACGAGATGTGAACTGGAGTGCAGGACTACTGCAGCAGAGAGCACTCTGACATTGGCTTTTACCTGCCTGGGCAGGACGGGCTTTTTGGGGAGAACCTTCAAAGTCTGACTGCTCCCAGCTGACACACAGCACATGGTGACAGGACACTTTTGGGACTGGTGGTCCTTCATATACAGTTACTTTTCTTTCCTGGAAAGATCAAGAAACCAGACTTGAATTTCCCTTGGGGGCTCTCAGTGACAATAGCTGGTGGGCCAATGGAGCTGCCCTTTCCTCATTCCCCTCGGAGCCCTCCCAGCCACTTCAAAATGATCTGCAGAATATTTCCCAAGCAATTTATTCAACTTCTTTAAAATGATTTGCAAAGTATTTCCAGTGCAATTTATTTGAGATTAGGTAATGTTTTTAATCTTACCTTCTTTAGAGTGGAACACTTAACACTAATTCCTTTAACATTGATCACCAGTAGCTCAACAGATCCTACAGCTGAGGAAAACAGCTTTTTGCCACAAGCTGTTATTTTAGGAGCTCCCAGTAGCTGGAGCACGAGGCTCAAGAGATTGATTCCGGGTGATTTTGTTGTGCCCTTCGTGCTTTGCAGTAAATGGCTTTTTGGCTTTTGGCTTACGGACCTAATTTGTGTGTAATTCCTTACCCATAGCGCCTCCCTTTCAGTAGTGACACGCAGATCATCCCAAACTGAGCGTGGAAGCCCCTCACCCTTGCATCTGTTTGGTTTTCCAGCGCTGAAGATATCGTGGTGAAGGTCCCAGGCAGCCAACTAACACCAGAGTATTTGGAGGAGAACGGCTTTGCAGAGCCCATCCTGGTGCCCAAGAAGGACGGGCTGGGCCTGGCTGTGCCCGCACCCACCTTCTACGTCAGCGACGTCGAAAACTACGTCGGTGGGTACCTGGGAGAGCGGGTGGCACTGGGCTGCTCTGGAGCCCAGCTGCTGCTTTTTAAAAAATGATACATGAATCGTATAGAAAAATTGTAAAACATGTTGTAAAATACTGTGTATGGCCTGGCTGTGCTGGCTGCAGGGTTTTTATGTAGTGGGAGCCTGTAGTTAGCAGTGAGCTCACTGTTGTTTAGTGTACCAGCTTGGCAGTGGGGCTGAGCCAGGCTGCACTGCTCTCCATAGCCCTGCACTAAAAGCAACAGCCACAGCAGGATCAAGAAATGGTTTCTGGAGGCCAGGACTTCATTGGTTACTGCCAGCTTGCTTTGTGTTGAAAGAACAGCTACACTGAAGCTCCCTCTGCCCAGGCAGCCCATTTTTTAGCAGTGGTGCCAGTGAGAGCTGTTTTCAGTGCTGCTGGTCATTTGGATTCTCTCGGCATTCTCCTGTCTCTGCCCTGAGCAGGGTGTTGTGCTGCATCTTCTCACAAGCCATCACCTCATCCCACCTGGGGAAACAGACCTTGGCCAGAAGCCATGGAAGGGCTCTGAAGTCACTTGTCTCCACATCATTCTTCCTTTAGCATGTGTGTCTTGTCTCTTGTCCTCTCGTGCTCTGTTCTTCCTCCGTGTCCCTCTCCTACCAGTCTTGTGGCAAGGCAGTGTCTCTTTGGAGCCATGACTGCAGCTCCAGTGGATCCATCTGTGTTTCATGGTTCCTTCATCTCCTTCCACAGTCTGCTAACCACCCCTCCTGCACTCCCTCACCCAAACACTGACCCGTTCCCCAGACTGGAGGGTGCCATGACCAACCACTGCCGCTCCTGACCGTAACTGTTGGATCTGCAGGGAGAAAACTGTGAATAAAGGAGAGTCATAGAATCACAGCATCAATTCAGTTTGGAAAAGACCTCTAAGATCATCGAGTCCAACTGTCCCCCTCCACACTGCCAAGGCCACCACTAACCCACATCCCCAAGTGCTGCATCCACATGGCTTTTAAATCCCTCCGGGAATGAGGAGTCCATCACTGCCCTGGGCAGCCATTCCAGTGCCTGGAATACAAGACCCCTGATGTTATTGTTACCTCTATTCCCTTGCTTCTACAGGAAACACATGTTCTGTGCCCACCTGCTACGCTCAGCAGATGTTCTCATATGCCTGAGGTGCTCCTTGGGCACCTGCTGGAGTTCTCTCAGCCTCCAGCTGAAATCATCCTCCCCACCAGCAGGACTGTTAGTCCAAAGCTGGAGGGAACAACATGGATTGTTTAATCTGAGCTGGCACCAGATTTGAGTGGAGGGCACAAATCTGTGCTGGTCCAACCTCTCTGGGGTCTGTTCACTGAAGTGGGATTTCCCAAGCAGGGATTTATCTTGCTGGTTTGTACTTAATTACCTTGGACCTGGAATGTCTTTTAGAAACAACCTGAAGGAGCAGAGGACAAACCACCAAAAATGAGACTGCCAAAGACATTGTTATATTCTGGCATTTAATGAAAAATAAATGTTTTTTTTTTCCCTTCCTAATGTGGGAAAAGCTCTGAATGTCTTTATAAAGCTCTGCCTTTCCTGTGTGTTCTCTTCTTGCCCAGTGTAAAATCCACTGATTGACTGATGCTGTTAGTATTAGCACCAGAGATTTGTATCCCACAAGGTCTGTCAGAGGAAATGTGTAAGGACTAGCAGATCATCCCTGTACTCTGATACAGAGGGGATGGATTTTTGATGTGTCATTTTGGGTAAAATAACAAAAGGTCAATTTTTTTTGGTGGCATGCCTAAAACGCTGTGGTAAAAAATGGGAACTCCTTGTTGATTTTTAGATTTTATAAGGAAAAATTTAAAATAGAGCATAAAAGAACTTGGAATTCTGTCAAATCAGTTGGAGAAGATATTGCACTTGTACAGTATTGTGATAGTAGTTCTTGTAGTAGTACAGTGTTACAGCCTGTCTGCAATCACAGGACCTTTATAACGTGGTGGGGAGGGCTTGCTCCAAGGATGCACAGGTATTTGCATTTAATTTTCACTCAGCAAATAAAATCCATAATGAAATTAACAGATCCAAAATAATGTTAATCCTTTAAAGAGAAAAGCCACAGAAATAATTATGTCAGGGACATGACTACAGAAGTTTTATGGATATTTCATGTATATACATGTCTTTCATGCATGAGTGTCTGTGTGGGTGCATACATAAACAACAGGGAGGGTACAAGGGCTGAAAAGATCAGAAAATTAGGAGACTGAGATGTTTTTGGACATATTAACTCCCCCCCCCAGCACAGAAAATGGGGCAAGGCAGGCTGCCCATCAACCTCTCTCTTTCATTGCATTCATGTGCAGGCCCAGAGCGGAGTGTTGATGTCACTGATGTCACCAAGCAGAAGGACTGCAAGATGAAGCTCAAGGAATTTGTGGATTACTATTACAGCACAAACAGGAAAAGGGTCCTTAATGTCACCAACCTGGAGTTCTCTGACACCAGGTAAGGGTTCAGCCTGCCTGTAATTACTAGAGATTTATTTATAATTTATATTCAATTTTTTATATATATATATCTCATGTCTATTTATATATAATGTTTCTATATAATAATATGGTTGTATATATTATTTTTGTCTTTATTTTATAATAATATAAGTTTTACTTATAAATAATTGTATTACTTATATAGAATTACAATTCAATTCTAATTTAAAATTCCTGAATCCCACGCTGTGTCTGGGATATGTGGCTGGGTTCAGTGGGGGAAGTTTGATCAGTGTCCCCAGTGCTTCCCTCTTTAGGGAACGCTCTTTAACTTTGGGATAGAAGCTTCTGGTTGCTCCACCTCTCCCCTGCATCATCCATACGCAGCCAGGGGAGGCACAGCATGGAATGAAGGTGCTCTTTGCTCTGTGAGGAGAAGGGTACAGGGCCCCAGTGATGGCAGCTCAGCCCTGTGTCACCAGCATTCATGTGTCATCAGCAGCCACGTGTCACAGCAGGACATTTGGGCACCTTCCAGCTTTATTTCAGCTCCAGTAGTACAGGCACAGTTCATCCAGTGCAGCTGTTTGATCAGACATAACTTGATGCTCCAGGAGGGAATGCTCTGCCTTGTCCAGGTGGGGAAGGATAATGTCCTCTGTTCCAAATATGATTTTATTTACTTGGGAGCAATGTGATAAACACCTTTAAGACCAAAGCAAGGTGGACAGGGTGACCACAGAGGTGTGATAATGCTCTCTGTGGGAGAACACGGACACAGGGGGCCTTAATTTTTAATATTCTGTGTTGTTTTTTTGGTAAGATGGGAACCCTGATGGTTGTAAGGCAACACCTTCTCCCAGCTTAAGGTGATCTTGATCTCCTTGGCACGTTCTTTTTTCAAATGTGCCGTACAGCAGTGAGCATCCCTCTTGGTGTGAGTGCATCATGCATTGCTTACTAAAATCTTCCATGTAGAGTAGCAGAGAGGGGGTAAGTAGATGAAGTGTGGCTTTAGGTGCAGTGCTACATGTCACTTTGAAATTTTGTTATATCTTTGTAATCCTACAGCATGGGTTATAGTTCTGGTTTCAGTGCTTTTGCCAGATAACCTGTGATCTGTCTGGCAGCAGCTCAGAGTCAGGGTGGTGCTGACTTCCTGAGGGCAGATTGGGGGTCATGGTGTAGATCAGCCAGATCAGATATTGGGAAGAAATTCTTCCCTGTGAGGGTGGGGAGGCCCTGGCACAGGTTTCCCAGAGAAGCTGTGGCTGCCCCATCCCTGGAAGTGTCCAGTTTCAGGTTGGATAAACCTTGGTGCAACCTGGTATCCCTGGCTGTGGGATGGGTATCCCTGCCCATGGACTAAATGGGAATGAGATGATCTTTAAGGATCCTTCCAACCCAAACGGTTCCATGATTCTGTGACTCTGTGATCATTAGCTGGTGTCAGTGCCTGAGAGTTGAGGTCCCTGCTCGGGGCTTTCCATCGCTCAGCTCACCACCTTCATCCCAGGAGTGGGCAGGTGCATCTGTAACGTATTGGGTGTCAAACAGCTGTGAGTCTTACAGGTCCTTTAGTCCTTTGGGGCAGCTGATGCTTCCAGAAGGGAAGCACCAGAGAAAGAGAAGATCCGTTTACGTGCAAACACACTACACAGATGATGATGAACGTCAGCAGGAAGATGAAGAATGGTTGTTTTGGGGAGCAATCTGTTTCAGTGAGAAGACTTGAAAAAGAAGGCTGGTGGATAATGACAAGCTCATTTTTCCCAGCTATTCCCCTGAGCCGTGTAGTTGGGATTTAGTGGTGCACACCCACTGCTGCAGAGAGCAGCTCTGCTCATTACAGGCTTCAGAGATCACCAGGATCTTCAGCAGAGATTTTTTCAGCTTTCTGCCATTATCCTCGAATAACAGGATGTCTTTGTCCTGAAGGACTGCTGGAGCTGTCGCTCATACGCTGCTAATTTAGACATTAATAGCAAATATTTTATTACTTAGCATAGACAGTGACAGTTTAATTGAATGCACTGCTCCATCTACCCTGCCATGGAAATGGAACTGTTGTCATCAGGGTTTGACACTGAGCACAGATGACATGTGGGAGCATTTAGTTTGGGTTTGAAGTGGAAATACTCTTACTGACATGGTCCAGCAGTGAATCTTCCCCTTCCACAACTATTAGCCCAAATTTTGGAGTATTTAAATCTAAAATTTAGCACATTCTGGGATGAAACACTTATTACCTGGTTCTCATGTCATTGCATTGTCTTAGCTGTGATTATAGTGTATGATATTTGTCATATATGAATTATACAAATAAATAAATACAATATGAACATATGTTCAATGTAAATTAAGATAGTAATTTGTATAAATTTTAGGTACATGTACAATATGAATGTATGCTTAATGTAAATAAATAGATTTATTTGTATAAATTATGGAAAATATAGAAAGATACATTATATATGTTGTCTTTTAAATATATTCACATTATCAACCCAAATTAGATGTTTTCCTTCTTCTGAGCTTTTAATGTAATTTAGTCAATCTAAATAAGATCACTGATTTTCAGCATCAGAACAAGTCTTATTTATCCATAAGCATTAATGTTGTTGTTATTTGGGTTATTAATATTAAGCTTAACTTGCAAGTTTTTAGGGTTTACCAGATGATTTATGTCAAAGTGCACACATTTCACTTTCTCTTCAGAAGGGGGCTGGGAAGGTGACTGTGATAACAGATCTGGTGATACCTGAGACTGCGTAGCAAGAGGCAGGGGCTGGAAAAATGCGAAGAGCGTATATTTGATCAGAGATGATGCTGCTGGAAAAAGGCAAAGGATTGTTGCTAACTGAAAATAAACCTTAAATCTCTATCTGTAAACAGTTTTCCCAAATTTTCTGAATGAAGAGCAGTTCCACTGCCACGAGAGGAGCTGCTTCAGTTTGCCATGCAAGTATTGTCACACGCTCACCTCTCGTCGTACCGGGGTCCTTGTGCTCCGTTTTAAAAAGCTGCCTGTCTGTTCTCCGTTCTCTCTGTAAGGATGTCCAGTTTTGTAGAGCCTCCTGACATCGTTAAGAAGCTGTCCTGGGTGGAAAACTATTGGCCTGATGATGCTCTGCTGGCTAAACCCAAAGTGACCAAGTACTGCCTGATCTGTGTGAAGGACAGTTACACCGACTTCCACATAGACTCCGGCGGAGCCTCTGCCTGGTACCACGTGCTCAAGGTGAGGGCTCCTGGGTTTCAGGTGTATCTTGTAACAAACTAAGTTTTACACACAAAGAACCATCATAAAAGTCTCTTGAAATTCAGCTCTCAGGTTTATTTCTCCATGGCTCTGTTGTATCTGAGCCTTATCTGCTGGAAGTGCTCCCAGCAGTGCTGGGTCTCCTGAGTGAGGAAGCACTTGGAGCATGGAAATTCAAATCCTCTGTGTATTTTGACTCTATTAGAACTTTAATATTTGTTTAGTGCCTTCTGCACATACATCACCCAAGGTCTTAAAGGTACCATGTCCTGCTTTTGCACGGTGGTGGAACCTGGCACTGTAAACATCACTCCCACAAATCTGAGCAGATGTCGTCAGCTGGTGCTTTAATTATTTCAGCCCCTCTGTACAAAGCTCACTAGCTCAATTTTATTTAAATACTGCTAAAGTACACAGTGTTGCATGTATATCTAGATAAATATTGGGGGGGGGTGTGTGTGTCTGTGCCAGTGCAGTGTTGTTTGGTTTAGCTGCTCGTTGCTGATTTTATATTTTCTAATTCAGGGAGAAAAGATATTTTATCTCATCAAACCAGCCCCTGCAAATATTTCTCTGTATGAACGCTGGCAGTCAGCAGCAAACCACAGTGAGATGTTTTTTGCAGACCAAGTGGATAAGTGTTACAAATGCACCGTTAAACAAGGCCAGACACTCTTCATCCCATCAGGTGAGCAGGCTGGGGCAGGTGGGCTTCCCTCCTCTCTTCAGAGGATCACGTCCAAAATGCCAGAGGGGTGGGATTTGACAACTTTCTCTGACAAAGTCTGAAGTCTAATTCTCGAAGGAAGTTTGATTTCATGTGCTTACAAGCAAAACAAGCAAAAAAAAAAGAACAAAACCAGACCTTTTACTGCTTTCTATTAAAATCTTAGCAGCCTTTTTTAAATACCACTAGTAGGCTGAGTGTTCCACCCATGGTCTAGCTGGGTTGCAGTAACTCCTGAATTCTCCTTCTGTATCCACCATGACATTGGTGCTTTCTGACATCTAACAGAGAATTTATATTGAATGAATTTATATTCTGACCATGACACCCCACAAAATCATTGTCACAGACATTAATCCCCAGAGACACTCAGGAAATGCAGGTACCTGCATAAGTGTGAGCGTGCACTTATGGCTGCACACTAGGCCAAAGACCTTGGTGTCACAGATTTTTGTGGGTTATTTGATAGACTCGGGCTTTCTTTGGATATTAGGGATAGTGGATTTCGTTTTTCTTGGTTCCTGGGACGATCTCTGTAAGGACAGGGAGTTGATCAGAAAATAGTGCAGGGTTTGAAGCGAACACCGTTCTGCTCCAGCCCTTCTCCCTCTCCTTCCTCTCACCTTGAACAATAATTTCCTCATTTGCATTGCTGTTTCCAGCCCTCCCTGTTACCTGTTGAAACAGTAATCCCTTTGGGACAGGGATCTTCTCTCCCCCTACGTGCATTTAAATGATGCAGAGCCCCCTCGAGCCACAGTCTGAGTGCAGGCAGTGGCAGTAACTGGTACCAGTGCTCAGGAGGCAGCAGCCAGTAGTGACATTTTTCTGTGTGTGAGTATATTCTTGCACAGAATGTTTACACACTTGAATTTTACCTCAAGTGTAAGAAGTAGAAAGTAGGTGTTTCTCTCATCACCATCTGTAGAGCAGATGGTGGAACAAACACAGAGCAATTTATAGAGATTCTCTAATCTTGAGTAGATTGTTGTATGAAAATACATGTTTGGAAAACACCTGGTTCTGACACTGTGATAAAATACATGTCAGGAGCTGTCACAGGTTTTCATGGAGATGGGAAAGCAGCTGCCATCACGCAGCAAAACAAACAGGGAGCCACTTGTTCAAAGTGTGTGTGGTTCTGAAGAGCTGTACTGGTACCTAGGGAGGAAGCTGCTCAGTAAAGTATAAACATCATGTTGTGATTAAAGTCTGTGCTACTGCCGTTCCAGTTTTTATCCTGAGGACTCCTGTCTTTCTCTTTTAGGTTGGATTTATGCAACTCTAACACCTGTAGACTGCCTGGCCTTCGCAGGACATTTTCTACACAGTCTAAGTGTTGAAATGCAGATGAGGTAATCTGGCACTGAAATCTGAAGTTGTGTAGAGGCTCAGTTTTTAATCAATGAGTAATAATAAATCACTGGCAGTAAGGCTGGTGTAGCTCTGCTGGGCAGTTTTGGGTGGTGTACCCACCTTTGTGCCCTCTGACCATGTTCCCTCATGCTGAGTTGTTCTCAGCTGCCCTTGCACCTGTTGCACAATGCACAGGAGGACATGTGAGGTGCCTGGGTTGGTTGTGGTCATGTCCTGAAGGAAGAACTGTTACAAACTGCCAGGAGTTTTACCCTGGCACCTGCCATTCAGTGCTGGATAAGCCTCCACCTACTCAGCTGGACTCTTTGCTCAGTGTAAGACAATACAAGTAGTTCTTTATTGATTCTGGGCAAATAATGCAATAAAACTATCATACATCTGTATCACCAGTGTCTTTTATTGGTGCTGTTATGTTCTGCTTTTGGCCTGATGCCAGACTACATGGCAGCAGCACAAAGAGGCTGCAAAGTGACCCTGGGGCTTTTGTGACACACTCGTGCCCTGTGATGCTCTAAGTTCCTGTGGTTTTGTCTTGCAGGGCATATGAGGTAGAAAGACGATTGAAAATCGTCAGTCTGACCCAGTTTCCAAACTTTGAAACAGCGTGTTGGTACATGGGGAAGCATCTACTAGAGAAATTCAAAGGTAAAACTGCATTTCCTTGCCTGCCTCGGTGGCTCAGCGTTGGGGTCTGAGAACAGTTACCCTTAATTTATGGTGATGTCCACATAAAGGATGAACAGGTGGCCAAAACTGGTCTTGTTAATGTTGGAAAACTACTTTGAACATACCAGCAGAATGTGCTGCTCCAGTCCAGCTCACCCCTGAACATCCTGCCATGGGCTCTGGGAAGGACCTGAGCTGTCCCTCTTACCTGTGCCTGTGGGAAGGTTTATTCTGCTTTATAAAATAATGCTGTAACTTTATTTTGGGTTGCCTGTGAGTTTGCATTCATTCCCTGTTTTAACTGAATGAGCTATGGGCCCTGTGAGCCCTCCTTTCTCCCTTCATCCTGCTGATCCTAGTTGAAGATGTGGGCAGGTCTCATGGACACGAGGCCACAGGAGCACTGGGAGTTAAAGCCAAGTTTTCTGTGAAGTTCCAACTCTTCCAAATCAGATTCCTGCAGAGTTGATCCAAACATCCATGTGTAAATGTTCTTTACAGATTTGCTTTGCTCTTTGCTTCTATTTCTCCTGCTACAGGATGTGTCCAGAGATATCCATCAGATCCTTCTGTAAAGAGGAAAATTTGTCTAATTAATCCACAGGGTGCTTTTCAGAATTCAGTCAGAATCAGAGAGCCACTGATGGTACCTTTTTATTCCCACAGCCTGGATGAGTGCCCACAGAAGTTAGGCATGGGTATGGGGCTGAGAAAGGAGCCAAAGGATTGCCAGTGCAGACAGAGCTGACAGGAGCACAGTGTAGGAAGGCTGAGTTGGATCTGTGACACAGTAAATATACTTCTTATTACCATCAAGTTACAGTAGGGATTCATTTGTGGGGACCAGCTCTCCAAGAGTTAACTTTAACTTTTCCAGTTAAACCTTTCCAAATTATAGACTTCCTGTAAACTGTCAGTGGTTGAATGACATTGGGCTTTTTCTCTACTTAGGTTTGCATAAAGCTGGACAACAACCTCCTGCTCATCTACTCCAAGGAGCAAAGATTCTCAACGGTGCTTTCAGGTCGTGGACTAAAAAACAGGTGGGAGAAGCAGCCTGTGTTAATTCTGGGTGTTTGTTAGTTGCTGGAGCAGAGAAAAAATGCTAGAACAAGTAACATCTCCAGAGCAAAACATTCAATTCTGAGATCCCAAAGAGGAGGAACCGGGAGAACGGGAAGGCAGGTGGTGGCTGGGATGTCATGGTGCCACACGAGGAGAGAGCAGAAAAACGGTACCACCAGAGTTTAAAAAAAGTTGCCAAAAGGACAGTGGATGAATGTTCTCCTTGATTCCAAGCATTTCCATGTGCCAACAGCAGCTCAGCAGAGGGTTTGTGCAGAGAGAGCTGGAACAACACCTGCTTTTCTGTGGGTACAAGGTGCCCAGTTCCTGCAAACCCAACACCTTAATCCAGCCAGGAAATACACACTGCTTGGAGACAAGGCTTAGAGGGATTTGAAGCCTCAATTTCCTGCTGCAGCTGTTTCAGAAGTGTTACTCTTGTTTGCATGGCTCCTAAATTTTTGGGGGACTCAGCTGCAGGAGAGAGAGCCCCCAGAACCCTCTGCTGACACAGTACCTGCCTGTACTCACTGAGGACACCAGCCTCAGACAGTGTGTCTTGGTAAATGCAGAAAAGGAATTTCCCCCAGAATCTCATGTCAGGGGGTGAGAAAAATGATGCTGCAGTTGTGAAAGTAATATCTGGAAAAAGATGATTGACTTTGTTGTCCTCTCAGGACAACTTGTTACAATAACATCAAGAAGTGGGGAAAAAGTGTATATTTTCCTTATTTGAATGTCTAATGCAGTCAAGATTGATTTCAACACTTAGGAAAAATTTGGTCCAGTCACTTCAAGAGGGTTTTTCCTCTATTTTTGAAAAAAAAAAAACATGCACAGAAACAGCAGTCTGGCTTTGTTGTGTTTTAGGCTTTAGCAGAGCATGAAGATGAACTACCAGAAAACTTCAAACCAGCACAACTCATCAAGGACCTTGCCAAAGAAATAAGATTAAGTGAGGTTTGTGCTGTTTTCATAATATTAACTATACTGGGGGTCTAGGCTGAAAAATGGGTGTATTAAAATAAAAAGGAGTTGCATGCATGAGGGTATCATCCACTGAGTGTGGTACCATATCCCACAAGGTGACAGTGGCTGGTTCAGTTCCCTTTAGAAGACTTTGTGTTACATTCCACCCCCTTTCTAACGACATCCAGAGACCTCAAAACTGAAATCTGTCTTGTCCTTTGATCCTCTTTGATGTAGTATTTAAGTTTTCTGATTGTTAGAATGGCAAGTTAAGCAGAAAATAATTTCTTTTTAATTAGTCAGTGTTAATTTTAATTGGGCAGCTATTTTACTGCTAATTTTTCCCGGGGGGGGCATGAAATGTGATTCTGCTACGTTTATCACATCAGAATTAAGTGGGAAGGGTTTGTGCTCAAGCTGATCAGCATTTTAAGCAGAAGAGTCTTCATTTCATCCATCTGTTTGTGTGGACAGTCCATCTAACAGTCCCACCTGATGGTCAACCCAGTGAGAGCTGCATTCCCTACCAAGCCTCTGGAGTTTCTCCAGGCCACACTTGTGCTTGAGGGACACGAGGGTGGGAACTGGTGAGCAGAGCCTTACTGTGGCCTCTGCTGGGATCTTCATTCCCCGGCCAGACTGACCTGTGATGCAGATCACCCTCCAGCAAACCTCTGGGGACCTTTGGGGTTTGTTTCCCCGTGGCAGGGAGGGTGCAGGTGAATACCAACCGTGAGACAGGTGGGTGTGAACACCTTGTGTTTTGTACCAAACTGCAGAACGCTTCGAAAGCCAGCAAAGCAGACACGAGTGCCAACACCACCACCGAGGAGACCTGTCCTGTGGAGAAGGAGGAGGCACCTTCACCCGTCCAAGTGACGCCTCCGCCCCCTCCCGCGGAAAAGCTCCCTAAAAAAAAGACTCCCAAAACTGTGAAAACCCCCAAACAACTCAAGCCATCCAAACCCCCCAAACCTCCCAAGCCCCCCAAGCCCCCCAAGCCTCCCAAAACACCGAAAGTGAAGGGAGAAGGCAAGAAGAAAGGAAAGAAGGCAAAGGAGAGCCCCCCACCAGCCATCCCCAACCTCGACTTGCTGGAGGCACACACCAAGGAGGCTCTGACCAAGATCGAGACGCCAAAGAAGGGGAAGGTGGGTCATGTTTTAACCTCTTCCCCTTCTCCTGCCATCGTAGGGATCAAATCACTCCGTAGGTCTCATGTAAGAAGTAATCTGTGTGACACAGTGTGAAACCCTGGCTCTGCTGATGTGAAGGAAGGGTTTGTAACTGCTGGTTCATTGCCCTCCTTTTACCCAACTGCTGGATTTGATTTGAGTGTTTGATTGGTTATTCTTTGATATGGAGCCTCCCAGAAACCCTTTGATATCAAAAGGTATCAGTGATGAGGGAACTTGTTTCTAAAGCATCAAATTTGCTTGGTATTTCGCTCTAGAAGGAGCAACTGAAGTTAGAACAATAGTTTTCTTCCACTTTTGCCCATGTAGGACAAGTTTCTTTGTGATGTCCTTGAATTCTGAATCCTTTTAATTCAGCGTGAATTTTGCTGCTGACTTCAGGAGGGGCCAGGATCCACTGAGGCACTGACAGGGGAATGTCAGAGTCGCCGTTTGTGAAGAAATACCCGTAAATCTTTCCTAAAGCACTTCTGAACTTTTAGCAGTTTGTGACACCTGTCATGGAGCAGCAGGCAGGGAGATGAGTGTGTTGGTGTATCAAGGAGAAGAGCAGCTGGTCTTCTGCACATTCTGAAGCAGCAATATTTGACTGAACCTCAGTTTTGGGTTCCGAAAGAATAAATAGGAGTCTTCAAAAATATATCATGTTATATTCCAGATAAAGCCTGTATTTCTGACATGTCAGCACTCCATCCTCATTAAGAGGACTTTTTCCTGACTATTTTTTTTCTCCAGGCTGCGAAGAATGTTCTAAATGTTCCCAATAAGGAATCTGCAAGCAAGCAGAATGAGGTGGAGAAATTTGAAGTCCGAGAGCAAAATAAAAGCAAAACAGAAGCCAAATGGAAATATAAGGTAAGGCCTCCTGCTAAATTCTGCTTCTGGTTCTGCCACATAGTGACAAGCTGAGGGTGGAGAAGCGTTCGTGGCTCTGCCTGAGCAGAGAGGACAAGCCACCAATTTTGAGTTCTCAAAGAAAAAAATTAAGCAGAAAATAATCAGTCACTGATTAAGGAAGGGGATGTGTGTGGGTGAATTCTTGAATAGCATGTGCTGAATTACCCATCTTATCCATGGTGACACCAGACTGTTAACAGTGAGATGTTCAGTGCCGATCCCTTTTGTGATCCTTGCTGGAACATAGTCCTACTGCTTCAGGTCTGCAGGAGTTCCAGAGAAATCAATAACCAACTAATAATTAACTAATAATTTATACTCAGTAACTAATTTTAATGGCATGAAATTAAAGTTAATGAAATCTGAATTATGCCACATGGATTAAAAGCTTACCTTCCTGGAGGGCTAATGGAGGGTCAGTGACATTCACTCCTGGAACAGCACATTTTGTCTGCAGGTGCAGTTAAATAAGGTGACCTCAGGCTCTCTTGCTGAAAAGATGCTTGCTGTGAAATTCTAATGACAAAAGTGCAAACAAATTCCCCTGTTACAAAACCCTCTGTTACTCACCACATTTGGGGGAACCTTATTTGGACATTGGGAAGAAATCCTTCCCTGGGAGGCTGGGGAGGCCCTGGCACAGGTTGTCCTGTGCAGCAGGATGGCTTCTCCATCCCTGGAAGTATCCAAGGCCAGGTTGGATGGGGCTTGGAGCAACCTGGGCTAGTGGAAGGTGTCCCTGCCCATGGCAGGGGGTGGAATAAGATGAGCTTTAAGGTCCCTTCCCACCCAAACCAGCCTGTGATTCTATGATTTTACAGTTCTCTTTTAATCTGTCTGTAGATGAACAGATTCTCTGAAGATACCTAGGAATCTAAAACATAAATGATGTGACATTTAACTGGTTTAATTCTTTTGTTTTGCGTTGTTTGCCTTTCAGAACAGTAAACCTGATTCACTTCTGAAAATGGAAGAGGAACACAAATCGGAAAAGACACCTTTATCAGGAAATAAGGACAACAAATTCACATTCTCTTTCTCTAATAAGAAGTTGCTTGGGTAAGTAAAAATATGTCAACACACATCAACTAAAAAAGCAGGTTGAAAAGTCATTTTTTTTTTTTTTTTTTACAAGAAGATGAAAATCTGCCTTTCTGGTCAGTGTAGAAAATACACTATCACGAAAAGTTCTAGTCGACATCCTGTTTTGAGATACAAATTGTAGGTTCAGGAATGTGTTTGTAAAGTTATTCTAATTGCTTTGGCACCCCTGAAAGTATCAAGTTGACTGAGATTTCTGCGTAGAGATACTCATTGTCTTCTACTCTGTGTTGTTGCTGATTTGTAATTTTTCTTTTCATTTCAGTTCAAAGGGAGTCAAAACCCAGCTGAATACCAGTGTGTTTGGGTCACTGCAGAATTTTAAGGAAGACAAAGCCAAACCTGTACGGGATGAATATGAATATGTGTCAGATGATGGTGAACTAAAAATTGATGAGTTTCCAATCAGAAGGAAGAAAAACACTGCAAAAAGAGAACTGCCCTGTAAGAATATTTTCTGGTTTGTCTTTATCTGCTCAACAAAGTCTTAGGTGGTGATTGTCCAGAACAATCAGCATGTGATTTGTAGTAAAGAAAGCCACATTTTACCTGTTAGTCAAATGTAAGGGAAGAGGAGGGCTGGTTTTTGGAGGGAAAAGAACCATGACTCTGTGTTTCTTTTTATTCATTCAGTTTTATCAGATAAAAAAGACAGCCTGCAGCACACTCCTGTTAAGAAGCCAAAGGTGGAGTCGGTACCATACAAGGTATGATGATATTGTTCCTTCAAAAGGACCCACTGAATGAGAGGATCTTTAAGGTCCCTTCCAGCCCAAACCCTTCTGTGATTCTGTACCTGTGATGCAGCAATTAAAGTGTTTGTTTGCTGTGGTTAGTACGAGTTCATATTATAATATCTGAGTAACTCAGAAAAAGAAAAGAGTCTGTTAAGAGAGAACTGGAGTTGACCAAAATGTTCGGCTCTAAGTAGTACTAAGAAATTCTCTTCACCCTGGTTTGTCTCTGGGATGTTCAGGAGGAATTGCAGCCCTCCTTGCCTGGGTCAGGGGCTGATGTCTGGAGAATTGGTGGCATCTCCCTGTGCAGGAGCTGAAGGAGGGAGTCCCTGGAGAGAACAGACTGGCACTCCAAGCAAGAAGGGCTGGCACCTCAGCAGCCTGAAAGCAGGGCAGGGAGGGGGAAAGAGTTGTTTTATTAGACTGGAGGCTACAGTACACAGAAATCCCAGCCCCAGGGAGATGGTCAGGTGTAGGCATCTCCCTTCCATGGCCCCACACGGCCCCTGTTCCTATGGATCTGTGCCATTCTGCTCTGTGATTTCCCAATCTCCTGCAGTGGGATGGCAGATGTGGGTCTGTCCCCATGTCTGGATTGTCAGTGTTGAGAGTCTTGCAGGGTGCAGACCTGTGCCCTGCTGCACATCTGGGCTGGCAGAGCCGTGGCCACGCAGTCCTTTCCTTTCCTGGATGGGTCATGGTCTGAAGAACTGGAGCAGGGGCTGGGAAAGCAAAGCAGCACCTGGAAACACCACTGTTAGAGTGGTCTGATCCCATGAGCAGGATCAGATCTCAGAGCTTTGGAGGGGAAAGAAAAACCCACCGTGCCTACAGACTGCAAGGATTTTTACCATGCACCTGGTTTTGTTCTTTTTATCTTTAATGAAAGTAAATTCCAAAGGCTAGCCCTGTGTCCTTGGAGGAGCAGCAGGCTGCAGGAATCATTGTGCTGTTCTTGTTGAGTAACTCAGTGAGTTTCCACCTTTTTTGAGCCTTTCCCTTGTTTTTGCAGAGCGAGGACTCGTCAGATGAAGATTTGCTGCACATTGACACTGAGGCAAAGCCGGGACGTAATTCCAAAGTAAAGAAAGAGAGTGGAAGTTCAGCAGGAATTCTTGATCTTTTGCAGGCAAGCAAGGAAGTTGGGGGTTTAGAGTATAACACCAACAGGTACGCACCAAGGGAGGATTTTCCCTCTTACCTGGGAACAAAAACTGCTCTTTTGTGGCTGTGTGTGTGTGAGAATGAATTGTGCACCTTGGCAACTGCTTTTTCTCCAGTACGCAGATTCCTCCTTTGTCCTATGGTCTAGAGGTGGGAAAGACTTTGGAGGTGTAATTTAAACAAATAGAGGATTTCACATCACTTTTAGCAATAATACTGTAACAGATGAATCATTCAAAAAGAGGAGAGAGAGCTCAGTGACTGCAGCTTGAGGGCATGAATTATGGTTTTTAATGCAGTGAAATTGTGAAGTGCAAGAAGGAAATAGGAAACTGTCTACCCTCCCTCCTCTCCCTGTCATCATTCTTCTCCCCACCAAAAAATATGGCTTGGGGAAAAAAATAAACTCTTTTGTGGGTACTTCTATTTCTGAAATGGAAATGTTTGCCTGGGCTTAGCTGTGTCTTATGTGGGACCTACTCATGTAGGTGAATGTGGGAACTGAGGCTGGACATTTTGGGATATGGTCAATAAGGTACAGCACTAGATCTTTCAGTAATCTAGACAGTGAGTGGTGATAAAAATTGGAAAACAAGGCTAGGCTAGGCTCAAATCCTGCATTCAGGACTGTCTGAAGTGAGGGGTCTGTCTGGGTCCACCTCAAACCAGCTGTGTGGGGTCATTGCCTCCACCCTTCACAGCCCAGCTCTGATCTCAGACCATCAGCAGATAGCTGGGTAAGAGAACACGCGTGTTGTTTGGAGAGAAGTTAGTGGGACTGTTCACATATTGAAGTATCTTGCTTAACTCAAACCTCAGGAACAAATCCACAAGGAAGGGGGTTTGGAAACATCAGCTGAGCTGTGGCTTCCATGCACAGAACTGCTTCTCAGGCAGGAACTGCTGCACCGTGTGCCCAGTGCTCCCTCCTCATCTGCTCGTAAGGAGATCTTTGCTGCTGCAGCCTGAAGGAAATGGTTTGTCCTCCATCTGTGGAAAAGCAGAGGTTTTCATCCAAGCACTTCCCACTGCTCCCTGGGAGCCACAGCCTCGGTGCTTTTGGAAGCTGTGGGCTGCTGGCAGAAGTTTCTGGATTCTAGATTTGTGCAAACCAAGGAATAATCCTCTGAAGGGTGAGAGTAGCAATTCTGATGTGGGAAATGATGTGACACATGTGGAAGGCTATTCTTGATTGGCTTTTTACTAAACCAGTTCCATCTTCACTTTGAAAACCCCCTTTCCCAGAAAGGCAGAACGTGTTGGGTTTCCATGCTGACTGCTGGAACCAACAGCATAATTTTCCTCCCTCCTTTCTCTAGGTCTGCCTTGGTTATACAAAGCCACAGAAGCTGTGCAGGAGGTAGAAGTAGCTGTAGGAATGGCCTGAGAGTTGAGAACAGACTGGACAGAGAGCCTGGTGCTGTCCTTTGCCCTTGCTGGGTGTTGGGGGGGTTGTGACCCAGGAAAGGTGCAGCCTGCAAATTGAAAAGGACCTGTCAAAGTGGAATGAGGAGGTCCCTCCAGAGAGGAAGACATTATCTAAGCCTGGGAAAGTTTAAAGTCATAACTGAGAATTCCAAAAGCTATGCCTCGTGGTCAAAGGGGAACATGTGGAATAAGTTACCAAGGAAAAGTTACAATATAAGAAAATATTATCAGGGTTTTGGAAAAAAAAAAAATCACTTTTTTGATGTTGGGAGAGAAGATGGAATTTGTTAAGGTTGCAGTGTGGTGACAAAGCTGCAAAGAAATCTGAAGGAGGAAGCATTGCTGAACGAGAACCATCCTCTGGTTCAACCTTCTCAACTTCATGCAGGGTGCAGAACCAGGCAGCTCAGTAGAGACACTTTGGCCTTTGGGCACCACCATTTAGGGTTCATTACTGAGGGATCCCCATCCCTGTGCTGAGCAGAGGTGGGCCACAGAGTCTCCTCTGGTTTCTCCTTCCAGTGGGGGTGGAAAAGGCTTGATTTTAAAATGAAGTCACACAGTCACTTCATCTCCTCAGAAGGCTTGTCTTGACAAGGCTGCCATTTCTAGGGATGAGGTCTGATCTCTCTTTAGTCCTGGTTTTCCTGTGTTGCTGCCCTTTCCATAGCAAGGAGGGGTTGACCAAACATCTCTCTTGGAGGGTGTGGGGAGAGGTGTCCATGTGTCTGCAGCTCCCAGGAAATCGAGTATTTTTTGTTGTCTTAGCTCAGCTGGGTCAGTGGTTCTGGATTTTCCCAACCTCTTCAGATTTGACCCCAACTCTGCTCCCTCACTTCAAAAGAAATAATAACATTAACACTTGTCTGTTTGACTGTTCCTGTGAATTCCTTTTCCATTCTGTGTTGTGGTTCATAATGGGATGAGTGTTTACATCAAATTTACAGTTGCATTTTGGCAGGTCATTAGGCATGTTGACAAGCAGCTAGGTGTGTCTAACTCTGTGAATAAAGTTGCCAGGCTAATAAGACTCCCATGCTGGAAGTCTGGTATTAAAAAAAAAAAAAAAAAAGAAAATTTATCAACTATTACAAGAATTCAAAGAAATCTTCCTTGACCACGTGCACACTACCAGCCATTTACTGCCTGCTGATGAAATGGTCCTCCAAGATTCTCTGCCTTGCCTGGGGTGTGTTTTGCTGCTTGCAAGGGGTTAAACTGCCAGAATAGAGCAGGACTCAGGCCTTTGCTTGCCCCCCCCACCCCAGCCTGGACGATGTACCCAGGGTATTTGTAGACTTTGTGGTTTCTGAAATCAAAGTCTCCCAGGCACAGTCACGTCACTGAGTTACTGCACCAGGTGGGGTGGTTCAGTGGGAATGTGTCATATCAATGCTGGCTCTGGGATAAACACTGGGCTTTGGCAGTGTGTGCTGCATCGTGATTGAAAAAAGCCCCTGATAAATGTAATTACTGTGTTTCATTTCATAATTAGGCTTGGCTTTTTAAATGGCCATAATGTGCTTTTTAAAAATAAAATGGAAGAAACATGATATGCAAACGTACTGAGTCGCAACATGATGCCAGTGTGGTCGTGTCTGACTCTCAGGAGCAATTCCCATCTTTGTCTGCTTGTAAGGCAGATGTATGTATGTATTTATGGATATACATATATATATGTATATTGTGGGTGCACCACGTAGTGGTCGTGCAGGTGGGCCACGGTGGAATCTCCTCTCACACACCAAGCAGTCTGTGCATGGATCCCTGTCAGACCAGTGCTGGAGCTGCTGCATCCCAGCACTAACTTGGGAAGCAGCTCAGGGCTTTTTCTGATAATGGCCTTACCTGAATTGTGGGAAATTTTGTTCTGTAAACTACTGGGCTGTCATTTGCAGCCACCCACCCCAAGTGCCCCGATAGCATTGCCTCAATTGCTCTATAGAGCTGCAGCTGAACATCATGTGTCAGTGGGGAGAGGGAATGGCAGAGCTCCTGCAGAAGGGCTGCTGTGAGTGTGGCAACAGGCTGAGAGAGCTGAAATGGAATATGGCAAAAGCTTGGAGGGCTGGTCTTCACCTGATCTTGAAATGAGAAAAATTACTTGTTGTGTCCAGGTCTGATTCAAAAATGGAAGGAAACACACTGGGATTGTGCTTGGCATTATTGAACTTCCATAGTTTTATATAACTGTGACTTCTCCAGAGACACCCCTCAGTCAGTAATATTCTGCTGGAATGTTGTAAATTCAGTTTCTAAATATGAGGATACAGGTGGAATGCTCAGTAATTGCTGTTGAAAGGAAGGAGATGATCTGCCTAGAGAGGCTGAACCCTTGGAGAGAGGTGACAGTGGTTGTGAAGAGTGAGGCACCAGGTCCCTCCATGATCCCCTGCATGATCCAGACTGTTGGGATCATTCCTGTGCCCAGCCTCACTGAGAAGGCAAAGCCTGAGTGCTGACTTGTTGTATTCCTGTCCCCATCACCCACTCTGTCACCTGCTGTCAGACACAGGATGCTCTTGTCAAACCTGGCTCAGTACCACGGACCCCCCTGATCCTCCTTTTCTCCAGGCTGAGCCCCCACAGCTCCCTCAGCTGCTCCTCATCAGACTTGTGCTCCAGACCCTTCCCCAGCTCCATTCCCTTCTCTGGACACACTCCGGCCCCTCAAGGTCTTTCTTGTCCTGAGGGGCCCAAAACTGACCCCAGGATTTGAGGTGTAACCTCACCAGTGCCCAGCACAGGGGACAGTCACTGCCCTGGGCCTGCTGGCCATACTAGTGCTGGTACAAGCCAGATAAAGGCACAAACAGCTGCCAGTCCGTTTGTTAGAGTGTCCTTTTCTCTGTGTATCCACAGGAGCATTTGTCAGCCTGAGGACAGGAACACAAGCTGCTGGGATTGAGGCAGGTCGGAGCTATCGCCCAGTGCCACCTGGCTGTGTGTTTGGAGGTGGCTGCAGGGGCAGAAACACTCTGGCTGCTTTGGTCCTGCTCCCATTCTCTTTTAAAGTGTTGTGTTTTTTTTAAAATCATTGCTGAAGCTACAGAAAGGGGATACAGCTCTTCCAGAGCTTCAAAATAGCTTCCTGAGTCATCTTGAAATTTTTCTTGGCGTAGAAAGCTGAAATACCCCTGATGGAAGCACACCAGGCACATGCCCTAATGAGAAACACTCTGCCTCATGTGCAGCTCTGTCTCTGAGACGTTTCACCCATTTCAGGTTGGAGTTTGACTCTCAGAACCACTGGTTTTGATCACATCCCACCATTCATTTGTTGAAGTTTATGTTGCTTAAGGCAGTTCCTTTCTGATTTGCCAATTTAGTGGTCAGTGTTTGATGGTCTGTTTGCAGTGTTTTGAGAGTCCAGTGTTTGGAAAAACAATTCAGGGAAAAAGAGTGGAGGAAAATATGTTAATTCCTTATAGATGGTGCAAAATATCCCTTTACCAGAGAGAAGGCAAAGGAGAAGGCAAAGGAGGGATTTAAATGACTCTTTCCTAAATAGGTTTTTTAGTGTTCTTCTCTTCACTGAGTTGTGAGCTAACACCAGTCTTAACTCATTTTCAGGATTATTTATAAACGCCCTTAGTGCCCAGAAACTTCCATTATGTCTTGTATTTTACTCTATCCTGAGCCCAAATTAAGCTCAAGCAGCAGAAAGCGATGTGGTGCTGCTGATTCTCTTGGGAAGGGCTATGTGTTCATGGCTTCTGGTTCACAGCTGTAAGAAACACCCTTGCCACAGCAAGGTTTTTTTGCATTTCACTACTTGCCCGACCTCCAAAGTTCTGGAAATAGTGGATGATGTGTTCTGCCTGTGGCAGAATTAATGTCTGGTGTTCTCTTGTGGGATTATCTGTGTTCATCTTGTTAAGTGTCAGTGCCAGTCAGAATTTACACCTCGTTTGACCTCAGCCTACTCTAGGAATGCAGTAGATGTGCTGTGTCTGCTTACAATGGGCAGTTAAATACTAGAAAGGAAGTTCAAGGAAATCTGTATCTCTCCAGGATCCCCTGTAATCAACCACATCAGAAAACCCTCCCAGTGCACTGCACAAACCTCTCAAATTACTTGTGCCCCACCATGTTGCTCTTAAGATCCTGGAAGGGTGACAGCCCCTGTTGTGAACAGGGGCCTGTGACCATGAATTTCCTTCTAGTTGTTCATGTTCTTGCTCTAATTGCTTGTACAGAGGAGAGCCCCCCACGACATCCCCCATCAATGCTGGTGCATAAGCTCTCCTTTTATAGGAGTTGGTAGTATAGATTATAAATAATATTAAAATGTGGTGATGAGGAGGAGGAGGATTTGGTAGTATAGATAAATAGTATTATTAAATATATATAGGAAGAGGAATAATATTATTAAAAGGTAAAGATGATGATGATGGTGGTGATGATGATGATAGTTGGTAGTAGAGATACTGTGCTGTTGGGATTGCAATATGGGTTTTGGAAAGTTCCCTGAGCCCTGTCCAGAGCAATGACAGTCCCCAGGGGCCTGCCCACCTCTGCCCAGCCACGTGGTGCTTCTGGGGTGTCACCCCCACATCTGAGGTGCTGTCTGGGATACTGCTGCTCCATAAAATTACCTGCTGTCCCTGGCGGTGTGTCCAGCTACTCAAAGGAACCAGGGAATCTCTTCTAGCACAAGTGTGCTGTGAAAGGAGTGAGGTGTCTGTGAGGGCTTGGTGTTTCTGGAATCACTGATGGCTCCTGTGTTTCTCCCCGTGTCCCCACAGCCAGCCACCCGCTTCCCCCAGCACCCAGGAAGCCATCCAGGGCATGCTCTCCATGGCAAACCTCCAGGCCTCGGAGTCCTGCCTTCAGACGTCGTGGGGCACCAACCAGGCCAAGAACAACTCCATCTCCACGCAGAACTCTAAAAAAACAGGTGGAGGCGGCAACAAAAACGCGGGGAAGCGGTTACTGAAGAAAAGCACAAAGAACAGCATCGACATCGAGGATTACGACGAGGATCAGGACCACTTGGATGCCTGTTTTAAGGACTCGGATTACGGTGAGTAGGAAGGCAGCAGGGAGTGCCTGGGGCTGCATGGACACACGTGTGCATGTCTGCAATACCCCATTGCTCATGGTCGCTTCCTCCTGCTCTGCCGCGGCGGCAGCGGCCGGTGTTTGGTGAGGAGGAGCGTTGGTAACACGGGGTCTGCGCCCCAAAACCAGCAAAGACCCTGTGATACCAGACCGGCTGCAGAGCCCGTGGTGACACAGCCATCCAGGCAGGCTGGAGTTGAGGACTGGCACAATGAGAAGCTCTCAAGAAATATGGAAAGCCCCTGAAACTGTAGCAGTCGGCCCAGAAACAGGAGACTGTCTCAGAAATGTGGGTCAGGCACTTGTGACAGAAATGTCCTTGTCTGCACAATGGCAATGAAACATCTGGCTGAGAGGAGAGAGAAGTTGAATTTATACATGGAAAAGGGATCCAATGGTATTTTGAGTGTTGGCAGAGAAGGCCAAGCATCTGCAGCAGAAATGGGCACAGAGCCAGTTTGCACCAGTTACATCAGTTCTGTCATAGATATCATGGAATCATGGAATGGTCTGGGTTGGAAGGGACCTTAAAGCTCATCCCATTCCACCCCCCTGCCATGGGCAGGGACACCTTCCACTGTCCCAGGTTGCTCCAAGCCCCGTCCAACCTGGCCTTGGACACTTGCAGGGCTGGGGCAGCCACAGCTTCTCTGGGCAACCTGTGGCAGTCCCTCACCACCCTCACATGGAAGAATTTCTTCCCAATATCCCACCTTACCCTGCCCTCTGGCAGTGGGAAGCCACTCCTCCTTGTTTTGTCACTTCAGGCTCTTCTCCAAAGTCCCTCTCCAGCTCTCTTGGAGCCCTTTTAGGCACTGGAAGGGGCTCTAAGATCTCTCTGAAGCCTTCTCTTCTCCAGGCTGAAGAATAATATGCAGGAGCATTTTTGTGTATAAGTGAGGAAATCAAGTGAATAAAGGGAATGCTGATAGGGACTGGGAAGCCTGAAGTGCCTAAGGGGGCAAGAAGTTGGTTTATGCTGCATAGCAGGAGAGTCTCTCCGTGTGTTTCAGTCTCCCTGGCAAGTGTGACCATCAGAAATCACTTGCTACAGTTAGGAAAGTGAAGTGGGTCTTTTCAGGTCATTAATAGAGCTGCCAAGGAGAAACGGGGCTGGTGTGACAGGTTGCAGGAGGCTGCCCAGACATTGGAATGCACTGCATGCAGTGGTACTCCTGGACATGCTTTGGAGAAGGGCAGCACAGGACTGTGGTTGACAGATGTCACACGTGCTCTCCTGAGGGGCAGATTTGCTCCCTGTGCCTGTGCTGCCAGTGAATGGAGAATGGTTGTGAGCAGGCTGGGTCTGCAGAGGCTCTGCCAGTGTGTGATCCGCAGACTTCAAGTGTCGATGGCCACGTGCCCCAGGAATGCCAACACCAGGGATGGAACAAATGGCAACTGGCAAGAAAATGAAATGCATGTGAAAAAAACAACAGAAGCTTCTTAGAACAGGCTGGGAAAAAGTTTGGGCAGAAAAGCTGGTGTTTATCCCAGAGGGCTGTGAAGAGCCCATTCGTAGAGTGGCTCAGCTTCATCTAGAGAAGAGGAGCCTGAGGTCAGACCTCATCAGGATCTGCAGCTCCTCCAGAGGGGCAGCTCTGATCTCTGCTCTGTGTGACTGGTGACAGGACCCGAGGGAACAGCTGGAGCTGTGCCAGGGGGAGCTTAGGCTGCATATCAGGAAAAGGTTCTGCCCAGAGGATGGTCAGGCACTGGAACAGGCTCCCCAGGGCAGTGGGCACAGCACCAAGACTGCCAGAGCCCAAGGAGTGTTTGGACAACACTCTCAGGGATAGGGTGGGATTCTTGGGGTGTCCTGGGCAGGGCCAGGAGTTGGACTGATGATCCTTATGAGTCCCTTCCAGCTCAGGAGATCCTGTGATTACAGAGTACCCAAAAAGTATCCAGTCACAGTTTAATGACAACAGCTCCCAAGGGCAGTGTGTGGATGAGAGTAGAGGAAAGTCCCCTGAGTGTCACTTCTGGGGACTATCCAGCTGTGGTGCCTGTGGTCACCGCACCTGGACCCACAATGTGCAGGGTAGAGCTGTTTCCTACACTGAAACTATTGCCTTTGTTTCCTGCTGTAGTTTACCCTTCTCTCGAATCAGATGAAGATAATCCAGTTTTCAAATCCCGATCAAAGAAAAGGAAAAGTTCAGATGATGCCCCTTACAGTCCGACGGGTAAGTCCACGTGGTCTGTGCTGCCCAGACTCAGGCTAAGACGTGCAGGTCCCTAAAAACCAATAATTTTTCCAGGAGTGTGGAAACTAACACCATAACTAGTGATTTCTTCATCATGTGAAGGATTAACTCTTTCCAGCGCAGTGGGCGATTCATGCACTGTGATTCCTGCTGAGCAGTGTTAGCCTTCCTCTTTCAATCAGCTGGCAGGAAAAAAATCATTCCTTGGTTGGTTTATTTCTCCTCACACCCTTGGTAATGGATCAATTGGTGGCACCTTAGCAGTGGAGTAACAGTCAATCCCCAGATAGCTGAGTAGCCATGGATTTTAGGTGGTGAATGTGGGAATAGTGAGAGAGGGAGGGAATAGTCTCCTCCAAGCTCAGCCAAAGCTGGGTGGGTTTGTTGGACTCACCAGAGGCAGTGACAGGTGAGAGGGTCCTTAGACCCCTTTAATGTGGCCCACAAGTGGGGGCCCCTCCATGGCGTGCTGTGTTTGTGACAAGCAGCCCATGTCTCATCTGCTTGTGGCACTGCATGTCCTCCCCCGAGGAGGGGTGAGCACCATCCATTTGGAAATGACGCTGGAGTCGCTCATATCCATAATGTGGGCACACACCCACACAGCTTTGGCTTCAGGTGGCCATGGAGTTGCTCAGCTGTGTGACATCTCTATCAGCAGCTTCTCCCCACGCTGCTGTGCCTGGAGGCTGTTGGCACCTCTGCCTTCAGTCACACCCTGGGAAGGGAAGGGCAGAGGCTATGCCGTCCCCATCTCTCCCTGCTGAGGAGGGCAAAGCCCCAGTGCCCCGTGCATGGCTGTGCTGCTCCCACAGGCACATCCCTCCCCTTCACCTGCCTCTGCTTGCCTTGCAGCACGAGTTGGCCCCTCAGTGCCTCGACAGGACAGGCCGGTGCGAGAGGGCACGAGAGTCGCTTCCATCGAAACTGGACTCGCCGCTGCCGCCGCCAAGTTGTCACAGCAGGTGAGAGACTGCTTGGGCAGTAGAGCTGTCAGGGGAGGAGAGCCCTGTCCCCCAGCAGAGCTGTGCCCGAGTGCAGCGCAGTGCCAGCCCTCCACAGTTTGCTCATGCCAGGGACACGAGGCTCGGCAGTCTCAGGGGAAATAAATGGGATCAAAGCCACAACACACCTGAGCACGTCACAGGGTGACAAGGGACAGAGCAAAAGCATAGGGAGGGGTGAGGGAGTGAGAATGGCTACCAGGGTAGAAGAGGAGGAGGTTGCCCCAAAGGAGTGTATTTGGTGTGTATTTAAAAGCCTGACTGGTGTGATGGCCTGTCTGCAGATGAGCTGCTGGAAAGTGTCAGGATTTGCTTCCCAAGATTTGGTGAACTGTGGGTAGTTAGGGGCCAGTTCAGCAAAGGTACTGGGGCACTTTGGGTGTTGGCAGGTGTCCAGTCTCTGAAGGGGTCAGATAGACCCCAGACAGGTGACAGGAGGAGGCGCTAAGATGACAAGGTCTGCAGGAGGAAGGTTGGTGAGGCACCTCGACAGGTTGGCGGAGATGCAGGTTGTGGTGGCTTTGGGCTTCTGCGATGTGGACTGTTGAGTAGAAGAGCTTTGAGGATGGTGGCAGGGTGTCATCAAGAAGAAACTGAAAGTAGGCAAGGGACTCAGGACGGTGACAGACGGCTGTCCTCACGGTGCACACGTCCAGGTGCAGTTACAGGTCAGGAGATGACGTGTGTGTCCTAGCGGGAAGCAGAGGCTGAATCGGTGGGATGTTTGATACCCTCCATGCTGTTGTGAAAGGGTGTGAAGACCCCTGAAGATAGGAGGTGCCAGTTTTTGTGGAAGATGGAAAGCTTTGCTCGTGCCGACCCCCGCTGCCGTGCCAGGGCGGTGTCAGTGTGGCCCTGGCTGGCTCCGCTCGCCGCAGTGCTAACGAACGAGGAGGCTCTGCCCAGGGCCTGGACGTAGAGGCACGAGAGGCAAACGTGTGTGTGCAGCTGTGAGCGAGACGGTGTCGGAACCGCCCCCCGAGCGCTTGCCCGTGGCCAACTCCGCGGGGTTTCGTTGTATCAGCAGCCTAAGCAACGCCGCTGGCCCTTGCCCTAGCTAAAGGTCTTCCGGGGATTAATCTGAGCTTCATCTTTGTCATTTTAAAGGAGGAACAGAAAGGCAAGAAGAAAAAAAATACCAAAAAGAAGCTGTCAGCCCCCAACGCAAGCAAAGCGGCTCAGGAAGGCAGCTCGCCCGAGCCGAAGCTGGAGTCACAGGCCAGCAGCCTCACAGATCACGAGTACACCGCAGGGGCCAGCACCTTTGGGGTCGCCCAGCCTAACAGGGGATCGCAGCCGATGGCACCCGGTGTTTTCCTCACACAGAGGAGACCCTCATCATCCTCGCAGAACAATGCCTCCGCCAAAGGTACCAGGAACCGCCGGGGGTTGTGGTGCAGGAGTGGGGAAGGGTGAAGCCATCGTGTAACCCGTGCCTTTTGCAGGGCCTTCACATGCCGCGTGTGCCGTGGGGATGCAGAAGTGCAGACGTTCGGATGCAGGTCAGGTCCAGTCAGAGATAGGGCCCGTGGCCTCGGCTGTCCTGGCACTGGGGGGCCAAAGAGGTGTTTTTGGGCTGTAGGTTGCAGGGAGTGAGGCATCCCATGGCAGGAGCGCTGCTGAGCATGGCCTGAGCTCGTGAGGAACACCCACAGTGTCACATCCCAGTCCAGCCTGTCTGGCAAAGCCTTGTCTGGGGAAAGATCCATCCATGAAGGCTGTTCTGTCCAGAGTAGGGCAGCACTGTGGTGGTGGGAGGGGTTGTACACCACCCTGTGCTGACTGTCCCTGAGGACACTCCTCCCAGGCAGTGTGGGGCAGGGCACACTGCAGATCTCTCTGGAGCTCAAAGGAGCAGAGGAATAGTAAACCTTGGGAGTAACACAAGTTACAGGAAGAGGTCGCTGGTTGTCTGCCACAGGGAAATTGTCCCCAAATCTGGGCTAGGACCTCCTGTTCTCTGCTTGAACTTGGATCAGGAGGTGTGGCTGAGGCAGGAGTGTGGGACGGGCACTGTGTAGTGTGAAGACTGTGTGTGATCCCACTGGGAAAGATCCTGATGTGACAAGTGAGGCAACGTGGCAGATGTTTTCTGAATCCCCTGTGTTTGAGTGGAGCAGATTAGAGGAAGTGCATGGTACCCTGGCAGCTTGGATGGGCCATAGAGGAGGACGAGTACAGCCTGTGGTAGGTGCTGGGGTCCTGCCAGGAGCTGGTAGTACCTGTGGCTTTCTGCAGAGCCAGAGCTCTGGAAGGAACGTGTTTGCCTGGAATTCTGCCTCTGTGTTGAAATGGTGGCGTTAGGGCAACAGTTCCAAGGTAGTGGAAGATGTGGTGGGAAGATGATCCATCAGATCCAGATGCTGATGGAGCCAACCCCCAGTGTGGCTGGTGGGCTGGCCAGCACAGCAGGGTGTCGTGTAGGGAGCCTGGCCAGGCACGTGGATCCCACCCTGCCCATGGGATCACTCAGTCCTCAAAGGAGGGAAGGGGTCATTGCCAAGAGAGGAGGGGCTGATGTGGCAGGGAGTGGAGCACCACCAGGTAGGGTGCACCCTGTGCAGGGTCTTAGAACAGCTGAAGGCTCTAAGGGGACTGCAAAGCATCTCTGCATGGAGCACAGGAGAGTACTGAGTGTGGGGACCACCAGGTTGGGCATCGCTGGGAATGATGGCACTATGGAAGGAAATGGTGGGATGAAGCAGAACCAGGGAGTTCTAGGACATCCTCAGGGAAGGTCTCTCAGTCTTACAGGGTGATGTGAAAGGATGAGAAATGAGGAAACTTCCTGTGGGAAGTGTCACCCGCACCATCACAGTCTTTAGGCAGCTGGGACCAGTGGAGAGGAGCCGAATCCCTGCAGGCACCACACTCGACTGACCCTGTGGCAGATCAGTGGGAAGGGGAGAGGCTGCCTGGGTTTGTGCCCAGCAGTGCTGGGGCAGTTCCTGGCTCTAAGGTGGTAGCTGGGGAGCAGCTGAGGAGCGGCCCCAGCCCCAGGACCATCACCCAGGGAGCACAGAGCTCACCAAACCACATTGCTGGGGCTCCTGGTGGTGGTGGTGTCTTTCTCATCGGGCTGAGGACAGGGAGAGATGTCCACTTGGGGTGTGTTGGAGTGCCTTGGTGCTAGTCTGGATCTGCAGGAAGGAAGCATGTGTGTCTGTGTGTGTGTTTCCAGCATCCTCCTGGTGAGGCTGGATGCAGGTGGTGTCTCTGGCACTGTGGGAAGAGAGGGCAAGGAGAAATGTGGAGATGTGGTGGTATGTGGGTTGGTCTCAGTGTGGTGGGTGAGGGACCAGGCATCCTCAGGGCAGTGCTTGTCCCAGGAGCTGTGGTGGCATGTGTGGCTCAGGATCCCTGTGCCATGTTTCCCACAGAGGAAGTCAGAGGGGAGGGCAGAGATCCCCGAGGAGCCAGCAGGTGCAGGGAGCTGTGTGTGTGTGTGTTTGTGTGTGTGTGGGTGGGTTTGTGTGTTTGTGCAGCCTCTCCCTGAGGACCAGGGTGGCACTGGTGTGGCAGGGTTTGACTGTCACGCTGTGGGCAAACAGGTGACCATGAGCAGTGAGCCAGGGCAGTGAGGGCAGCGGGGCTGGCACTGCAGAGGGCGGAGGGTCCCCAGCAGGGAGGGGTCCCTGGGGGTGGGTGGGCAGTGTTCCCCTGCTGTGGCAGGGCTGTGTTCCTCACTGAGCTCTGTCTGATGGTCCCCCACGCCTGGGGGATGCTGGTGGGTGTCCATAAGGCCCTAGGCAGGGCTGTCAATGGGCCCTCGGGGGCAGGAGGGAGCCAGAGGGTCGGTGCCTGTGGGGTGGCGTGGGGCAGGTGTGGGCCCTCACCCCAACCCCGCTCTCCTTCCAGGGAAGCGCACGAAGAAGGGGATGGCCACGGCCAAGCAGCGGCTCGGCAAGATCCTGAAGATCCACCGGAATGGGAAGCTGCTGCTCTAGTGGCTCCGGGGACACTGCCACCCAGCTCTGGGCCCCCACCACAATAATCCCTTTAACTTTCAGCGGTCGGACTGTACAGAATCCTGCTATAAATATTTTTTAATATAGATGTCCTTTCTCAGAGTGCTGAGAGCGACTAGCCGCAAAAAGTTAATACTAATCTCGGCCACCGAGGAACGTGTCGGTCCCCCCCGCTCCGGCACCGGCACCGACGCGGCTCCGGGCCTTGGGCCCCCTTCCCGCCCGGCTCCGGGGCAGAGCGGGCGGCCGTGGCCGGTGTGGCGGCAGAGCCGGGAGAGCGGGAAGGGGCCGCGAGGCCTCGTGGCGGGCGGGGCCGGCGGGGCCGAGGCGTCGGGCTGGGAGGCGGCGGGCGCGTTTCTCAGGCACCCCCCCTGCCGCCCCGCCGCCTTCCCGGGCCCCCCCCCTTTTCCTAGAATGTAGCTTGTACATAGCTTTTGGAATAACCACCGCCGGGTTTTTATACGGGGAGGGTCTCTCCGGGCGCCGCCCGCCGGTACCAGCTCTTTGCGTAACTTCTTGTACGAGGAGGGAGACAGTTATTTTACTAGCACCTTGTGGAGTGTTTCCGTGTTTTGTGACGATGTAATTTATTAATGTTTGTAGCTTTTTATATTTGTACATTTCTTATGGGCTTTGTTTATATACACACATTACCGGGGCGCGGCGCCTGCGGGGAACCAGAGCCACCCGCCGCCGTGGCACAGGGCCACCGGGGCCACCGCCAGGGCCAACGGGGCCACCGCCAGGGCCACCAGGGCCGCGCCGGCCTGGGCGTCGCGCCGGCTTTTTTTATTATGATTATGATGAT
>JAYRBT010000023.1:20489160-20507876 GCA_036023395.1 Myiotriccus ornatus | reverse complement strand
TCCAAGCCCCATCCAACCTGGCCTTGGACACTTCCAGGGATGGGGCAGCCACAGCTTCTCTGGGCAACCTGTGCCAGTTCCATACTGGTCATGGGGTTATAACCATCTTTATGATTACCATTTTCCTCTGCTGAAATTGATATTCAAATTTAAGCCAGATGTTGCTCCACCTGCACGTGAAGGCAACTCAAATCAGGTTTCTGCTTCTTCAGCTTCTGCTACACGGAATTGCATCACTCTGTGGGGGCACAACAGGGTTTAGTGCAGCTTGGGTTCTGCCAGGGTTGCCACAGGGCACACAGCATGTGTGGCTTTACCCACGTACAGGCAATCACATCACTGGGGAGCACAATGTTGTCAAGCAAAAGATCTGTGAAACCTGACTGACCTGTAAAAACGGCAGGGCTGCAACCTGAAATGGCTTTCCCCCCTGCTTTCTGTATATTTTTTTATTTTCAAATTTGTTTCTGCTATGCCCTGATTTATCAAAGCCCTAAAACACATGCTTGACTTTAAATGCCTCACTGCAGCTAAAACTAATTGCATACTTAGGCTTTGATGGCTCAAGGTCATAAAGAAATCACTCGCTTTTCCAAACAAATACTCAATATGTTAATTGCTTGCAAACCACATCCCACAGCCCCTGCAGTGATGTGTGGTTTGTGTGCCTGACTAGAGGGTTAATGTGTTCCTGCCTGGGGTTTCCCAGCCCAAATTTGGGCACTGCACAGTCACTGAGGGCACAGAACGTCCAGAGGGGTCAGACTACAGGTCTGTATCTGACAGGCAACAAAGCACCGGGAAGAACACGTGGCTGTCCTGATCCTACTGGCATGTGGCTGGGTTGGAGGTGCCTGATGTGCCACAGTTACCTGAACACATCTAAGAAGTCAAGTTTCACCTTCCTTTGTACCTTCTCAGTGCATTTGGGTTATATGGGAAAAAAAAAACACCTTCCCAACACTTGGCATTGTTTTCTCCTACCAAGAAAACTGAGGTCCAAACAATCAGAGAGATTTGCTCTTTGCAGTTTAAAAAAATCACTGGTCGAACTTGCATATTTGCATTATTGTATCCAAAGTCTTCACACACCAGTGTGTGGAAGACACCCTTAGAACACACATACCACACACAATACTTTCCTTAGAATTAATTTCTTCAGGTCCTCCAGTGTCATCCCTGGAATAACAAGAAGGTATAACAACAAGGAAGGAGTATTTTGAATGAAGTAAGGAAAGGAAAATATGGTAGAGAAAAATAACTGACTGCAGCAACGCTGGAATAAAGCGGCATGTTCCTTAAATGGTGAAAAAACTGAGAAGTCTTAGGACTTCTTAAGAAGAATTATCAAGAATATATCAATATCCCTATTGGGGATCTTATCAGTGTGCATAAGTTAGTGAAGGGAGGTGTCAGAGGTTGGACCAGGCTCTGCTTGGTGCTGCCCAGCAATAGGACAAGAGGAAATGGGCACAAACTGATGCATGAGAAGTTCCATCTGAACATGAGGAAGAACAACTTTCCTGTGCAGCGACCAAGCACTGGAACAGGTTGCACAGAGAGGGTGTGGAATCTCCCTAACTGGAGATATTCACAGAATCAGAATCCCAGAACATGCTGAGTTGGAAGGGACCCACAAGGATCATCCATCCCTGGCCCTGCACAGGACCATCCCCAAGAGTCACCCCCTGTGCCCCAGAGGATCATCCCAACCCTTCTGGAGCTCTGGCAGCCTTGGGGCTGTGACCACTCCGTGGGAAGAACCTTTTTCTGAGATCCAACCTAACCCTACCCTGACACAACCTCAGGCCACATAAAAATATATATAAGTATATAAACCTAAATATATACACACACAGAGCACACATGTAAATGCACACCATGTGTGTGTATATATACACATATATGTGTAAAAAAACCCTCATAGACATAAATATATAAATACCTAACTATGTAAATCTTTTATAAAATGTAAACATGCACATACATGAAAAAGTGAAAGCGATACTGAGTGTGCAGAGTTCCCATGGACATTTGCTCCGACAGCCTGGGCATATTCACTCCCTCCCACTGGCTGCTTTCCCCTCCAAAATTCTTAGGAGAAAGATAATATTTTAACAGTTGCAGCTTTAAAAAGCTTGATTATGACCAATCATTTCTCCCAGGCAATTGTATATTTAGCAGAAGGGAAAAATTAAACTTCCCAGGAATGAGGTTATTTAGGGCATAAAATTCAAGGAAATAGGCATTTAGGTCGTTGTGGGCATGGTTTTTATTTTCCCTAATTTTCAGATTACTTTCGATTAGGGTCTGCTCAGAGTGGAAACTTCTTGATGTGAAATAGATACTATCTAAATCATTAGAGCTCATTCATTGCCATGTGCCACCTTTTAGAGCAATTAAACCTGACCTTGGGGTTACAGAGCCGAACACTCCCCGACCCAGGGCACTTCCTCTGAATATGAATAAGCTTGGAGCACAAATACAGTCGGGCAGGATCACTCCTGGCACAGATAATGCCTTTGTTAGACAGAGCAGGGCTCTGTGGGCTCTTAGACTATGGAGTCCATTGATTCAGAACATTCGTTGTTGGGATCAGGTCCTGGGATTTTTTTCTCTTTTTTTTTTTCCCCCTGACATCTGGAGTCTATCTCTTTGCCAGCCTCTCAACCCTCCACTGAAAAAGAGAAAGTGAGGGAAACAGATGGACAGGCTCACAAACAGATAGAATAAGCCTCCCAAAAAAAAGCTTGACAAAAATTTAAAAAATTTACCAGGAGAAGGAGGAGGAGAAGAAAGAAGGAGAAGAAAGAAGACGGAGACGAAGAAGAAGAAGAAGAAGAAGAAAGAAGACGGAGACGAAGAAGAAGAAGAAGAAGAAGAAAGAAGAAGGAGAAGAAAAAGAAGAAAAAAGAATAAAAAGGAAAAGAAAAAAGAAAAAAGAAAAAGAGAAAAGAGAAAAGGAAAAAGAAAAAAGGAGGAGAAGAAGGAGAATAATAATAAGAAGAAGTAGGAGAAGAAGAAGAAGAAAAAGAAGAAAAAGAAAGTCTAAATTTTTAAGTCTTTTGGCCATTAATATTTTTGCCAAGTACATGCCAGCTGAACTCGAGTTCACTCTCAGAAACCCATCCCTGATTCTCCCCAGAGTGGTTTCTTCTCACTTTCCAACTTTAGGTAGTTCTTCCCACCACCACAAAGCCCCCAGCACCTGTGTGCCACATTTGGAGCTCTTTGATTACAAAATACTTACGGGGCAAGGATTGTCCAGTGTTTCCCTGGAAACCTCTGGCAGGCCTCGTTTCAATGCCTTCTTCCCTCGGCAGAAAAAACGCGGAAGCTGCCTCTACTGATACGGAACAGAAAAGGAGATGCTGGTAAACAATTAAGTGGGGTCTTGTTTGGAGAACAGACCTTTTCATACACTGCCAAGCTACGTTAAACAATAACTGTCAGAATCTGTTAGAAGAGTGGAAAAATGGCATTGCTTGGTGCAGAACGAATTTTGCTGGGGGTTTGCTGTCAGACTGCGTGGCACGTTCAGTCCTGTTTGCCCCATGAACTCTCAACAGCCCAAGACAGCTCCAAATGCTTTTCTTTCAGCTTTCATAATGTGTTGGGAAGGAAAGAAAAACCATCTGGCATTCCTTCACCTGGCAGGGCAACTCCTCATCAACTGCTGACCTAAAACAGACTCTCCACCATGACCTACCGAGAAATGTGTGGGAGTCACCTGCAAAGGAAAAGCCCTTTTTTGGGGTGTAATGCCACATTCCTGATGGCTGATGTGTTCAGAGCCACCTTTAGGAGACTTTGCCAACCTGTGTTTCATTACCACAATGTGAAAAGGTGGGACACCACAGGCGTCCTGTGCTTGGCAACTTCAGAGAGAATCCTTTTTTCCCTTTGTTTTTCCCCTCAATTTTCTCCATGTTTTCTACATGTAATGTGCTGAGTTCTCTAGAATTCTCTAGAAAGTCTTCTCTTTTAGCTTTGTACTCAGGCTTATGGCTTGACCTACATGCAACTTCTGTGTCTATGCCGGCTGCTGATGGCATCCACTGATGCTGGGATGAATCCAAGTAGAGCAGAAGGAATTTCTGGACAGAGAAAGACATTTTCCTGTGAAAAAGACTAAATTTTTCTGTATTGTTATTTAACAGGGGATAAAGCATTTATTGACTTTTTTAACATCCCTTCCCCCATGTATTATTCCTGTGAGCACAGCCGAAGCCAGCCCCAGGGCTGGCTCTGCACACACCTGAGGATATAATGAATATATAGATAGAATGAAGATAGAATGAGGATAGGAACACAGAGCTGCTGCCCAAGGTCTTGTTTGCATCACAACAATCTGGGGACCAGATTGCATTGCAGTTATCCAAGCTGATGGCACTGTGGGGGTGCGGATGTTGCACGGGCTCCTCTTAATAGGTTGGATAGCAGGAAACCTGTTTAGATTGGATTTCAAGAAAAGGTTCTTCCCCCAGAGGGTGGTTGGCACTGAACAGGCTCCCCAGGGCAGTGGGCACAGCCCCAAGGCTGCCAGAGCTGCAGGAGGGTTTGGATGATCCTCTGGGGCACAGGGGGTGACTCTTGGGGGCAGTGTATGGTCAAGGGTTGGACTGGATGATCCTGGGGGGTCCCTTCCAACTCAAGTATTCCATAATTCAAATAAAGACTGTTTTCCAAGCAAGTGATTCTGTTCATTTGCAAGTAGAAGTTAAAGACACTGAGGGAACCAAATGTTTCTCACTGACATAACCCAAGAAGACAAAACATGGAAAGATTCCATGTTGTGCCACTTCTGAATTCCTTTACACATCCTGTACACGAGATGGGCAAAGTCACAGCACAGTGTGAAGAAGCAAGGTCAGGACTTAAGGTCGGGAGAGCAACATTTATCCACTATGGCCTATGAAAGTCTAAAGAATTAGGAAATATCCACAGCCATGGCAGATTTAAGGATTCAGGTGTTTTTTGTTTTTTTTTTTGCAGGTATAATTACCAAAAAAGATGGTGGGGACTATTTTAAATCAGCTTTATCTGAAAATTTCAGCCAAGGTAAGGATGCAGCTGAACTCAATTGTTGTGAAAAAGGTTCTTAGATTGGATGTAGTGAGAGGTTTCCTTTCCCTGGAGAAATGCACCCATATGTCTCCCATATACACCTATTTAAGTAAAAAATTTTGAAGCAGCAAATTTCGTATGATTTCATGATCTTAAATTGTCTATAAATAATTAAGAAACACACAATATGATACAAAAATAATTAAGGTTGTTAAATTACTCTGCTCTAGTCCTCCACTTGTGTCTGTGTGGATCCAGAGGTGGGACTGTTGCCTTTCAAGATCCAATCCACATTAAAATCATTTGTTTGTTTGGGGAATGGCATTTCCAATAAGGAGATAAAGTGAAAGATTCTTTGGGAGGTAGAGCAATGAAAATAATTGTCCTTTTTCTCTTCTCAAACAAGGGCAAATTATCATTGGGCCTCATAATAAAGACAAAATGATCACAATTCCAGATGGAAATCTTATCACCTAATCCCACTGGAATGTTGTGGGTTTTCTGTTTTTTTTTCCAAATGCAGTGGCTGCTAATTCCTGGTGAACAGCACAGTAATTTGGGGATTCTGCCTGAATTTATGAATGTACAACGAAAAAAAATGTAGAAGCCAAACTCATCCCGGCTTAGCCACAATTTGGAAGTTGTTCCCTCACACAGGGTGGAATATATTTTACTTCCATGTTTTCATGGCAGTCTGGTGTTTCTCCTGCAGCTTTGGTAGCACAACAATTTAGGAATCCTGTGCTGCTTTGGTCGATGTACTCGGTGACAGGTCCTGCCTCCCCCTCTATGTGACTTTAAAAGTGACTGTCCCTACATCTGCACTGGGCTCTGCTCTGTCACCCTGATGCCCCACCGAGTTTGTCACATTTATTCATGGAATGGGATCAAAGTTACTGACTTGGAGGCCGATAGCATCACCCAGTCTCCCCAGATGATGTGTTCAGGAGTTGTTTTCCCCCAGGTTTCTGTTGAGGCATGTTCCCCCCATGCTACATCCACGACACGTATTTTAGACAGAATTCCCCATTTTTACTTCCCTTCAGCTGCAGTGCAGCAAAGCTACCCAGGGCTTTGGGCATCACTGTGTCAGTTGAGGTTTTCTATCCTTGTTTTTCAGCATTATGGGGGCAGATTGTTGCTTCCTAGTGACTGGCAAGGCAGAACTTGGAGGAAACCAAGTTCCTGTGCTAGCTGAACAGCTTCAGGGTGAAAGCTCTGACTTCATGTACAAACACAGAATCAAACCAAGCACTATTAATTACCCACTCCCAAGTGCAGCACTTGAATTCAAGAAAACAACTCTCTTCTCCTCTTGAAAGTTTCTCTCATTTCCATCCCCGAGGGAGCAACTGGTTCTCTGTGTTAAAATTGTAGAGAACTATAATGTTACTGTGCAAGGAGTATAATGAAATGCCATCCACGCTGGGATATCACACTGGGAAGGGGAGGCTGGAGATCCACACCACTGTCATCCTTCACAGAGAGCCAGCAGAGGAGGATATGAACGAAACTGTGTCTGCTCACTTAAAATATTATTTACTTGATTAGCTTTTTCTGTGAACACACACATACAAATGTTAATTAACTGACTTCAAAATTGTACTTTTCATGTCGATATGTCAAAACAAATTAGATAATAATAATAAAAAAATATTTGGAAAAAACCCAAGTGAGTCCCACCTGCTTTGACCATGGGGCAGAAAAATGAAGCCATTATCAGAAAGCAGCTGCAGAAGGAGCTTGGCCAACTGTGCCCTGACAGCATCCAGTGTGTGGCTAGGGAATGTGCCTCGCTGGGTCATAAAATCACAGAATTATCTGGGCCGGAAGGGACCTTAAAGTGTATGTCCCTTGCCATGGGCAAGGGACACCTTCCACTATCCCAGGTTGCTCCAAGCCCCATCCAACCTGGCCTTGGACACTTCCAGGTTTGGGGCAGCCACAGCTTCTCTGGGTCCCATTCCTGCACAGAGAGCAGCGGGGTTGGCATTCTCAGCTGGTGTCTGTTTGCTGCTGAAGGCAGGGTAAAAATGGAATCTTAACTCTCAGTAACTTGATACTTCAGCCCCAAACCCACCAACACAAGTTGGGAGTGTTAAGCTGGGAGAAACAGCCAAGACAGCAGCTCACTGGTATTTCAAGGGCACTCCTGGCATCCCTGTGTTTGTAGAGTTTTAGCATTCTTTTTTAAAACTAAGCTACTTTTTTTTTTTAAACGAGAAGTGTCCTATTGCTAAGTAGATCTCCACCATTCCAGGCACAGAAACACTGCTTTCACAGGAGGAATTAAATCGTGGTCAGAGCTTACCCATTTCTTGCAGAAGTTTAAATATCCCAGCTGTAACTCTGGCTCCTTCTACCATAGGGTGAGAGTAAGGGCTGCAGAGGAGGGCTGGCTGTGAGCAGGGCGGGGCGGCGGCAGCAGGAGAGGCAGTATTTCCAGCTACAGTCTGACCATTAACGAGAGCAATTTGCCCACAAAACAATCTGGAAAGCGTTTTCTCGGGTTACAGTAAAAGTTAATGGAGTTGGAAATTCCTCCTCTTTCGGATTAGCTCAGCCTTCTTTACGCAACCCTTAAGTACGTGGTGAAGTGCAAGGGAGGTTTGGTAGCAGCAGAAGTAACTGAGGAGCATAAAACCAAAATGATCTGTGGTTTGGGGGCCTGATCCAATATCTCCGCACTGCTCCCATTACTCCAGGTGGGAAAGCAAAGGACCTCCCTGCGCGGGTGCCTTTGCGAACTGAGAGGAAATTAAAACACTCGTAGGCTGATTCTGCTCTAACTGGTTATTTAAGGGGGTGGGGAGAATTGAAATAAACAATGCAAATTTAGCAAGATACGGCATCACTGCTGTGACATCAGATTTTGCCGACAGCCAGAGCATTGCAGAACCTCATGAGCACTGAGAAAGCTGTTGAGAGGACAAACAACAGATGTGCCAACCGAAAACATGCATCACAGATTAAGTAAAAGTAACTGCTGGTTTAAGTCAAAGCCCATCAGGTGACAGAGGTTAATCAAAGCATCAGAAAACCAGCTCAGTTTTTCTGCACATCAGGAACTTTTTCCATGGACCTCTGATCACGTTACGGATTCCTCAACTCAGTCTTTCAAATGTACCTTTTCACCTCCTCAGATGTAAGAGCTCATATTAGAGTGTCAAAGTAATAACCCATTGTAAAAATAACTGTCGTCCATTTACATCAGAAGGAAATCAAGCCAAAGTTGTGCTTACAGTTCATCCATCTTTACTATAAGATTTGATAAAAAAATAAAATTGGTAGAATTCTGTGTGGTCAGCAGGATTTACCCACACCTTTTACCTTTACCACCAGAGGAGAGCCAGGAGGAGATCAATGGGCAGCTGCTGGAATCACCTCTACCTGTAGAAGAAATGAAAAAATGCTGGTGTACTCTAGTTAAAAATAGAAATCTCTTGCACTGCAGAGACTTAATGCAAAACCCACTGGAGCCATCGCTGCTGCCTCAAGTGGGTTTGAGCTCTCTCTGTACAACAGGCATGTCTTGTTCTGTTAATCATTAAATTAGTAAAGACAGAGCAGTTGCTCCCAGGCTCATTCTCTCTGAAGCCAAGTGATGCTCATCAGGGAGGAACCCACAGACACAGGTGATCCATCTCAGTCACAGGCTTGGTCATCCTCAGACGAGCATGGAAGAAGCTGGTGAGGGCACATCCTCCTTCCTTTATCCCCACCTCCCCTGTTTTGTTCAGTGCCATTACGTGACTGAAAAAATACTTATAGTTAATCAGCACTGCTTAATCCTGTTCACTTCCATCTGTGCCTCTTTGTAGCCTGACACCTCTCCTGTCCTGAGGCCATGGAAAGCAGAGGGTATTTAGTGCAGAGGCCTCTGGGGAGCAGCTGTCCCCAATCATCCTGTCCACTGGCCCTTTCATTCCCAGATTACATCTTGTACCAACAGTTTGTGTGTGGGAAAAATCAAAGATGTCAGGGGCTCCTCCCAGGACGTGCACTTTGCGTAAGGTGCCCAATCACGGGGGCGCGGGCGCTTGACCTTTGTGCTCGCAGAGGATAATGAATTGGGGGCCAGTTTTCAGGCACTCATCCAGCCCCCTCCAGAGCTCAGCCTTAGAGTAATCACTGACATGCCAAAGCAATGAAAGCAATCTGTTGTTAACGGGCTGAACCAGCTTGTCCCGAGCCCCCAGACTTCCTCGTTTAGGCATATTACACAATGGTAATTTTCTCTTTAAAGGAGGAAAAAAAAACAAACCCCAACAGGTTAAAAGATGCCTCCTCCTAGCCTTCCTTCCCTGGTCCAGCTGTTCAAGAATGGTTGACAGAAAATCCAGGGATGAAATTTCAGAAACCGTGGACTGCAAGGAAAGTGGAATGCCTGAATAAATCCTAATGGACTAGAAAGATTTGATAGCAAAAAGAATTTCTTTGACATTAGTCCTTCACCCAAGCTCGGGGGGATGAATCTATTGAGTTGCTCACATTCACTATCTTGGGAAGGGACTTCAGTCTTTAGTTACAGTGATCAGGGTGCTTCTGATGGATTGAAATGGAAACACTCATTACTGGGTTCAGCTTTGAATTCACAGCAAACAAAATGCTGTGTTCTGGGTGTCAACAGAGCTACAAAGCAGGCAGAGGGATTGAAAACCCACTGCCTGCTGGGTTTCACCCCATCAGCAGCAGCAGCAGCACTGAGTCATCACACATCCTTCATGGGGCTCTCACCCTCTTCTATTCTCCAGTGCTCACTTGTTACCAGTAGCTGCATATGTACTAATAGTCGTATTTTAGATGTCTATTTAGCATTTAAATTAAGTGTTCAGCTGAACGAGGACCAAACACCATGGGGTTCCTGCACATGACTGCGCTGACCGTGTATGGCACGGCCTGGCTTTTGGCTTCTGGTTATTTTTACCTTCAAACGTGATCCTTTATACCAAAATATCTACATAAAATCGTGAGAATGAAGTGTTTAGAGGTGTGTCAGTAAAGCACAAGGCGGTGAAGTGCCCAGCTAAGCTCATGGCTGAGCTTGGAGGCCGATACCACTGCATGGCACCTGCATGGCACTCATTAAATGGTGCCAAGCTCCCTGGATGGCACTCAGTAAATGGTGCCAAGCTCCTTGGATCCTGAAGAGTAGCAGGTCCTTGGGCAACACTGTGGAGGGGATGGATGAGCCAAAGCCCTGGTTACAAACCCTGCTGGGATGCTGGTTGTTCCCAAAGATAATGACCCCCTGCCCTCCAGGACCCTGTCCCCGCCACGCCCTGCCCTGTGCATGGCCTGGAGCATAACCCTTTCCTTTGGTCTGTTGTTATTCCCAGCCAAGTTACAGCCTTGGGAATACCTGTCTGGCTCGTACAGCATGACCTGCACTCCCCAGCAAGACAGAGGATTTAGTAACTCGGTAGATGCCCAGACGTGGTTAAGAGTTCAGGGCAGGGAGCATGAGAGTATCACATGGAACTGCTGTTAGTGCTTTGAAAAATTCAGCATCCACCCTCGTACCACGTGCTCTTTTTTCACTGCAGAAACACCATTGCTGAGGATATCAGTGGTATTACAGGATAAACTTGTCAAAGCTGGGTAATACTTTAAAGTAGGGTAATACTTTATGGGTGATTTAAACGCTTTTTCCAGTGGCTTCTCTTCCAGCTTGGCCAGGGAAGCGCTGCTTAGTGCCTAGCTCACCTGAAAATGAGTGTTGTTATATCATGAACTGTGTGAGATGACACTATCACTCCTTCTTCCACATTTCAACAGCTTCCTGTTGCTGACTTGTTAGGAGGTATTTCAGGATTAAATGACCTGACGTTATTGAGCTGCAAGGCAGAGTTCAGCATGTCCGGACAGATCTGATGGACTGATGCAGCGTCCCCTCTTCAGTGCCCAGAGAAACAACCCCCATTTTTCATGGCACAGGCCAGGAAATGTTGTCAGGCTTGCATAAAGAGATATTTTGACAAGGAAATTTAAATTTTCCCTCCGTTATTTTGGCTAATGCTTCTCGTGTTTTGTCTACTGTATTGCAGATTGGTTCAAACAGGAGTGCAGCATGCAAAGTACAGGGAATGCAAATGTAGTGTCCACTCCACTTTCCTACTAGGCAATACTTGTGGGTTGAAAATATCTACTCAAACTTAGGAAAATATTATCTAGTTTCCATGCAAACCCTTAAAAAACGAAGTTTTACCACCAAATGTGCATATTCCAGCCAAACCCTTGACACTGACCCTACAGTCGTGCCCAACTGACACTCGCCTGGGAGAACCATCTCAGCCTGGTTGTATCTTCAGGATTTCACAGAAGCAGAGAATTGTAGAATGGGGTTGGAACGGACCTTAAAGACCATCTGCCATGGGCAGGGACACCTCCCAGTAGACCAGGTTGCTCAAGGCCTTATCCAATCTGGCCTTGAACACTTCCAGGGTTGAGGCACCCACAACCTCCCTGGGCAACTTGTTCCAGGATCTCACCACCCTCAGTGTAAAACATTTCTTCCTGATATCTAACCTAAATTTCCCCTCTTTTAATTTATACCTATTACTCCCTGTCCTGTCACTACAGTTCCTGATGAACAGTCCCTCTCTGGCTTCTTTGTAACCTCTTCAGATACTGGAAGGTGCTCTGAGGTCTCCACACCTTTTCTTCTTTAGGCTGAACAGCCCCAACTTTCTCAGCCTGTCCCATAGGGCAGGTACTCCAGTCCTCTTATCAACTCTGCGACCTCCTCTGGACTTGCTCCAACAGTTCCATGTCCCTCCTATGTTGGGAACAGCGGAACTGTAGGCAGGACTCCACATGGGTCAGTTAAATGCTATAAAAATTACCAATTACCCCATTCTGAAAGGCAAGGCAACGTGCATCCTCCTGTTATCATGGAAAGACATACCCATGTGACACCAGGGTCTTCCTGCTCCTCCTCTCCACCACCCACCCACCTTAGGGAATTCCAGCACTGCCCCATGTTTGTCCTGCTTACCTTCAGGGACACAAGACCCTGTATCTGTGCCCAGCATATAATTTACCTGTAATAATTTTGGTTGTCTTAATGTACCAAGGGCCATTCCAGATCTTGGACACCCCTTGGCAGAAGCCCATCAGTGGCTCACCAAGCATGAGGAGAGAAACGAAGAGCAGAAGGGGTCATTGATTTGAAACATCTCCAGTTGTGTCCTACCTCATTTTGTAGATTTTCAGTATTATTTATATGTGATGTCAGATGTGATCTCTGGAGGGGTGGCTGAAGCTCTCACTGCTGAGACTTCACTGTCTCCCTCAAAACTGAGACAGTCTTCCAACGTGCCTTGAAAAAAGGAGGAAATTTGGGGGGGAGGAGGTGAAATCCTGGCTCTCTGCAGCTAAGTGGGAAAGCTCAGATTGTTTCAGCAGAGGTTGGCCGTCACACCGGCTCTTCTGGTCTGGGCAGCAAAGGGAATTAATGGGTATGGTGTGGGGCCCCTCTTCTGGAAGGGAAGGTGTTGGGTTTAGGGTCTCAACAGTGGTGGCATATCCACAAGCAAGTTCAGAGCTGATGTAGGTATCTCCTGTATGAGTTATGAAGTTGTTAATCCTCCACAGGTTTTAATAATCATTTAGCATTTAGTGAGTACGCTAGACTATAAATGTGTTATTAAACCTAAATTAAATGCAGATTTGGAACATAAATGTGCTGGAGAAATTTATGAGGGATCTTAGCAGTGAATAATTTTTTTAGACACTGCTGTGAAAGCTACGGAATATCAGTTTCTGAATGAGTATAAAATACTGCGTGTTACTTGTCCATTATGAGAGAATGTGTCTGTGGAGGTATGTCCTAAAACCCCCATACAATCCCAAACCCTAATTCATGGGCAGAAATTTCCAGGTCTGTAAAAAACAAATGAACCATTTCCATGTCAGTTCAGTACTGTGCCACCTGGAATTGCTGTGGGCGGGTCCCACCTTCTCCAGACCTACCAAGCTCAGGATGTGCAGAAATCACGGAATTCTAGGATGGCTTGTGTTGGAAGGGACCTTAAAGCCCATCTTGTTTCACCCTCTGCCATGGGCAGGGACACCTTCCTTTAGACCTGGCTGCTGCAAGCCCCATCCAACCTTGAATCTTTCCAGAGAATGCAGTTCACATCCCAAAGACCTGAGATTTGTTTGGACTGTCAGTGTTTGTATCAAACATTTAGGGATGTCTGGCATGCTGTTGGTTGCAGTACCAGATTTGATTCCAGGCTTCAAGAAAGGATGATTAACACTAAATTTGTAGTTCTTTTCTCTTAACACTTTTGGCTGAACTGCCTTTGACTAAAAAAAAAAAACACTAAAAAAAACCACCAACTCTCAGCAAATGTTTAATTTTACTCCCATTTTAAGCTGTCCAAATCAATGACAAACCCCAGTGTCAGCACCATCTCAGGACAATCCTGCCCTGCACAACTCCTGGGCACCACAGGGTCAATCCCCTCTGCAAAAAAATGTGTACACCCAGAAGGGAAAAGAGCTGAGAAACAGGAAAAAGGAGAAGGAGGAATTGAGCAAAAGCAGGAACGCACTCGGCACCGCTGCTGGATCCGATGAGAAACACTGAGAGCTGAGTCCTGCAGAAGCAATGCTGTCTTCCTTCAGGTCTTGGTTTCCCCCTCTTACCTGAAAGTGATCACCAGAGCTCCTACATTCCTTGCTGCAAATCCTGAACTTGTGTTCAGGGAAGCCATTCCCAATAAATATCAAGAGCCTCCCACACCACAAGGTATCATTAGAGGACAATACTGTATGTGTTGACTTGCCCCGGCAGAATATACAGCAACAATACTGAATTAATTTCAATTACGTTTTTTAAAGGAGAGAAGCAAACCTATGACAATTTTAACCAGTTTACAAAGCTGCTGATGGCTGCAAAATCTGGAGCTCCCTCACACTGCAGCCTTCTGATCAGACTGGGGTACATAAGGATCTCAATTTCTGCAGGAGAACTGGTCATCTTGCAAAGTTTAACACCTTTAACTCGGCTGTTAGCTGAGAAATGAACATCATCAGTATCTTAGGGAACAGGATCTACCTAAAGCTCCTCAGTGGCCAGGAGTTTAGGACAAATTCTAGGAAACACGAAATAGCAGAGACTCTAATTGGTCTAATGATTGTGCTTTATTTTAGAGTCACACCAAATTTACTTCATGGTCTGCACTAAAAATTAACACACAGCTGTCATGTCCACATGTGTATTTCCTAAAGGACCATCTCTGTTTCTAGTGATTCCAGATGCAATTGCAAACTTTACCTTAATCAGGCATGATGGAAATCTGCTCCCATTCTGACAGGGGAAGAAGCAGAGAAAGGAAGGGGAGGGCAAGGGCAAGGTCCTCCCAGCACTGGCTGAGCACTTTAGGTTGTTTCTGGAGGAACAAAAGAGACACTTCAGGCTGACTAAGTGCTTTCAGAGGAGCAAATCAGTGTTGATGACTTCCCATTACTTATGAGACTGATGCATCCATGATTTCTGTTTCCAGCCCTGCACTTGATTAAAGGACACTCCACATCCAGAGTGACGCTGTTGAACAGAATGCCTGTGTTATCAAATAATAAACTATCTGTCACAAAACTGGCTCAAGGTTTGGGAATTTTCTAATGTAGGAAGATTAAGAAGATTGCACTTCAAATAAGTACCATTTTTGACTAATTGTTTGCAGATATGGTATAGAAGCAAGATGGCTTGTTTTGGGAAAGTAACATTGATTTTGCCTTATAGGATTCTAGCTGAAAAATAAATGCTCAGAGCCCAAACTTGCTAAAGCTGTGCATTTGCATTCACTTGAAGGGAAGCTGCACTTAAGAGAGCTGGAGAGACATCCCAGCATGCTGCTCTCCCCTTTAAAACTGGAATAAAGAGCAGTTACCACACTAGATTCAATCACCTGGCCCTAGATTTTGTCGTGACCACATAGGCAGCTCTGCAGATCTACTCTACAGACAACAGACTTGACCTGTGAAGTCTTCCCTCTCCCCGTACCCTACCCATGCAGACACACAAAGAAATTCACTCTACAAAACTCATAGAGCCTCCTCCTCCTTTTTCTAACCCTTCCTATATGGCCTTTTCTATGTGGGAAGGGCCCAAATGGGCACACGAGCTGCCCTGCAGCACGTCCAGCAACTCAGGCACGAAGATCTTGGTTCTCCATCCAGCTGAGTCAGAGGCTCGATATGTGACCTTCTGTCAGTGGGTCTCCTTATGTCAAAACCTAAATTGAGTTTAAATCTAGGAACACACTGAGAACCAGATGCTCCAGCTGAGCCAAACCTTCCTGGGTAAATACATTGCAAAGAGCACAAATCATCCCATTTCAAACTTTGGGAATCTGTATATATTTAAATGTATACAAAATTCTGCTGTTTCTCGACAATAGGTTCATGGTCTAGAAGAACAGAAATCCAGCAGGCTGAAATTAATAATACATTAGAACAAACACCAGTGCATTGTTTCCCATTTAAGGAACTGTCTGGATATAAATAAATCCTTACTCATATTCTATGATTTAAATAACAATCATTCTTACTATTAGTAACAATTGCACCTTTCAGAAAAATAAGAGATAAAAACCAAGTTTTGAGAAGACATCTGGGAAAGGAGTCTTAAACTGATGCTTTTGCTGCCAGTGTACTGAATGTGACTCAGTTCAAACTACCTCTGAACGTCCCCATAATGTTTGGTGTTGTGGTTTAACCCCAGCCAAGCCCCTCACAGCCGCTGCTCACTCCCCCACCGGGAGGATCAGGGAGAGGATTGAAGGGTAAAAGCTGGAAAATCTGTGGGTTGAGATAAAGACAGTTTAGGGAAAGCAAAAGCCACGCATACCAGCACCTTCTTCCTCCCACTTTCTATGCTGAGTACGATGTCATATGGTCTGGGATCTCCCCTGGGGCAGTTGGGGTCACCTGTCCTGGCTGTGTCTCCTCCCAGCCTCCCAAGCACCCTCCCCAGCGTGGCAATATGAGAACAGAAAAGGCCTTGGCAAGGAGCGTGCAGTGCGTGGAAACACAGACACAAATATCTGCTCAAAACAATAACTAAGCTAAAAACTAATAAACATGAACATCCATGAGTGATCATGGACCCTCACTGAGATAATTCTCACCTGTGGACTGGCTATGGGCAGTATCATGGCAGCAGTGAGAAGCTGTGTTGCTTTGCCTCTGGGGTTCCAGCCTGTAGTAAGAGTCACTCATGACTGTTGGAGGTCACTGGACAGCAGGCAGCTGAATTATTGCACATTTACACACCTCCAAACAACACCAGAAAGAGCCCAGGCAAATGCTTTAAAAACATAATTTTCAAAATCTGAAACACAGAGAACAATTTCAGTTCAGTAACTGGTTGTATGGTTTCAAAAAAAACGTACTGTTCTTTACATTCAAATTCTTTTTGCCGTAATTCCACAGCATAGAAAGCTGGTTGCAAGGTAGATTGTTAGCAACCTGATTTTTGTTTTCTTTATGACATGTATAAGCCCAGAGTGTTCTACTATAAAATTCACTGCAGCATTTGGAGTGAAAAAGGAAAAAAACCCCAAATCATAAAGTATTTCCCTTTGCTTATACTATTGGTTTGTGAAAACAAGGGTCTGATGAACAAACCATTTTAAACAAACAGGGGTTATGAGTGCACAGTACAGCAAATTGTGGTTATTTCTCACATAACTTTGTTACATGTCAAGCACTGATTTCCTTTTTATGTAAATGAAAGGCAAGAAACCAGTGCAATTACCCTCCACACATTAGTTTAAATGCTGGGGTGCTACAAACCCCATTTATCTCTCATACTTTCTGTTAGGCTGTGAGTCAGCTCTGAGGTTTAAATTTTGTTTAAAAGTTCTTGGCTAATTGATCACTTTAGAGATGCTTTAAACACAGGTAAAACACCGACAAAGACGTTAAAAGTAAGCTTTCTTAATGGATGAATTGCCACTATCCATCATCCTGCTGCTACTTCCCCACCACCCTCCCATTAAACCTAATAAGTTCTATTAACGCTGTTAACATGTGGCATCTGTTAATGGAAAGCGTACAATGCACAAGGCAGGAGGGGACCTGAGGGCTCAGAGAAGTAAAGTTTGGAACAGAAAAACAAATGGTGACTATTCCCAAAGTTAATGTAACGACAGGTCAGTGTTCCAGGCCCTTCTCAGAGGCCATTCCCATTTAAAGCCTTGCCGGAGCGAAGGCAGCGAGGCCGCACTCCTGGTGCAGTGCACGCTGTATTTCAAATATAACAGCAGACAAAACAGAGAAGTTGAAGGGAAAAAAAAAAGGAAAGAAGAAGAAATACTTATTTTTGTCTTGAGAAAACAGTGTGACACATGACAAGCCTGGATCTCTCTTGGAGAGGCTGTGCTCTACGTTACTGAGATTAAGTTTGATCATTCCTGAAGGAACACAGAAATCCTCAAACCTGGATGGCAAGGGCTGTAATAGTCACTGTTAATGTCTGCTGTTAGCTGATTACTGACATCTTGAAAGCATTGCTGGGGCAGGGCTCCTCACAAGCTTCTGTCATGTGGATGCTCTGGCAGATGGAGAGCATGCACTGCGGGGAGAGGGTGGCTGGGAGCTTCAAGGACCGGTGCATAATCAAAGGCTTTGAACTGTTCCTCGCCTGTGAGACCGCTTTCCTTCTTACTAGGGGGACTATCAGAACATATTATAATGACCAAAGCCAGCCCATGTAGTAACAGCTGTGAGTGTAATCCAAAAATTAGCTCATTAATTCACAGGAAAGTATTTTCTACTCGTCTTTCATTACCAAAAACGTGTCTGCTTGTTAGCAAAACCTAGAGCTTTAACTGGAATCTTTAAAACATTAGCAATGCACATGTGCTCTTTTATGCCTTAGTGGGAGATTTATTGAGTTTATTCTCTAATCTCTGTTTACAAGCAGAAATATGACGAACATAAATCATTTGAAATAAGATTTCAAGCTACAAATCCCGTTTGCTATTTTCCGACGTCGTCATGTTATTTCAAACCTGCAATTAATTCTTTTCTTTGCTGGCCTGTTTGTTTTTAAAAACAATTTCGCTCCACTTGACCTTTGTAGTTCTTGGAAAAATGTTCAAAGTTGGAAATAACTCTAGATGTTATCTGCTAGAGCTTATTTACCATGCACAGTGTGCTCAGCTTGAGCTGAAGTTTAGGAGCCCCAGATACAAGACATGAGGGGCGAATTCCTACCAGCAGGAATTAGTATCACACGGATGCTGTGATCATTACTGAGGACAGTCAGGCTGCTCTTCAAGTGGTGGCTCTTATAAAAACCTCAAATATTTAAAAGAGAAAGGAAAAAAAAAAATGACACAATGCCAACTCTTGCAGAAAACTGACTCTACTGTTGCTAAAACATCACGTTTCCCATCATATGACCAAACAATGTAAGTGAGCAATGACATTCTGAATTAGATGCTTAAGCAGCCTTGAAAGCCCTGATCCAATACATAGTGGTTATTTTGCAAAACATTAGTGTATCTAGTTCATGCACTAGGCAATGGATATCTTTTCATCCCACGCTAAGCTATACTTTCTCCTTTATAACGAAGAAATTAAAAAACATTACAAAAAAAAAAAAAAAAAAAAAGAGGACCAAAAAATAA
>JAYRBT010000023.1:20477202-20489060 GCA_036023395.1 Myiotriccus ornatus | reverse complement strand
CAGAGCTCAGTCCTGCCCCTCCTCTGCCCCTGCCCAGGCAGTTGGAACTGCAGGGAGGTCTCCCCTCAGTCTCCTCTAGGCTCCCCCAGTCCATTGTCACTGCCTTAAATGCATTTGCTGTCTGTTCCTGGGGGTGCTGTTGGTGCCAGGAGGGATGGGTCTGTGCAGGGCCAGGAGCTGGACTCGATGATCCTCTTGGGTCCCTTCCAACCCAGCATGTTCTGTGATCCTGTGATTCTGGAAGTGACCTGGCTCCGACCATTCACTCCCATGTTCTGAAGTCAGTGGGAAATGTGCTGTTTTGGCAATACCTGGCCAGCCTCCCCTCAAAGTTAGCTTGAAGTATCTCACTTTGGTCTGCAGTTCCAAAGTATCAGCCCTTAAACCAACCTTTCAGAATGAAAAGCCTTTGATTGTGTAATTAACTTTTAATTGATCAATAAACACAAGTCCACTAGGTCATTAGCACAGCTTGCTCAGGACCATAAGCTCATTAGGCAGGAGAAACTGTAATTAATGCAATAGCCTGATGAAAGGCCAGATGACCATGCCCACAGAGCTGTTTATGTGGGTAACAGAAGGGGAGGCAGGTTATGCTACAGCTTCAGAGCCAAAAATGACTGAAAAACCCCAAACATCCATAACCTTCAAGCTAGGCAACTTTAAAAAGTAAGTATTTCTGATCCTATAAGCACAGCATTATGCTGGAAAATGGGACATGAATCCCTTTCCAGGGTTTGTGCATTTCTTCAGTGTTTTTTCAGCTCCTACATTCTGGATCCACGATACCTGGACATGCTGCACATCTGCACAGCAGCAGTCTGGACCAGAGGCCAAAGTTATTTTATTTAGTTTACATTTTCCTGAGAAACAGCTGATTGTCTGCCTGGGAGAGGGAGGAGGAAAGCTGGCCCAAAACACACAGCCCAGCAGAATCACAGAGCCCAGAGCAGGGGCTGCATAGCCCAGCTGAAGGACTGGCACAGCTGGGGGAAAAGTGGAGTCAACAAACCCAAACGACATGAACAAATCGGGGAAGAGAAGAAGAGATTGACCCAAGAAAGGCCAAGACAGCAAAGTACTGAATTGCTGTGTGAACAACACAATTGGTTAAAAAAAGCCTAATTTTTGAAATTCAGATGTTTGGGAGAGGAATAAAAATTTTAACTCCCCTCCAAAGCTCAGTCCTTCAAGGTGCTGGGCACAGTGGCCACAGCCTAAGCAAACACTTAAACAAAATTGCTCCATGGGCACAGGGAGAGAATTGGGCCCTGAAACAGCAACTATTGCCATTATTGATAATTAGTTCCAATTATTGTCATTGAACAGGATGAAAAAGTTCACTAAGTGCATTTACAGCCACTCAATCCCTTTCACTAGACACACAGGATTTGAATGAATGAAAAAGTTCAACTCCTGGGACAAAAAATACAATTCAGAGAAGAAATTTAATACAGAAAGCCAAAAATATTTATAATTAACAGACTGCAGCATTTTGGTTTTCAAAAGGCTAAGTTCAAGGCAATTACAAAGCTGGAAATGGTGATATTAGAGCTTATTTTAGTGATTCTGCAAGAGTCAATTTAATCTTTTGAGGAAGTTTTGCCTGTTTTCAGTGGGAAATGTGCAGCTTAAAAAGGGCTTTGCTGGTTTTGTGACTGCTGCCAGCTCAGGATCTGCTGAGACTTGTGTTCTCAGAAGTGGAGACCATCTATATTGAGGCAGCATCAGGGCAGCAGCAGTTCTTTAGAGCATTAACTAAACTGTTACATCCATGCTATATAGTCCAGATACACAATCTCTGCTTTTTAATGCGAGATGGGGGGAAAGTTCAATTCCCGCGACAAAAATACAATTCACAGTAAAAATTCAATACAGAAAGCCGGCAATATTTACCTTCAACAGATTGGAGCAGTTTGCTTCTCAAAAGGCCGAGTCCAAGGCAATTAAAACTTTGGTGGCCTTTTGGTTTTTAAATTGCAAATAAAGGATAACAAAACGGAGAGAGTGAGCCCTTTCTGCAGCACATGTGGGGCTGTCAGGGTTTGACAGGTGTGTGCCTGGGCACTGCCGGGGCTGCTGCTGCTCAGAGTTCCTCGGGAAACCTGAGAGTGTTTGTAAACAGTCTGTACTTTCTCAAAAGTGCCCTCGAGATTTGTTACAGGAAGTCAAATTGCTCAAATCTACCTAATTTGGCACGATACGTTGAAAGCATGCTTGAGTGATCATAATTGCACTGGGACTGACTTCATTTAGCAATCTCTGGGCATACCTTTCCAATAACAACTGCAGGCGATATAAATTCAATCTCTTGTTTGTTTCTGAAAGTGATTAGCCTAAAAAATTTGGAATTTAAACACTCGTAATTGCAAAGTGTTATTTATATTCAATTTTGATTTATTAAAGAAAAAAGTCCCCCCACTTTTCCTTCTCTCCCCCCCCTCCCCCCCCCGGAATGATTTGAGTCGCTGTGGAAAGTGAAAGGGATAGAAAATAGAAATGAAAAAGATATTTCTCGTTGGTGGTGAATGCTGCTCTTACAATGGGATTTTGTTTCCTCCTACAACATATAATTCTGCAACAAAAGCATGAAAGATTCTCATGTTTGCTTCAAACCTGGGCTATTTGCTGGGAAATATCAATGGCTCACTAGGATTAATATAATTTTCACATCTATGCAGTCATATATGCAAAAACAAGCCAAATCAACTGTGCTGTACAACTAAAAGGATAGAAAGAGACCTCAAAGAGTCCCATTTACATTCTGAGTATGATAATCAGTGTTATTCAATAACAGAAACGAGGTTGAAAGATATTTAATTTGTGCATCCATTCAAGTTTTTTAAACCAATTCATCTAACACGTATTTGCATCCTTTTTATGTTTGCAGTCTCCAGACTGTTGGGGTAAAGCCCATGATAGGCAAGTATTGTCCCAGAAGTGAATTTCTGGAGATCTGCAGAAAGAAAACAGTGATTCATAAATACAGGCAAAAACTCACAAAGCCTCTTCAGCAGGATGCCAGCTCAGCCAAGCAAAAACACCCTCCCCAAAAAGCCCATAACATGTATAAACCCCAAATTTCAGACTTCCAATTAAGGAAAAATGCTGTGAAGTCTTAAGAATTTCACTCACAATTTAAGAAATTAAATTCCCAACAGCTACGTTGCAAAGAGCAGCTTCAAAAATGCAGAGAGATAAACACAAAATTCATCAGGAAAAACTGTTTCCCTAGAACATCTTGCTCAGCCCTAATCACGAACAGACCTGTGTATAGCTCCCTTGCTCTAATTAAAAACAAGACAGGAGAGATGAAGCAAAGCAGCAAAATCTCCATGAGGGCTGACCCTGTGGCCCCAGCCTTACACTGTCAGGAAGGACAGGGCTTTCCTCACAAAAAAACAGCAGCTGAACAAGTCTCTCTGCCACATTGTTTTTTTCCATGTCTTCTTTATAACCATCCTCCTCCTCCTCCTCTTTTCTTCCCTGAATTGTCATTGAACTTAACAAATGTGGTGCCCCCAGTTTGTGCTCAGAGCCAGAAATGTGGTATCTTGAGACCAACTGACCCTGTATTTTCCTGAAAGCACGTTCAGGGAGACCAGCACTCCACCAGCAGCAGCAGGGAAGCCAAGGATGTTGTGTTTCGTTGCACCCACCTCCATGAGCCCACCAAGAGATCCCACTGGTCTGCACAAACACCTGACACGAGGGTGGGGCCAGGAGGGGTCGGGCTCTTCTCCCAGGTAACAAATGATAGGACAAGAGGAAACGGTCTCAAGCTGTGCCAAGGGATGTTCAGGCTGGATATTGGGAAAATTTCTTCCCTGAAAGGGCGGTGAGGCACTGGAGCAGGGTCCCTGGGGCAGTGGTGGGGGCATCATCCCTGGAGGTGTTCAAAAGGCTTGGGATGTGGCATTTGGGAATAAAGTTTAGAGGTGAAGGTGGCAGTGCCGGGTTAATTGTTCGACCTGAAGGTCTTAGAGGTCTTTTCCACTCTTAACAATTCTCTGATGGTTCTGTGATCTCACCTGGCAGGCCATGACCTACCTGGGTGCTGCTGCTGTGGGATCCCACAGCCCACACTGGACACCTGGGTGGGAAAGGCAACTGAGGACACGGAGGCAAAGGTACCTGTGCCTACTAAAACTAAAGCTGAATCTTCCAGAGAGTTCTGAATCCCTACAGGGCCCCATGGCAAGGCATGGAGTCCCAGTGTCAAAAACCCACGGGAAGTGCCTGCTGTGTGATGCCAGCAGGTGTATCCAGGGGGAGAACAGGTCACTTAAGTGGTGCTGGAACAGAGAAGGAATTTCTCAGATCCATCAAGCTTCACCTAAAGTTTACTTTGTTTTTAAAGCAACAAATTAACCAAATCATCCCTAAAACAAAGCCAAACCTCAGGGTGAATGATTTTAAAAGGGTCTGTGCACAGGCTGTCACAAATTAGGTGGGACCTTCACCTACTAAGCAAATAATTTAGTGCTACAATTATCCCATTTCCCTGTCAGCAATACTACTGCTTACCCAAAACATCTCCATTTAGTTTTAAACCAAACACATTATTTACTTGATGGGAGGGAAGAGAACAGAAAGAGCAGCACAACCTGAACATTCATCATTGTTGTTTGTGCTTCATGAAGGACATTGTTGAATTATTACTATAAACATTCCACATTTGGCCAAATGTTGTTGATATAAACAAGGATTTTTCTTCATTAAGGTAATTTGGTGCAGTCTGAGAAACTGATTTATCAAGAGAAATAATTAAAGGCAGATATGATTTGTGGCTCTTTGTACTTGTAGATGTTTCAGCATAAACATCCCATTAAAATTAAATCACTGCTGGTCTGATCCTACTAACAACAGTTTTCAAATACTTTTCAATAGTTTTCAAATAGTTTTCAATTTGATACACATGTGCAGACACGATGTCCCTGTTCAAATCTGGAGCTGTGCAGCAGAGTCCCAAGCTCACAGTTGTCCTGGAGCACAGGAGGGAGAAGAGCTTGACAGATGCCATGTGTGACAATTGGTACCTTCACATGGAAGGATTGCTGGTTTTGGGGGAGGGCAGGGGGAAATTCTGCTGGTACACACCATGGACCAGTATTTTCTTCTTAGTTCTTGAAAGTCAGGGGGCACAGACCTGGACTTAGGCCACCCTGGTTCCTATGCTCTCACATACTGGTTCAAATTCCAGGGTAATCAATGGTGACCACATGATACTGATTTCCTTACCTGCCAGCAATACAGAATGTAATTTGATAAAGAAAGTAAAGACTTCTAATCTCCACACAGAAAGAAACTGGGCATGAAAAGGAAAGGGGAAGCAGATCAATCTTGCTTAGGTCATGGACATACCTCACGTCTTAACTAACAGCCTCTCAAGGACTGAAGTACTTGCTGTTCAAAACACAGCTGAAAATGCCTGGATTTATCTGCAGTCAAAGGAAACAGGCATCTGATGATTTAGGACAAGCCACCTTTCTGTTCCCAATCTCGGTGATCAATCCTGTAAAGATGTTGAACAACTTCAAGCCACTGTTAATTGAGTCTGCTAATTACAGTTCTCAGCAGCTCACAAGCCATGGACATCACAGAGGCAGATAGAGCACGTATTTACAGAGAGGGCCCTTGGGAATTCTAGATTAGTCCCAGGACAATTTGAAAGGAAAGATAAGGAAGCTTAAGGGGACTCTTCCTCTCCTGCAGCAGACGAATGAATTAGCAGAGAAGGCTCCAGCTCTGGTCAAAGTGAAAGGATAATGTGGTGATGAAGTAGGTCTTAAATCATTGTGATGTATTTAAGTGTCACTCTAAAGAAGATCTAGAGATGCAGGGAGAAAACAAAGTATCAGTCAAAATAATAAGGCACATTTGAGGACACCATGGGCCCGTTGGATGCGTAGTTTTTTCAGCACAGAATTTTTTTTTGCTTTTAAAGGGTCTTTCACGTGTCGTTCATTTAAGTGACAGAACCTTTGTTTAATCCATTTATTTATCCAATTTTATTATCTCATTTCTCTCACAGGGGAGTGTCATAGGAAGAGTTTTATTTTCCACAGGCCAAGTGTCATGGGGGCAGGGAGGGCTCTGTGCTGCTGGACCGGGAAACTACAAACAGTTGTGGGGACTCTGGTGGCCCTAACAAGAGAAGCAAAGTCCTTCCCTGGTCGCTGCCATCAGACAGGATGTGTGACACATGGAATCCAGCACCAGAATATGGTCCAGTTACAACAGTAATGCTGGAGTCAGTGTTTTGGTGGCACCCAAAGTGCCCAGGTGAGGTATGGTGAGAATTAAACACACTGACACTGCATGTAAGATGCTTTTGGGCTGACCAGGCAGACCCTGAACCACTGAGGGGCAGAAGAGAAGTAGAGAAGCTCCTCTGAAGTCACCACAGTGCAATGCAGAAACAAAAGCCTCATCTGAGATGTGACAGGGAGCAAAACAGTCCCGTGCCAGGGCTGACTCCTGTCTCCAAAATCCCTTTAGAGCCAGGCTCCCTCTCTAGTCATTGAAATAAAGGCAACCAAGACAATACATCGTGCTCTTCTATTTGAGGTTTGACTTTCACATCCTCTGACAAATCACAGACATACAGAACTCAGGGGGCACAGGGTCAGAAAAACTTCTTTTTGCATATATTTTTTCAGGAGTGAATACTCCTCAGGATACACACAGGTAGTTGACGTACTACTGTACAGAAAATAAACACAACATATCACTTGTAACTAACTGGTAATTAACTAGTAATTCATTAATGTCTTTCGCCTTCATGGAAATATTTATTTCCAGGAAATATATGATGCACATACATCATCTGGGAGGGCAGGGGGAGAATGAAGGACTTATCTCCTAGAACTTGAGGAGATACAGGAGTCATGTCATTCCACACTCCTCATGACGGTTGGCTGTCAACAGCTGCATTAAGTGGGCTGCATCCATTATGGGGATGGAAGATGTCATCAAAATGAATTAGAGGCTCATTGGGCCATAGTTGCATTTTATATTCTCCTGGCAATTCACTTTGTGTCTGACACAGTTGTGAAAAGTAGGCTGGGAAAAGAGGGCACTAGTGCATAGGAACACAAAGTATCTAGATTATTTTTCCTTTCCATAATGGAATCCTGTGGGGTTTTATAGACACTTAAGCACATCTCTTCTTTTTTTTTCCTTTTTCCCCCCCATATATCCCACTACTAAAGAGCAGTTTCCATCCTAAATCTTAACTAAAGATTATTTGGAAAGTGTAATTAATGGTTATGAGATAATATCTCATCCACAAAGTTAGATTAATTAATGAGCAACAACTGGTGTACTTGTGACTGTAAACAAATATGTGCCCACATCAAACTGAAGAACAGACACAAACCCTAAGTCACCTACAACACCAATATATGGGCGCAGGAAAACTCAATTATGAACCGAGCTGGTCCCTCACACAACAGTTCTGGAGGAAGAAAAACAGATAAATGAGTCAGATTTTAGTTTGCTCCCACCTCTCCAGTACCGTCTGGAAAAATACCCATATCCCACAGTTCAGGAGGGAAACACTGTCAAGGGCCCTTCCATAGCACTCACAAGCACAGGAAGACCTCGCTGCTCTTCCCAAGGGAATTGTGCAGCAGTGATGGCAAGTGCTGCTCTCACGGGGGCCTCCAAAGCAGGGGAAGGGTTGCCAGAGGTCCAGGTGTCCATCCCTCTCCCCACCACGGTTACACCTTATGCTCCCTCAGCCTCCTTTGATCACCTGACACCAAGGAAACTGCCCAAAAGTTTTTCTCATTTACCAGAAAATTCTCTGCTGCCTCACACTGGGTTAAATCCGGCCTCTAAATCCTCAAATACATGGAAAGATCACATGAAATGGGATTATTTAGAAGAAATTAATGCATATTTTAATATTTTTAAAGCTTGAATAATGAGTGCTTTGTAATGCAGCTTTGCAATGAGGACGTATCCCTGTCTATTTTGGTTCCAAAATGCTGAGCATCACCGACTGTGTGAGTGTAAAATACACATTGCAGCACCCAGAACCAAAAGGGAGCAGCCTGTGAGCTGTGTACAGGCTCAGGGGACAGGTACTCACCTTCACAGCTCACTGGCAGGACTGTGATCCCACAAAGGCAGCACATTTCCTTCCTGGGAAGGTGCAAAGCCATTCATCATTTTCCTGAGAGCACAAAACACTCACATACTTTCCTTAATACAACAAGTTGTGTGTTGAAAATGAGAATTCCCTGTATGGGAAGTGGGGCAGTTCAACCATCCTGACCTCCTCTTCAGAGGGTTGAAGGCAAAACTCTAACAAGGCTTGAGTGGAAGTGTCTCATATGCTGTCACAAAAATAAGCCAGCAATGCCCTGCTAATTTTTCTTGCTAAATCAGTCCATGTCTCAGCACCACTGAGTTGCTTATTTGGTAACTTGTGGCTGAGCTCACTGACACCACCATAGGGAAACAACACCCCAGAAGATGGAATTTTTCTCTGTCAGGCACAGTCCTACAGCCCTTGCTTATCTATTATCCCTGAGTTTGTGTGCACAATGTGGTGACAAGAGCTCAGTGCTCTGCCCGTGCCACCTCATCTTTCACAGAGCTCAGGACACCTCTGCAGTACATTTTGGGAGCTGTGGAATGCTGCAGAAAGATGTTGAAGCATCACAACCACTGTTTTGCAGCCTCCAAACCTGGGTTTCCTGAAAGCAGCTGCAACTACAAAATTCATTTTGAACTTTGGGTTGCAAAGTGAATGCAACCTACTAGTCCTAACAAGTTACTATGATCTAGAAAAACAACATGATATGAAAACCAATAATTCAACAGAAGTGGTAAGATTCCCGGCCTAAGGAAATGGATACATGTAATGATTTTTTTTTCCACACTAATCAGCTCAGCAAACAATCAACAATAGGCTGTATACCTTCAGCACCTCTGTGCTCCTTCCATGCAATTCATCCACCCTTCAAAGGCAAAATCTCTATTAAAGAGATGAGGTGGATAACTCCAACCAATTCCGTAAATCACAAAGTCATCCTAAATTTGTTCCTTTGCATTTGTGGAGCAACACCTTGACTCTCCTTCCTTCTGAATTAGCTCCAGATTCTGCTCTGTCACTGTCCTAGTGAGGCCCTGGCACAGGTTGCCCAGAGAAGCTGTGGCTGCTCCATCCCTAGAAGTGTCCTAGGTTGGGTGGGACGGGGCTTGGAGCAACCTGGGCTAGTGGAAAGTGTCCCTGCCCATGGCAGGGGGTTGGAATGAGATGATCTGTAAGGTTCCTTCCAACCCAAACAATTCTGTGATTCTATGAAATAATTTTGCCTCTGAGTCTTCTGAGTCTCTTGATCCAGAAGTAACACCCTTTTTTATCCAGCCATTTGTGATTGTGCTCAGCCAGTCCAACTGCAAATACAGCACGAGCCGCACTATTTGGGTTTGGAGCCTTTCCCCTCAAATCGAAGGCTCAGCAGCAAGAAAAAGGAGGAGTGGGGGTTGCAGATCACCTCTCAATGCAGATGAGTTTATTGCAATCCCAGTGAAAAGCTCCTGTTGTGCAGCAGGCGATTTCCAAGTGTTAATCGAGGAGCCAGTTTTGCCAAGCAACTCCCTGGCTCCCAAGATCGTCATAAATACTTGAGCATCCTGCCAAATTGCAGTGCTAACAATAAAGCATTTTCTGTTATCAGGGCACAAAAAGCACTCTCAACCACTGTAACTTGCTCCTTAATTTTAGTTCAAGGCACCCCCCAAAATCATTATCCCTGGAAGGCAGGGCTCAGTGGCAGCAGCCAAGCCTGGTCAGGAGAGCCAGAGGCCTGACATTAATAAGGTGCTCTATGCCTGAAGGACCATAAAGGGAAACCCTTAACTAGGTGTTATAACAAGGGGATATGAAGTGTCACAAAGTGTGTAAGTATCACGAGCTCTCTATGAGGCCTCTCTGTTAAAAATCTGCCTCATCTCAACTCCTCTGGGTAAACTATTTCCCTTCTGCTGCTGCTCTTTGTAAAGTATTTGGATATGTGTGAAGAGTGAAAATAGTAATTTCAGGGGTGTGTGTGCTGGCAGGTTTGTGGGGATGGCAGATCACAGCACTGAGGGGGAACAGGGAGCACGTAGCCCGATAACAAAACCCAAACATGTATTGCCATTAAAAACTGAGTGCTGCAAGTGTTTCAGAGACAACATAAACCCTGCTTCCTGCCACCAGCATTTACAGCCTCACATTAGGTGTGTTCTTAACTTTCTGCACTTGGTAAATCCACGGGATTGTTCCCATGGAATAATGCCTGTAGGGCTGGGGGGCTGTAAATCCAATCCAGCAAATCCTGAACCCATCACCCCAGCAGCGCCAATCGCTGCACTAAACACTTCATTAGGCAGGTATGGTTGGAGAGAGCCCTGGGAGATCACAGGAGGAGCATCTCTGGAAAGACAGTGGCAGCCTTTTTGGGGGTTAGGTTGTTGTTTTGGTTGTGGGGTTTTTTTTTCAGGGTGTGTGTTTTTTTGGTAATATGTTGGACAGGTAATTTTGACTGCGAGATCATTAAACCATAGAATCTCCAGATCTGGAAAGGACCCTCAAGGATAACCAAACCCAACTCCTGACCCTGCACAGGACAGCCCCACATGCCAGAGAGTTTTGTCCAAACACTCCTTGGGCTCTGTCTGGCTTGGTGCCCGCTTCCTTGGGGAACCTGTTCCAGTGCCCGAACACCCTGTGGATGAAGAACCTGTCTTCTGGGATAACGTATTAAAGACGATGTGATAGGTCTTAGGCACGTAGAAGTTGGTTCTACCATTTTCTACGCATGGCCAAAGAATAATAATAATAATAAATAAAAATAGCCATTACTCTACTAGGACCAAGTATTCCTTGGTAGTTCTTCGTTCTGCACTCGGCCAGGGCAGGTCCCACCACCCAAGTGGCAGCTGCAGTCCCACGGCCGGCAGCACCTTGCCCAGGGTTCAGTGGTGCCTCGAACCCTCCTGTGCCCCATCCAGGCTTATCTGCGCTGCTGGCAGCAGCAGGGATGGCTCCCCTCACGTCCTGTTAATGAGGAGAGCGCTGCAGTGCTGTGAGCACCTTCCCCCGGCCCTGACACCACCGTGCCCGCCTGTGATGAATTAGGGCTGTGCTTGAACCTAAAGACCAGCAAATTAACGGTTGATTAGGAGTTGATAAATAGCAGAGGCACACAGACCCTCTGATTCAGCCCGTTTCCAGCTGCTGCCTTTGTGCAGTATCTTGGAACAGCAAGTGTTTATGTGCGTGTAACAAGTGCCTGAGTGGGCTGCGAGCCTGGCCTTCGTCAGGGCCGGGCCCGCCGCTCCTCCCGCTCGGCACCCACAGGGCTCTACTTCACCAGCATTTATCCCCAGATAAACACCTGTGACAGGGCTCACAGGGAGAAGCCAGGGCATGTGGTGGGAGGGATGGGAGCGTCCCAGTCCACCCCTCACTCCCGTGGAGGTGCTCCTGGGCCTGGAGTCTCCTCTCACCAGGAGCAGTATCTCATCTGACCCTTTGAGACAAGCTCTTGGCTCTGGAGAGGGGCATTACACCAAACCGAGGGGACTGCGGTTCATTCCTCCTCTATACAAGGGCAGTGTTCTCAATTCACTGGGAGAAATTCTCCATTCCAGTGGGAGCAGCTTTGCTCCATCCGCCTCAGGCAGAGCACAAACCCTTCGGTGATGGCCCTGCACAGCCGGAGCCCAATGGCCTCTTTCATATCTTGACAGTGCTGATGGTTGCAGGGTACCAGGGAAGGCACAGGCTGCCCAGAGAAGCTGTGGCTGCCCCATCCCTGGAAGTGTCCAAGGCCAGGCTGGACAGGGCTTGGAGC
>JAYRBT010000023.1:20442466-20477102 GCA_036023395.1 Myiotriccus ornatus | reverse complement strand
GGGCTTGGAGCAACCTGGGCTGGTGGAAGGTGTCCCTGCCCATGGCAGGGGGTGGGACTGGGTGAGCTTAAAACTCCCATCCAACTCAAACCATGCCATGATTCTATGACACAATTAAATTAAAAGATAAAATAGGTAAATTTGGTTAAACCTGCATAGGACTGGAAGTGCTGGATATTGGTAGGACCAATATAAACCCCCAATAACAATCCTGTGTGTTGGTGTCTCCATGCACACTCAGCTATCTTTCCTCTGTTTCAGAGCAGCTCTAAGTGATAAGGCTGGAATAACTCTTTGACCTACCTTGAAGCACACCTGGTTTGGACAACCATGGGGCCAGGGACATGACCAATATAGTTTCAAAATTTCAAAGATATTAAGGTTTAGGTTTTCTTCCTTATGAATAGGAAGCTGAAGTGTATGTCCAGAGTAGAGTCACAGAATCATTTAGGTTGGAAAAGACCTCTGAGATCATGAAGTACAACTGCTGTCTTTAGACAACCAACACATTGTGAAATATTCCCCTTTTTGATTGTGCATGTTTTTACCTAGCTGGTGGTTTTCTAGCCCTGCAGGCTATGGGGCCTCTAGCAGTTTACATATGCTCTATGACCTATTCCAGGAATTACTAGATTTGGCCAAAAACCAGGAGAATAGACCCAAAATACTATTAATTTGAAGGGGCTGTATATTCATGAAGCAGGATTTAAAAGAACCCCTGTTAATAAATACGTAAATCAACAAAATCCCTTAAGTGCCTTAAAGGTGATTAAACACACACTCAGATTAAATTAAATTCACTGTAGCTTTTACACATTTCTTTAAGTGACTCAAATAGGTTTGTTTTCCCTTGGAAATAAAAAGAACAACTGTGTGACATTCATATGAGAGCACTGCTTCTCTCAATAAAGGCACATTCAATCAAACCCAGAAACTAACATTTAAAGAACATTACAGCTGGGCTTAAACCAACAAGCAGAAAAAGCTGCACTGAGGCAGTGATACCACCTTCCTCCCCAGTCCTAATTTATAAATAGAAGGGCTCCACTGTGAAAGAGAAGCAGTTTCCCACTTTTACTCCTGGAGTCTCTGTGACTTTGCATTGCTAACACTTCGCCCTGAGGGCCATGCAATGGTTTCTTGTATTCAACTGCCACGCTTGGAGACACGGTGGAAACTTGTTTTGGAAGTTATTAAACAATTACCAGTCCCTGATGTGAACGATCATCTGCAAATACTAATATTCATTCTAATTAATGGCAGCAAGTGGTCACAGAATATCAGTTATCCCGTTACCAGCCATCCTTACTCCCTGTGCAACTTGGCAGAGGAACTGGGCCAAGTCAAATGAATGCCTCTATAGTAGGAGGTTTCTTTGACTATCAGAAATGTAAGATTTAAGGACCTGAAATGAAACCCAGACTACTGAAGTAGTCAGTAGGAATTCCTTCTCTAAGAGGCAAATGGACTTTGGACCAGGTCCTTAAGAATTCTTAGATGGTTTTCGTCTCTTCCCTGTTCAGCAACATCCTGTACTGCTTTTCCTCAGCTTTTATGATTTCCCACAGAGCATATTAATGAATCCTTCATTTTTTCAAGCAAGAAGTTGAGTTCTTAGTATCAACAGCCAGAAAATAAAGATTGATCTGGCTGTATGTAACTGTTTAATCATGTTTCTATACCCCTGAGCACGCACATAACTTCAAGCAACAGTTTTAAACTTGTATTTATCTGTCCTTAAGATTTCACACCATTCCTCTGATTGGTCTCTGATATTTTCCCAAAATGAATTCTAGAGGATGTGATCTTTCAAGGTTTGACCTCACAGTAGCAAACTTAATCTACAGTTATCTTATTAATTGTGTGTTCTCACAGGATTACATTATTCTACAGCACAGACCCCAAGTGTGTGTGGGAGCAACCGGTGGTTATATTTAACCATGTAATTTGGGCTCCCTGTTTAAGTAAAGGAAACAATAATGGTGGCCCTAATTGCAGAAATTACCAGTTACTCAGAGTTTGACATGTGCTTAATGACCAGGGGGTTGGAAACACTAAACCTAATGCCACTTGGCAGACAATTGGAATTGATAATCACCTCTCTAAAAGGTATTGATGGTAATCTGTTATGAGATTTGGCTAATTCCAAGCAGAAGGGTGACTTAGCTTGAAAACACAGCCTCCACTGGTAACAGTAATGGAGAGTATTCACCTACTCTTTAAAACAAACACAAACGCTGTAAAGACAACCGTAAAGTACCAAAAACGTTGTTTCCATCACTAATGTTACTTTCAAGTAAGGATGCACTGCACATTATTATCTGCCCTATATTACTCTGTACATGGTATTCCATGTCCTCTTTGTGCTGCCACTCCCAGATAACACTTTTCCCAAAGTTGTGATGAAGAATGCTCACACGCTGTGCAGTATTAAAACTGGATTTCTCTTCCCCAGCAGGAAAGAACCCACCTTTAGTGGAAGAAAAACCTTCGAAGGGGTAATCGTAGGACTGATACTGAACAGATCAGTATCAGTGGGTATCCCAGGTGAATTTTCTCATGCAGGAGGGCTTGCCCAAATCTGTCTTGTTTCTTTGATTTCTGTCTCCCCAACAGCTTGGCCAGAACTTTCCTTTTTTTACTCTTAAAAAGTATTTCAACAGAATTTGCAACTATTTGATATATTATGTGATTTGTATCAGCAGCCTTGGTCCATCCCAACCAAAATATTAACTGGATCCTCCACCAAATCTTGTAACCTAAACAAAGCCAGAGCAGAATGTGATAGTTTTGAGGAAATGTGTAATCCCTGGTATCACTTTTCCTTGTCAGTTCTCTAAAAGAGCTCTGATTTTCCCAGGCAAAGTAGCCTATCCAGTACTTTAACAGGTTCCAGCTTTACCTTGGGATTAGTTTTCCAGTTAAATAAAGAAACCAGAAGTAGAAAGCCATTATTAGGCTTCTGCATGGTCCTCTCCCAAGCTTAACCAGGTCAGGGCCAGCAAACTCACAGGTTGCATTACTGTCCTTACACAAAGGAAAGCATAAGAAAATCTTCAAAGTCTGTGGTTGGTATAGAAAATCAAACACTTCCCATTGAAGGGCAACAAGGTTCCTTAACATGAAAAACAATTCCAACTGTTCTATTAACTACTGACAAATCTCCTGCGTTTTTATGCTAAAATTCCCAGCACCTCTGTAAGTTCAGTCATGGAATGAGACACACACAGATAATGTACCAAATCTAAAATGCCAAAAACCTCTTCATGTTTCTTACCCTTTCCCCATCCACCTGAAGCTTTTGGGAAATATTTTGCTAGCCAGCTCTGGAGTCTGTTCCAGGTTTGCTTCTTTGCTATTTTGCCACAGGAGGAAAATAGAAGATTCTGAGGCTTCATGCCAAAGACTGGTCTTGCCACAGCACAGCAAAAGGCAGGTTGTTCCTGCTTCTGCTCATTCCTTGGCAATTTCAACCCTTTCAGAAGGAGCAGAAACCACCTCTTGGCTAGGCAGCTGTTGTGAGATATCACTCTTCTGAGATAACTCTCTCCCTGGGGGAGATTTCCAGGAACAGCTAAATTATTTAGGTGATTTGGGGGTCTAGTCCAGGAAACCTGGGTTTACAAGTCACAGATCCAACCCAGCATATTCCGTGCTTCCCTAAAACGTCACTTGTGGTATCCACATGAGGATCCAGGAGGAATGAGAGGAGAAGTCACCTTTTTAAGCAATACCAGCTTTAGTTCAGGAAAGCAGCATCACCAAAATGCTGTCTGTTAAAGCATGCTGCTGAGGCCAACAATGGAAAGGACAAGCAGAAAATGCACGGAGCAGAAAAAAAAAGAATAGAATTTTTAATATTTTAATTTTCTCTGTTGTTGTTCTCCTAACTGGCTACAAAACTTTTGGCCAATTTCCCTGCACTGGTATAGCTTTAGAAATAAAAAGACTGATTAATAAGAAATATTTAGAGTCATATTTCTCTCCAGTCCAGTATACTTCACTCAGTACAACTAACTTTCCCTTACATATAATGAAAAATGAAGATTAAAAGCATGGCCAGAAGGGGGCCAGACGAAAATATGTATTTTCAGTCACAAATTAAGGATAGAAATGAATGGTGGAATATAATATGAATATGAAAGAAATAAAAATTATAAAAAGGCTCAGTACAATTACATAAAATCAAATTTGTTTGGAGATTTTAATAGACTGAATATCTAATTAATCATGAAAGGGGGATATTTAAAATAATTTTAAAGGCATTAAAGAAAGGCATAAATTATATAAATCCATTTAACAGATAAAAAGCTTTAGGAAAAGCAAAATGCAATGATAAAGAAGAAAACAAGCAGCCCTACTCCTTCAACCTCTCCCACAAATATTCTGTATCATGAATAAACATGAAAATTTTAGTCCCAAAGGGTTGGAAGAAAGACGAAGCATGAGAAAGTGGAAGATAATAATGAAAATCCAAATATAACCTTCCCTGAACTTCAGCCATTTGGCAAACGACAGTGATGTAGAATGATTCTGGAGATAACAGGAGAGCTGGTAATAGAATCTGAACACCAGGTTCTCAGTTTTAAAGAAGTAGTTTTTATAGCTAAAAATACTCTCCATGCAGGGAAAAACCAAGTCCTTACTTTATAATTTAGTGACATACCTCAGATGATATTTATTCCTCGTACAACAGATGCATAACCAACATCTCTTCTGGATAAGCAATGATATTTTTGTGACTGGCCCAAGAGGATGCCTCACTCATTAGAAATGCACTGAACTAGCAAGACTTGCTACTTATGATTTAATCTGTATTTTAAAACATATATAAACATATATTTAAAACACTGCAGGGCCAGGAGTTGGACTGGGTGATCCTTGTGGGTCCCTTCCAACCCGGCATATCCTGTGATTCTGTGAACTAATTTCATTGCCACCACAGAGTGAAAAGTCATTTGCCCCATGGCCACAGGAGAAAGGGAGCAGGTAGCACCTGACAGAGAGGGTTCTTTGTCTACCTCTTGACTCTGTGTGTTTGAAAAATGGAACACTTTTAAGTCAGCACTTAACACAGGCCTGTTCATTTGGTGCTGGGATTAAAGCTGAATGTGGAGAAGCAGCAAGGCATGGGACAAGTGCTGCCCATCACTCTCCACAGGGTACCTGATGCCTCCATCGGGGCACCATCCCAGAGACATCCCATCTCCACGGGTGATGGCTCCCCAGACTCAGCCCAAATAATGAGGTGCAATGAGCAGCGCAATAACAATATGGACAGCAGGCAGGGTACTAAACTTTAGACTGGAGCCTAAACAGCCATGTATATTCATCCAGGAAGAATTTCACTTACAAATACATTTCACACGTAATTCTCCACTTTTTTAGTGGTTTTGATTGGTGCTTTTAAGAATGAGCACTATTTCCAATTGCATTTTTGACTGTGCCAGAAGTAAGATAGAGCAGGTTGGAAGTCTGCTGTAAGTAGGAGTTGAGAATTTGTTATGAAACAGTAGGAGACAGCCCGATTATCAAGGCACTAGAAATCATTCCCCTTCCTCATTCCAGGCAGGAGCCACCTTGTGCCTAAGCCACAGGCAGTGAGATCCATTGGTAGGAGCAGCCCATGTGCTGGAGCCCTGTTGGTGACACAGCAGCCTCATCAAACAGGGCACTGGATAAATACACGAGCAAATTCCTTGTTTCCCTTCAAAGCACCCAATTCCAAATAATCTACCATGAAAAAAATCAAAAAAGCAAGCAAGCAGCATTAGATATTATCTGCAAATATCATCAGGAAATTCAACACAGCCCAGCTCCAGCTTTGATCTCTCCGACTTCTAGGAACTTAAACATTTTTCCACACACACTATTTCCCAAAGACTGAAAAAATCCTCAAACTATTTAGCTTTTATAACATGTAGATTTGTTTTGTTTCATTCCTCTACACAAGATTCAAGGGTAAACATTACTATGTGCCGGAGGTTCTCTGGACAGAACTACAGGACCATGAACTGGACTACAAATTGGTGCTCTAAACGGGACCTAACATTTCATCTGCTCCTTTCAATAAACTATATGAATCCAGAATACAATATTTTACTGTGTGACATTGAGGCTATGCATGAATTACACCCCAGCATAATTCAACAGTACAGCCTTTGTGCTTGCTCCTAATGTTGGGACAATTTCTAACCCTGATGTACAGGTGACAAGCCAAGCCCAACTCAGACAGCCTAAGCTAGAAATACAGTTTGTAGGTATGAGTTAATCATAAATATTGAACATGGTTTCATAATACACAGAGAAAAACTGCCCCTTTTGGTGATGCTACACGTCATCTAAATCAGGAAATGTATCTAGCCATTAATCACAGTAATTACTCATCCCTTGTTGAAGATCTCATTTCCGTGGAATTTCCGAGTTGCAGTCACAGAATTGCTGAGGCTGCATGCCACCTCTGGAGATCATCCCGCCCAAATCCTTGGGTAGATTGCTCAGGGATGTGTCCAGGTTTTGATTATCTCCAAGACTGGGCCCCCGTGGCCCCTCTGGGCAACCTGTTCCAGTGTCTGCCACCCTCACTGGAAATCCCCAGCGTTTCCACCTCTGCCTGTTATCCTGAGCACCACTGAGAAGAGTCTGGCTCCATCTTTTTGCACACTGTCCCTTCAGCTATTTGCACCTACTGCTAAGTTTCCCCCAAGCCCTCCCATCTCAAGATTTATCATGTGGAAACGGAAATGACCAGTTTATTTTATAAATCACGGATTTATGAATGCATTAGGTGGATCAGAGGTCTTACCTGTGGCTACCTCCCTGGCTACCCAAAGCTTTCCTTGGCTCTGGGGTGAGAGGCAAAGTCTCAAACGTGACACTTGCACTAAAGTCTGTCATTTACTGCAGAAATGGGACAATGTGACACCAACACTCCCAGTGTGAAGCAAACCCTGGATCACAGCGACAGTTGATGTAATCAAACATGTAAAACCTCCAAAAACTTTTTGAAACGGGTCTGGATCTTGTCAATACACTCCGTTTGCTCTCATTAGAAAACAAATTACAAAACAGCATCAGTCACCAGTAGAAAAGCCACGTGCTGCCAAGTTACTTCAAAGGCAGTCCCGTGTGTGCTGCTGCCTTTGATTTACAATATCACCAATTACTTAAGCTCAACACCAGTGCTTAAAATCCGTGACTAAAATCCTAAAATAATGAAGCAAAACATTTTTGATGGGATTATTTTCCTTGCCTTCTGATTTATGATCCATAGGGCTTCCAATATTTAGGCAATCTCGCACGCATTGGGCCTGCAGTTTGTTTTGAAGTAAGAGATGATTCACAGAATTATTTGCCTGTGGAGCCTGTGTCATTAAGCAAAAGTGAAATATTAGGAAAATAATCATAAATTTCAAGTGTTAACCTTACTGCCACCCTACATATCAGAGCAAGGCTTTTTTTACTCCCCTCCACAACATTCAAGGCTAAACCTTGTTGTCTGTCAGGGATTCTCTGGTCAGAACTAGAGGACAATGAGTTGGACAATAAAACTGATACTGGAAAATGCAGCACTTTTAAATGGTAACAGCCCATTTCCCAGCTGCAAGTGGCTGCCAGGCTGAACTCAAATCAACCAGTCAGCACTGTATCAAAAGCTCAGATAAATTCTACACTGAGATAACTTTAAAAGACCTCCCTATGACCAAACAGATCCAAACTGCACAACTTTTATGTGCATGCATATAATGTATTAAAGCCAAACCTGAAATTCATCTCCTTAGGAACATTATCCTTGCAAACAGCCATGGATAATGCTGGTGTGAGATGAGAGCATGAAAAAAAAATTCATGGATTACATTCTTCACCTTTTTATTATACACAGAATTCTAGTATCTATAATGTTTTAAAGTACTTATATACACTATAGTCTAATATGATTTATTTGGTTATTGCAATAACATTTTAGTGCCATTTTATCTGAGAGTTCATGGAATGTTTTAAAATCCAAGCCTAATGGAAGCCAATCAATCATCACATTTTCAAAGAACAAATTATTTAAGTTTTTGTACTACACGGAGCTAATCACTGCACAGAGATATCCGATTGTTTTGACTGATGTCATTCAGTTCTCTTTGGGCTGACCTGATTGATGGTCTAAGTGCTGAAGTTAACCAGACAAATGGATATGTACTTCTGGGCTATTTCCAGCCCAGCTGCCTTTTTAGCACTAAAAACTTCATATGCCTGATAGGAGCACGCAGCTGCTCCTGCTCATGCCATTGAAATTAAAGCCTGGAACTGCCCCTGACAGCCGGCACTTTTTCCTCTTACATTAAGGATTTTGTCCATGATGCCTCCAAGCAATCACAAGTTATAAATGAGCTGTATTACACCCACATCTATATTTGAGTATGTGGTGGCCCTGCTTTCCAAGTTCCCACTTTCACATCTTCAAACACTTATTAATAGCATTGCTGAGACACCCAAGTACTATTGCATCCAACTTCGCCTCTCCTCTCTGAACTGGGATCCAGTGCTGTGTCACATTAAGGCTGTTGCTTTTGATAACTAGAAAAAGTCCTCTGTGTGCCAAAAACTAGCTAGACTTTGTCAGGGGAGCTGCCTAACTCAGATCTGTGGGATGATTACCTGATTAAGACAAGCAAAATTTGGCTTATCACATGTAAAATCTTCAGTAATAGCAACACAAACTTCCCCAAATTCTGTGAGATCTAACGCAGGCCAGTCCCAGCCCAAAGCACTGACTAGATTCTTTTACCCTAATGTATTACATTACTGCTTTATTAGCTGACATGCACTACAAAAATTTTAGGAGAAGTTTGCATGAGGAATTCAAGGAAGTTTGCATACCCATAATTTTTCATTTATGCAGTCACTTGCCCAAATATATCCCTGGTTCCAAGGAGTCACATTCAAAGCCATTAAAGCACAGATATATTTGACCTTTATGCTCTGACAGAAAACATAAGCAAGTTATACAAGTTTTGATTGTTTAATCTAAATCTACATTTTGAAGGTTCTCCCAGCCTTCACTGTGGAGAAAGTATCAGTATTGTTCTCTTTTTTTTTTCTGGCAGTGGGAAGAGTTTTCAGACTCTGGAAAAGCGTAAGTGACTTTATTGTTATTTTGATGTGGATTTTTATATTGCAAACACAAGCTGCACATAACTACACTTGGGATAAGAGGTTACAGCTGGAAATTAGAGAGTAGTTTAGCACCTGACAAAGTGCAAGCATCTCTTTGTGATGAGATTTTTACACGAACATGTGAAGTTCCTGAAATGTGTTTCGCGCAGACGGATTCTTTGAGCAAGTGTGCAAAGACATGTATACATGTGTATGCATGTCTAGGATGATAAATAAAACATTAAATCGTGGGGTTTTTATATAATAGAATCACGGAATGGTTTGGGTTGGAAGGGACCTTAAAGCTCATGTCATCTCACCCCCTGCCATGGGCAGGGACAACTTCCACTAGACAAGGTTGCTCCAAGCCCCATCCAACCTGGCCTTGGACACTTCCAGGGATGGGGCAGCCACAGCTTCTCTGGGTAACCTGTGCCAGGGCCTCCCCACCCTCACAGGGAAGAATTTCTTCCTAATATCTAATCTAAACCTGACTTTCTTCAGGTTTAGGCCATACCTCATGGGATCATCCCACGCAGCCGAAAGGAAAGAGCAGCCTCTTGCAGAGCAGTTTCTCCCCATCCCAGCACACTCAATGGTTTTATAGGCCATGAAATGCACTTGCAGAATGTTCATTTTTGCCACACACCCAGGAAGCTGAAAACTCACATATTCTCTCCACGTGCTGACATATCTTTCTGAGCAAAGCTACAGTGCAGAAGTCTCATGTTGCCCCCCAGAACCTCGTTTACAGTGTAGGAATCACTGATTCCACACAATGTGGCTTTTGCAAATGGAATTTTAGCCTTGTGCCACCTGACAGAAGCACTCATAAGAGGTTCAAACACTAATTATGTTATTCTAGTAAAGAAATCTGCCCTGTCAGCTGCGACTTAAAGGTCACTGCTGCTGTGCAGGAAAAGTAACAGTAAAGCAAAAGGCAAGCACAGAGGAAACAATGGCAGGTATCAGTCCCAGCAAAAATAACACAGATATAATAAACAATGCAGCACTTAATTTTACCAAAATCCAGAATTTGAAAACAAACAAACAAACAAAACCCCAAAAATCCTTCCATAAATCAGAATTAAATGAAATTTTGCCAGAAACCACCTCCACTGGAAGAAAGCACTCCCAGTTTCTGCAGTGCCTTCTGAGGGTTCAAATGGCTCATCAACCATAGAAACATCCTAAATATTATAAACCAAAGCACCATGAAGACATTATCTTCAAAATGTGCTTGTTGAAAGGCCAGGTATATTTGCACGGGTAAAATCCTGCTCCTCTTAAAAACAATTAGATATCTCACTGCTAAGCCCAGGGTTCTGAGGTCCCAAGAGCTAAGTAAAAAAATAAATAGAAAAGAAATATTTTCACAGCCATTCTTGTAACCAAAAGCATTGTGCTGTGGTTTTATTAACCCTCATTTTGCTAAAGCTGAGCTGTTACAAAACAAATATTTTCAAGCAGCAGATACTTATCAACATGAAAAAAGAATTCAGCCCCAAAACTGGGTTGATTCCATGAATATTCAGTTGACACTGGACATGCAACTACTGCAGGCTCCACACTGTCACATCACTATTCGGCAAAGCAGAAAATACTGGACTAAGATTCACATTTCATCCAGAATTTCAAAGAGAAGCACCTGTTCTCATTTAAAGGGAACAAAAAAAAAGAAACCAAAGAAGACCCAAACAACAACAACAATATAAAAACCCCACACTGGAGTCTTTTACAATATTAACTGTGTTACAGATATTAGCTATGTGTGCATACGGTTAATAAAAAGCCATATTTAAGAATTATATTGAGAAAAGCACTGTTGGCAAGTACAAAACACCTGTGTGCCCAGCTATGGGGAGCCGAATGAAAACTGAATATATTTCCTGCTGTGTAACCACACCACTCCCTTCCACATTTTATTCTTTTTCATATTCTGGTTCTGAGATACCTCTAGACCTTGCAAAAATGCCCAAATCCCAGCAAAAGTGACTTCTCAGAGGTCTTTCTGAGCAACCAAGAGTGAGAATTAGGCAGATTTCTTCCCCATATGGATGTTCTCTCCCCCTCGTCTTTGTACAAATGAAATTTACCCAAATTCTGTTATTCTACCCTCAGTGAAGCCAGCAGAGTTAAAATACAGACAGAAGTCAGACCATACAGTTTAATTCCTGTGTTTTTCTTGAAGAGTTTCAGCTAGGACAGTGTATATATATATATAAAATTATATTTTTTATATATATATACACATATATATATTATTATATCATCAGAGCTGGCTGCAGCATTTGCCAAAGAGCTGGACAGATTAGACAGAAATTGTGATTAAGGTACATCAAAATTATTAGGTTTGAAGTGCTCAGTGAGCTTTCACTTGATAAAGTACAGTTAGAAGTGATATTCTGGAATTTCATAGCACAAATATTACGTCAAATGTCTGGAATTCAAAAGAGCAGCTGTGTAAAATATGTTGGAGCTTTGCTTAGTTCGGAGAATGAGAATTTTAAAAGCCATAAAAGCAAGAACCTTGAAAAAATCCCACAGAATACAGAATCTCTCAATTCAACTGTCTAGTTAAAGGGCTCTCTTTGTAGTTGGAATACACCTAAACTCAGGAAAAGGCTATTTACTATGGAACTCGACTGCAGACAGGACAGTCGTGGCCTGGCAGGAGCTGCTTTATGTCCCCTGGCACAGAATGGGGACTGGTTCCCTCCTTTTGTCACCACCTTGTCCTGTGTCCAGGTTCTGTCACCTTCACCCTGCCCACAACACTTATTTATTTGTGGCAAAGGACATTCTGCCACAGGAAGAAACTGCTTTTGTTCACTCTGTAAGCCTCAATTTTATAAATGGCTCAAGGTACCCAGAGCTTTTGGGGAATGTCTAATTGCACAGGCACTCATTTTTGCTCTGCCTTTTGTAAGAAAAATCCAGATCATATAACACTAACAAAAGCTAAACCGGAACACTTAATTTTACAAAAACAGGTGAGATTTTGATACCACAAATTTTCAGTTAGATAAAAGCTATTTTCTATTTTACATTAAAAGAAAAAACTGTTCGGATCTTTTTTCATTACTTGGAAATGGCTCTGAGGAGGGAATAAAGACCTTTCAATGAATTAATTACTCAGAACCTTTAATACTCTTAAGCTCAGTAACACCCTATACCTCCTTCCATTCCACTAAGAGATGTCCACATGAGCTGCTTACACTGGCTTTATTTTTTTTACACTTTTTCCTTTGTTTTCATCTCTGTAGCACATACAACAATCAGCCTGGGACTTCTGTAAACTTATATATTTCTATACAACAAAGTCACACTCCTTTGAACACATACAGTAACTAAATGTATTTCTTTTAGCATCCCTGAAACAAATTGCAAGAAGAAAACTAAACGTCAGCAGACTCACAGGCAGTGAAACAAGGACCACTACAAAGATCTATTTTGACTTCCTTTTTATCTCTTAGATATAACTTACTTCTCATGTAGAACTTCAACTAACATTTTCATCACCTGAACACAGCTTTTGTTCACCCAAAATAAATCTTTTAGAAAAACAAACAGTCTTTATGCAAATTTCAGTTGAAGAGGTCACTACATATATATATTGGGTATTTCCAGTAGTCTCTTTGGAGAAGTGGACAAAAGGAAGAGAATGAGCCCGTTGCTCACACCCAATTCTCCTTTTCTCTAGGACAACTTTCTAAACAGTTTTTTCTCAGCCTATTCTGCTTTCACCTTCCTAATTATTTTTTTATTTTCCATACTGACTGGGTTAATATGGTTCCTCTTATAACTTCTCTGAATAAAAAATATCATGCAATGGTCATAGCAAAAACAAAAAGTTTAAATTTTTTGTTGCTGTATTTTCTTTCTTTTTTCTTTTTTTCACCTACAAAACTAAACAAAAAAATGTCCCCTACACCGAAAATTGTGATGTGGTATCAGCAGAAATTATCAGTTCACCTGGATGAGGAGAATTTATGTCCCATCCCTGAAAGTGTCCGAGGCCAGGTTGGAGCAACCTGGCCTAGTGGAAGGTGTCCCTGCCCATGGCAGGGGGTGGAACGAGGTGAGCTTTGAGGTCTTTCCCAGCCCAAACCACTCTGTGGTTCTGTGACTCTGTCTGGTGTATATTTGAGAAAGAGATATCGGGTTTAATGTTGCAATAACCTAAAGAATCACAGAATCTGCTGAGCTGGAAGGGACCCACAAGGGTCGTTGAGTCCAACTCTCAGCCCCTGCAGAGCAGAGCATTTGTGCTGGGTTTGCAGCACTTGAATCCCAGTGTGAACCTCCCTGAAGGGTCACTTGGGCCAGGTGTGAGGATCCAGGTTCATGGTCACACCCTGGGTAAGGTGTCACTCACGGAGAGCTCTTCTCCCTGACACACAGCAGGGAATTGCAGCCAGACCTCGCTCCGGGAGGAATCGACTCTGAGACGCAACTTCCCTCTGCACTGGTTATCAGTGAACACACTGCGTGAATTATGACTCAGATAAGCTCAGGATCACGTATCTTACGACAGACAGAGCCGATCGACCTTATCAGATCAGCTAAGTGCTGTTTACACAGTAGCCCTGAGGAAATCTTCGGGAAAGGCTGTAGAGTTTTGTGCTGTTTGCCACAACGGAGGGCATCAAAGTCTGCACCTCGGGATGTTGACACTGGTGTGATTTAACACCTTCAAAACTTCACCTAAACAGTTTAAAATCCTTTTGTTAAATAACTGTAGCCAGATCCTCTTTTTGTAGCATCTGCACTTCAGGCTCGAGTCGGGGTGAGGGGAAAGGGGGAGCTCACACCTATGACACGTAGGAAATGCAGCTCTGTAATTGATACTCCGTCTAACAGGGAACTAATGTAAATCTTTCAGCAAAGGGGAAATATGCTTTGAGTGTTTACTTTGAGTGATAAGGCCTCCTGATACATTTTGAACCTGCTCAGCTCCATAAGGAGCCCTGCCAGGAAAGCCTGTGAGCATTAGTGTAATGAGTGGTCAAAAAAATCTGGGCTGCCATTCTCACTGGCAAACCTAAAAGGCATAGCAGAGCAATGTGCTAAATGGAGTCTGTAACTCTGAGACTAATATTTCCTAATGTTTATTTAAGAGCCCACAGTGATGGGAATTGCTGAGTATAGGTATCATGTTATTCCTATTAATGGCAATGAAGAACAACACAAAAGAAGTTAAGCAATTGTTGAGTTTTCTCCAGCAGAATCTAATCCAATTTCCATTTTAGCAAGAAGAAATTGAGTTTTGTAACACTCAAGCAGATATATTGCTTTTTTAAATAACTAAATCCAGGTTTCTTTATATTTTAAACTGCACCAAAATTATAAAATGGAAAGATTTAATTTTCAGTAATTTTCCTTAAAAGGTTATATTAAATATTGCCGTTTGAGAATTTTTGTTCAGTATGAAAAGCATGTAACTTTGCTCAGTTATGGTTGAGAAGAGTATTGTTTCAATAAAATGCCTGAAACAAAATCTCTTGAGTCAATGGAAAGACTTGCACCAGCTCCCTGGGCATCTGATCAAACTTTCATTCAGAAAACATTTTTCTCCACCAACATCCTTAAGCCGTTAAAATTAAAATGCAATTTGAGCAATTACATAAATAAGAGTGACAAATGTTTCTTTTCCTAAGTGCAAGCAGGTGTAGGGCACAGTCAAGGTTGTTCTCCAAGAGCTGGATCATCACGTGCCTGAGAGGTGCTGACAGAGCCCAAGGCAGAAGCAAGAAAGCATTAGGAACCTCAAACAAGATTAGCCCAGTTTACAGCTCCTTGTACAAACAGAGCTGCGACAGCATCCATTTGAACACCAACTGTTTACCACGGGCCACTGTCAACACAAATGGGCTTTCCATGGCATGACCACAACACCCAGAAATATGGAACACAGAGATATTCAAATGACAAAGTTTTCACGCTTTGGGCTGCGTGATTGGCCAAGTATAACTAGGTATAATTAAGCAAGTAATTATATTTTAAAGAAATCAGAGCTCGCCGGTTTACTTTAAAGTTGGAAGTTTGCTACATGCTATTACTATAAGTAGTAACTTCACTGGAATCAAAGTGATGTTTTCTGCAAAATTCTGATTCAGATACATAAGAAATTTGCAGAAACCAAAATTAAGCCTTTTTTAAATGACAGGTTCCTTAATATCCAAAATGTAGCCCAACCCTTAAATACTCAAATCTCTGCCTTTGCTGCTAACACACTGTGTAACTCGAGGTGAACAGAAAATTACCTGTTCTTTATAACCTTTCTGAAAATAAACATTTAAAATCCTAAACCCTCAGCCACAACAGTTCAGCACCTAATGCAAAATACCTGCACTTAAAACATACCAAAGTTAGAGACTCCTTTCCTTGATAATGACACCTTCTCCATGATTGATCTCCAACTGTTGGATTTTTCCTCTCTTAGTCTCAAATGCTTAATCTTTATTCACTCTATCCATACAAAACCTGCAGAATATTAATTATAAAGGTTTTCTTCACTTAACCAGACAGTAAATTCCTCAGCTGGTACAAACAGATGCTGATTTACAGCTAAACAGTAGATCAGAGTTTAGTTTTGATGGCAGTAAAGCCTATTTTTGTGGTTTCTAATGGTTTCTGTTGGAAACAACTTCTGTATTTTCATTGCCAGAATGTGATTCTGTACAGACAGGTACAGTCTGTTAATGAATTCTTCAAATCCTTCTGTTTATATTCTTTCCTTTGATTTTCTCCTGCTTAGTGATGAAATAAAACTGAATATAAGACCAAAAAGTTACCTAAAAATTTGTATTGAGTAACAAAAATTAAAATTAAATTTTTATTTGCTTCTTGTACATTTATCTTAGTAAGGTTATTACTACATTTTAATAGTTTTTTAAAAATTTTTTATGATGATTTTCCTTGAGATTCTTCTCCATGCCCACACCTCCCTATCAGAAATCACTATAAAGTCCTACTCTAAAATTGCCCAATATTTGCTACTGGTTATACTGGCAAGGCTTGTTTTCTCCTACCTTCATCTCACATCAGCCTGCACTAAAATCCTGCTGGAGGTACAGAAACCACCGCTGAGAGCAAAAGTGCTTGTGCTTCCTTCTCAAGCCATGAGGCACCCGATATCCTGATGGGAGGGCACAGCACGAAGAGCACTTCAGCACTGTAATTTTGCTGAGAGAAAACGTTTAAATATTTCCTTGGGGTTTTTACAACAGCTTTGGTAGCAGCTGAAAGGCAAGACAATTGTGTGTGGCTCATTTATTCCTGTGTCAGAAATATTTTTGGACAACCCCTGTAGCAACTATTTTGCTGAGCTTAAGAAAAATTCCCATTTTAAGAAAAAGCCATTGGTGGCTTTTTCTTCCCATACATAGCTATGTAAAAATTAACAATACCCAAATGCAGCTTTGTGGGAAATACATTGGTATAATGGCTTTATAAAGTGCTGAAGGATTTCATTACTGACCTGTGCTGAAGGAAATAATGGAGAGTTTTGGAAAAGCCTTTCCAGACTCCCTTGTGATGTGCTCCACTTGCCTGATCTCCAATTAACAGCCACCCCCTCGGAGCTCTGCTACAGCTGCTCTTGATTTAACTTCTCTTTATTGGGAGCTGTGTAAATTTGAATCACAGGACCACAGAATGGTTTGGGTTGGAAGGGAGCAGAAAGCTCATCTGGTTCCAACCCCCTATCGTGGGCAGGGACACCTTCCACTAGCCCAGGTTGCTCCAAGCCCCGTCCAACCTGGCCTTGGACACTTCCAGGGATGGGGCAGCCACAGCTTCTCTGGGCAACCTGTGCCAGGGCCTGCCCACCTTCACAGGGAAGAATTTCTTCCTAATATCTAATCTAAATCTCTTATCTTTTAGTTTAAAATTGTTCCCCTTGTCCTATTACTACCTAAGCTCCCAGAAGACAGAATTTTGGCCAAGAATTATGATCCAATTCTTTATAATCTTTTACTGTCCTTGGAAGGAAATCATGCCAACACGCAAAGCTGGTACTAATTATTTCTCCCTCTCCACTGATTGAGCTGAGCAGGTTTCCACAACACAAGGAAAAGCCAGTTGCTCATACCTTGTCCTTTTTACCTCTTTACCACATGAATCTTTACGATCTCGATGATCTTTGTGGGTCTCTTCCAACTCAGAATATTCAGTGACTCTGATTCTATTAGGATGAAAAAGAAACATTACAGCACATGCACATGAGAGCCAATGCAATTAGCAGATCCTTGCAACAGGGCTTCAGTCCTCTCTAAAGGTGATCCAAAATCCCCCGACTGGGGCAATGACCAGCGTGAGCTGTTTGATTCCCAAGGTCATTCCCAGCTTATGTCCGTGGTCATTCCCTGCTGCTGTGGCACACGGGGACCTCACACCACTAGATGGCAATGCATAGTGGAAAAGGAATTAATTCGGATTTTACACACCAAACACGGTGTGGGTGACGCTGTAACAGCACCAGAGTTTTCCTTGTGCAGAGCTACAGGCGCTCCTCGAGAAGGAATGACAAATCCTGCTTCGCAACAGAGCGAGGATTTATTGTAATTTGGGAACGGAATAAAGTACTTAAGTGCAAGTACCCAGGGAGAAGGAGCAGTAAAACACTCACAGCAGAATCTGCTGGTGATTTGGCAGCTTTTGTCTTCATGAAGCAGCTTAAAATAAATCATTCCTTGATTTCTGTGCAGTTCTGTTATTATTGGATGTCCCAGTATCATCTGAAAACCACAAGAACAGGACTGAGGTAGTGGAGCACATGTTTCACATTCATCAAAATTCCAATTTTTTTACAGGTTTTGTTATCACTTCAGTTAGCACTATGAACAACTAATTAATTTATATCCAGTTTTGTGACAAGTGGTACAAAGGAAAATAATAAAATGCTCACACTGGGTTATACAATTAGCCTTTAGAAGTTTTCTGTTTTACAGTTCGAACTAGTACTCAGGTTTTACCCCTTTTTGTTTTTATTACTGAAGGAAATTTCCTTTGGATTACAGCTACATGTGCAAATGAATCAAAAATAACATATTTTAAACTACACCCACATTTCCAAAACCATTCAGGGGAATAAAGCAGCAAGTCCCATTCACTTTTCCCCCCAGGGGATTTTTTTTAGAATCAGCTGTATCTGAAATATTTTTATTCTCTTTTTTTTTTTTTTTTCAGGTAGTGCAAGGAATCTCTTCCTAGGGGAGTTCTTCAGCAGTGTAAAAGTACTGCTTCAATAGTAAAATATTGTGTCTTACTTAAGACTTCTGAACAGTCTTGAAGCAACAACATTTGAAAGTCTTTCTAAACACAATTTTGGAACTGCAGCAGTACTTTAGGATGAAATTAAGACCTGAATCTAAGGTACATCAAGCTCAGCACAAAGAGTTACCAAGTTCAGTGGCCTTTGAATACCCAGAAACAACAATCAGCTGCTCCATTTAATTAATTAGCTCTTGTTTCAGCCGTCTGAAATGAAAATACGATGCAGTGAATACACTGATTTTCTCTAAAAGAGTGGAAAATTGAAGCCTCAGGTGGAAAGGTTGAGAGTATTTGGACCTAAATACTGCACCTAAAGTTGTAGACTGTGGTGTAGCAGGATCTTTCAGAAATGCCTAAATATTTTTGTCATATAAGTGAATTTCCTGAAATTTAGCCAAACACAGTCATTCCTAGGACACTGGGTAGTAATCTGCATCTTTAGACAGTTTGGATTTATCCCTTCACCCATCCAAAATCTGGGATTTCCTGATGCTTTCCAACCACAGCAGCCTCTTCATTTCAGTGGCATCTTCACAGTCAGAGATCCTGTTTCTGGACTAGTTTGCTCCCAGCATTTGCTCATGACAACAGCTTCCCTTCAAAACATTTAATAAGTTGCAGAATATTTCTAGATCTCTAAAAATATTGGCAACAACAATCTATATTCTTGGAGTGTCGATCCTTGTAAGATAAACTTTCCATTTCTACGTTGCTCTATAGTGGAATCTCCTGCTGCAGAATTTGGACACCTCTGTATATTTATATAAAGAGCAAATGGCCATGAGTAGGCTGCAGTGAGTGGGCAGTATAAACCTCTCAGGACTTAAAATCTAGTACAATTTTTGGAGGAAAAGTACTCCCAGAGCCAGATGCCCAACTTACCCATACCCTTTTAAAAGGTATGCAAATATTTTTTTTTTTTTTTTGCTTTTTCTTGGTTTTTTTTTTTTTGGGTTGTTTGCTGGTTTTTTTTTTCCTGGGGGGTGTGAATGGTAATAAGATACTACTTTGTGTAACTACTTTGGGATCTGTTTCCTGAGAATGAACACTTTTCTTCACAATTAGCATAAATAAGTGATTTTTGTACCAGGTAGTCCCAGCTCTAGTTACTAAGAATTTTGTGCTTTTAAAAATTAATTGGTAGATATTCCAAGTGCTGACTAGGGATTTGCACAACATTCATCTCAAGATTAATGGGAAGCACATGGTGAAAACTCCACAAATCACCTGGAAAATGTATCCTACATACCTGCTAAGGGACAGATCCTCCTTGCCTTCACGTGGGGAAACCCACTGGTATTTAAGGGCACGGTTAATCCTGAGGAAGGATAATAAAATCCACTTCATCTTCCATCAAGTGTGAGAACTTTGAGAACTTTCACAGCCATTTTTCATTCTCTGAATTTGTTCCCAACATATTATTAGAAGTCTGCAGAAACATTCAGTGCTGGATAAGCCTTCCCAGTGTATTCAAAGTCATACTGGATGCACTATGAGAAGCGGTTTGGCCTTTTAAGAAAACCATCAGTTCAAAGTATTTTCAGCATAATCCAGGACACTAAATCACTAGTTAAATAGAAACATTTACTGACAGCTTGAGTACAAATGTTTTATTGTGAAGAGCAGTGAATATAATGACCAGAGCTATAGCCTCTTGGTCTGGCTAAACAAGGTGGTGACGGTGGTGGTCATATGTGATTAAAATGTCATTGCCAGGGCTAAGCTGGCAGCTAAAAAGAAAACAGGGAGAGTCCCCACCAGGCCTGGTAAAGCTTTGGAAGGGCTTTAATAACCTCTGTCCATATGGGTCTAGCTGGAATAGACTTATTTACTCTTAAAAGAGCAAAGAGATCCATCAAAGTCAGTAATGCTGTTCTAAGGTTCGATCCACATATGGACCATTCACTGAAGAATTGCACTCGAGGGGCCTTGTGGGTCCTTCCAGCCCAGAGTGTTCTAGGAAACCTGTGAAAGTCTAACAAGATGGAAGAGCTGCTCCCAAATCAGTAAACCCATCTCAAAGCTGGCTGAGCAAACCAGCCTCAACAGCAAAGGTTGCCACGTCCACACTGAATCAACCTGTGCAACTGTTTGCTCTAATCCAGTACAGACCAGCTTTAATTTCACTGGTTCCAGTGTTTGTGGTGGTGTCAGTGCAGCAGCACACACAGAGGTCACCAGGGACCCTCCTGGTTTGTATGATCATCTCCAGATCCCCTGTTCCTGCAGTGCCTCTTGCCATCAAGTACCCAGGACATGGCAGTGGAGCTATGATTATTATTTTCTATATGTTATTCATTATACATATTATATATAATTATATTTATTATATATACTTATATATTCTTATTATATATAGATTTATAGGTACAGATTTAGATATTTATATAGTTATATAATAATGATATAATAAACTACCTCCCTCAGAGGAGATCCGAAGCTCAGTTACTGTCCTGTTAATCAAATTGCAAATATTTTCATTTGTTAATGTTTTAATATTAAAAAAATAAAAATAGAAAAATAAGTCTGTGTTTAATGCCTTTATTTTTTTCTCTGCCCTGCTCTTTTCATGCTTCAAGCTTCTGCTTGCTCACTGCTACCCTTCTACAATAATCTCACTGAGGCTGGGCCTCATTTCAGAACTTCTTACCAAGTGTCAAAGCTGACCAGGAAAAAAAAATGTCCCAGGTTGTTTTTGCTAACAACCTGTTTTTATTATTTCAGCTCTTTATTTTCTCTTTAGCTTTCAAAATGATAAGATACTATACACATACTTAAAAGGAAGTGGCCACTAGTGCATGTAAAATCCCACGGGTGTTCTCCTTCCTGCATCAACTTTTAATATTACTGGGACCAGTGCGAAATAGTGAATGTTGTACTAGTCAATAAAAATACTTTCCTCCAAAGAGGAAAGTAAATCAGCTCAGGTGGAAAAAATGGATAAACTTCTGTATGCACAGACCCTTTTGTAGTTATTTACCGAGTATTCAGAGATGCTACTATTATATATTATTGTTATATATTACTATTATATCTTGGTTTGGAATGGTCCTATATACAGCACATCCCTACAGGATGCTTGCACTACCTCTTCAATACCGTTAAGCTGCATTTCATTTTACTGCCATTAACAATGAGCAGACACGCCCTGCTATAAAATACTTCCATTACCCAATTTTCCCGCAACCAGAGTTGAGAAAAAGTGCAAGGGGGGGGGGTGGGTTTACTGAATTCACAAGATTATCCACTGCGTGCAGTGTGATGAGGGAGTTGCCATGAACAGTTCACCTTTTTGTTGAAAAAAACTAGATTAGCAAGCAAAAAAGTATGCACTGAGCTGTCAGCTCGGACAGTGAGGCTGCCTCGGGGCAGCCTTGCCTCCCATGCTTCCTCCAGGCCAGAATTCCTTTTTAATCCACAGAGTTGGGGCACTGAAGCAAAGCCCATTTCTTCCTTAATAGATTATACTATATATTATTAAAAAACACCCACAAAACAGGACCTTTAATGGTCCTTTAAATCTGGGGTTAAATTATGTTTAAGTAAATGCAACTTAGGCTAACGTGCCAAGCTGCAGGTTAAACTTCCAGGTTTTAATGAATGGGAGATTGCAAACCAAATCACCCCAGTGAGAATGGGCTAAGCTGGAAAGAAACCAGGGAAAACCCACCAGAAATGCTGTTTTCTCTCCCAGCTGAAGACTTGCTATTTTAGTTTTTATCAGCTACAAATGTGACCCATGTAATTTACTCGGCTGAATAAAAGGGGATGAGTAGTTAAAAGGGAAATGTGCTCCAGGATGAAATGCCTTAGAGATATCAGTACTCTTTACAAGTGATATAAGTGCTAAAGTGCCAAAACTAATGTCTCAGTTTCCAGATGGTGTGATGGCAACTGACTCTGTTTAGTGCAAGAGATGTACAGCTTTAAAGTAGGAAATAAAATTCAGAGACATCCCTTTAGGATACCACTGAAACAACATGTCTCAGCACTTTATATTAGATTACTTTAATCAAAAGGGTGTTTTGATGCTTCTGACTCAGTTTGGATAGGTCTGATATCTGCCTACATATATTCCCCAAGAGATAGTCTCGGTCTAGTGGAAGGTGTCCCTGCCCATGGCAGTGGGTTGGAACTGGATGATCCTTAAGATCCTTTCCAACCCAAACCATCCTGTGATTCTATGAAGTTTCAGAAGTATTTAGGTCAGATCCATTAACAGAAGATCCATTCTGAACCATGAGTACACTTGTGCTTCAGTTTGTAAGCACAGACATGCAAGCACTGATAGGCCAAGTTTCAGAACTGAAAGATAAACTTTTCTTGAAGTCCATAGGAGGGAAAACAAGTGAAAAAAGCCAAACTGAATATAAAGGACTGGATTCTACAAGTCTTGATTGCAAAGATGGTGCCTGGTGTACGACTCATTTGCACAGCCAAAAGCTGGCCATGAGCTGCTAGTGTTATCACTATTTACTCCAGATTACAACCCCATTTGTTACTTAAAACAATTTAAGAAAAACACAGATACGGTAAATGTGCAGAAAACCAAACATCTCCAGCAATCGCTGCTGGATCCCTGGTGCTGTCTGTGACAAGTTGCTCCTCATGCCCATTCTCCTACCACCCCCCATGGATTCCCTCCCACCTCCCCTGCTTTAGCTACGTCACCACGTTCTCCATCCACTGCAGGTGCCAGGGGGAACTTTGACTTAGTCTTCTTTCAGCACTTCTCTTTGGACCTTTTTTCCAACCTGGAAACTTGCACATGCTTTAGTCTAGACATGAATAGCTGTCTGTTTTTACTCCTCAGACAGCATCTTTTCACAGTAACTTCTCTCATTATAGCTGAAAGTGGAACCTCGATATTTACCAGTGGGGAAATGGAGGAAAAACACCACCACTTTGGCTGTCCCAAGCCTCTGCTTCCCTGGCCATCCATCCCTTCCCCAAACTGTGGTGGTGCCACTGAGGATGCCACTGTAGGGAAGAGGATGCCTTGCTGCTGCAGCACAGCCCCCTGTGATCCCTGACTGCCACCAGAACAGAGGAGGATGGAATGTTCCCTGAGGGACAGGCTTGTCCTGCTGCATCAGCACAGTGAAATCAGGAGTTTGAGGCAAACTTGGTGCCTTGGTAGCACCTTCTCACCCTACTCACACACCCACTTTGGTCCTGAGGCTGCTGCAAGACAAGGTCATCTTATTCCTCCCCTTCTCCTCCGTGTCCTGGCTCGCTACTGAAACAGAGCAGCTGCCAACCAAGGTCTTAGCGTACTGAAAGAAGTGAAAAACTATTACTAATGATGCTCCACTTTCTTTCCCTCTGGCTGATTTCTAGGATGTCAGGGTAAGTACATTCCATCCCAAATGTACCGTCTCCGAAGGGCTGCTGAATTCCTCCTTCAAGCCTGGCTCTGTTCATCACTCAGTACCCAGCCTGTGCCTCCAGCCCAGGCCACGTTACTGCTCACGGTTCATGAGCGCTAACACAGATTTTGTTTGAAAAGCCACACGTTAGCAAACCACAGTTATTTGCAAGCCTGGCCCAGGGCTAGTGTCAGACATCAACACATAGGCAGCACAGATATTTTATTTAATTAAGTCATGCCATCTGGGCCAACAATGAAGGCACTCATACACTTCGCCCTCACTTTCAGACTGTGTAGAGCTCTGATCCCCCCAAAATTGTTCTAAAAGCCGAATCTCCGGGGAATTGAAAGAACACTTTCAGCTGTTACTTGCATTAGACTGAATTTCTGCTGCAACGTGCTCAGGATTTTTCCTGTCCTAATAAAGCCAATCAGATTTATGTGCCTCAGCTTCGTCCGAACGCCGCGTCCACCATGCAGGAAATTACTAATGAGCAACTAAAAGGCCTGTGCTAAATATAGCACGTGTGTGCACCACCACAGAGACACCAACGTTGCTCTGCCAAAGGTTATTTGCTATAGAAAACAAAGGTAGCACCGAACAGCCAAGCATTAGACACGGGGAGTTGCTACTCGTGCCCCGTAGGTTTTCCAGACCTGCAGCGTTACTAACCCTGTCTACAGACTCTCCCTACAAAAATGATCCTTTCTTCCAAATCAGAGGCTTCCTAATGCACCCACAATGAAGACAAACCCACTCAAAATATTTTTGGGACAAATACGAGCTCAGGTCTTCAGAAAGGAGAAATGCTTAAAGCATGTTAAGTTTCCTGACTTAGTTTTGGGGCTCAAAGAAACTGTAGAATCAAAGAATCACAGAATGGCCTTGGTTCAAGGGACTTAAAAACTCAGCTGGTTCCAACCTCTAGGCCATGGGCAGGAACACCTCCCAGTAGACCAGGTTGCTCCAAGCCCTGTCCAACAAGGTCTTCAACACTTCCAGGAATGGGGAGTCCATCACCTCTCTCAGCTGTGCCAGGGCCTCACCACCCTTATAGTCAAGAATTTATTCCTAATACCCAATCTAAACCTTCCCTCCTTCAGTGTGAGGCCATTAGCCCTTGTCCTATCACTACCTGCACACTCCAGCACCATTTGTGCCATGGTTTGAACCCAAACCCAGCCCCACACAAACCTCTCTCCTGTCAAATAGCGACCGGCAGACTGAGCTCTGGAACCCCAAAAACCTGTCGACACCTGCAAGCTTTGAGAGCACTCACAGCATCAAATGCACAATACACAGGCAGAAACTGAGCACCTGCAGACTGTTCAAGTGATTCTTAATTGCCCTTTCTCCAGACTGTGGCATTTCAACCCTGTTTATGGGGAATTTACTGGTCGTTTTCGGGGACGGGTGGTGTGGGTAACACCAGAGCACCACACTCACCCAGAGTTATGGCACGTGATTACAGTGTGACTCATAAATGCTTAAAATTAATTAAACTGTTTCAATAACCTGACTGAAGTATTTTAGCAAAGTTTAATAACTTTAGCTGGGATGCAGAGTTGAGTCAGATGTAATTAAATCATTATGCACCCCCCCCCTTTATTTGATAAAGGGGAGATTTTATCATGCAAATCAGGTTAAATAGGAACTGAAGTGTTTTGCTGAATTGAGGCCTAAGCACATGGAGATGTAATTTCTGCTCACTGTATTAAACAGCATAAGGCATTACTTAGCATATCTGTAATATTCAGCTTTTCAAAGTTCTAGAAAGACGTGTTCACCGAATTTTTGTGAGGTAAGAAAGCAGAGAACACAAGCTATGATCAAAGTCCCATTATGTCACTCTCTAATTACTGGGTCTCTGGGAAGCCACCCAAGTCTTTGCACTTCCCAGTTACAATTTACATCTGACTCCATTAAACAATTGATTCTAACACACACGTATTTCAGCACCACAAAGCCCCCGTCTCCATGTTATTAAAAACAAAAATCAACCCCTCTATCCTGGGAAATGGCATCACAGAACATTTTCAAGGGAACGAGTATTTTTACATCCCTATTTTCCAAGTTTCTGTATTTAGCAGTGCTGGGCAGAAAGTCAAACATTTCCTTTTTGCTGCAGCAGATGCGAACTGCTGAAACTTCTCACGCTCTTGCTACCACCTTACATTAAGGGAGCAAGAGTAAGTGCTCTAAGCACTGCAGAAACACCCACGTCAGAGACACGAAGAGCAGATGAGCTCTCCAGTCAAGCACTACTTAGTACCATCAGCAATAAGCGCTCGGGGCTCAAGGACACCTGCGAATTAATTTCTTTAGCATCAGGCATAGCTGGGCTACCACGAGCTGCTTTTATTCTATTATTATGGCTCGTACTATTTATGAGCAATTTTAATGGATGCAAAAGAAGTGTAACAGCAGAGGTCACTATGAAGTATTCCACTGATGTACTTGATGCTCTTTCTCTGTGCTTCCAAAAATACAATCACACTGTTTTAGCATAGCTGGTTTATGTAGTAATGAGTGTAGGAATATCAAGCAGTAATGAAGACGTTGTACAGAACAGCAAAACATGCTGGGGAAATTAAAGTATTGGAATGGGCTTTAGTGTGTCAGCTGATAAATCAGACAGAAAGGACAGCATTGTTATTAGCAATTGGTTAAAAAAAGGAATAGAATCACTCAAGGTCAAGCATTCAGTAAGTGTTCAAAATAAGGCAGTTCAAGGATGGCATCTAAATATTTTTGAAAACATTTATGAGGACGTGAATATTCTTATAAAGGATAAAAGTAATTTAAGTTTGTCAAGGATGGAAAAATCAACTTCTGACTTATCTACTCAAATTTAAAGTATTATCCAGTGAGTTCTATGTATAAGTTAAGTTCAGTTTTTCAAAAAATGGAATTTGGACTGCTAAGCAAGCACAGGCTTGAGGGAAAAAAATTGAAGTTGGGACTATTAGGAAATAGCATATTTGGGTAAATAGGAACTCTCCATATTTACACATAGCCTGACTGGGAATGAAACCAAAGCAGTCCCTCTCTTACATGGGTCACAAAGAACTCATATATGTGATATATAAAGCCAATATTGCACTTATTGTACGTGCAAGGCAATTCACAGCTGTGGCTCCCAAGTCGGAGAAACTTTTAGAATACTGAGCACAAAGAACAAGTTTGATGGTAGTGAGACAGAAGAGGTTGAATTTTTCCAATTTTAAAAATAGTTCTGAAGGCCTTAAATGTCCCCTGAAGGTGCTGGAGGTCCCTGGTTGCCTGTCCCAAGGAGCTCACCGAGGCAGAAGCCCTGTTTTGCCACGGTGCCAGGACTCAGGATCTGGTCAGCTGGAAGATTCTCTATAATTGACACGGAAGATAAAGCAGACCAGGAGCAATAGCCAGGAACCAGAGGGAAATTTTTTGGCAACATTGTAGGAAAACATTTTGAGAAAGGACGACTGGACAGTGAACAGACAGACAGGGAAAGGGCTGTTGTGGCAGCAACGGGCGGGTGAGGCACGGAAGCGTCCTTAGAGACACGGGAAAACATCAGTGAAGAAATCTTCCTAAGGGGGAATATGGTACGTAGGCCATTTAATTTTTGAAGTGAAAGGTGCAAAGATTGTCAGGATTTTGTTCAATGTATGAACATTTTGAAGAGCTGGAGGAATTACTGACGTGAGAATGGCAATTTCTACATTCACACCCTGATGAGGTGTGTTGGCCATCCAAAGCAGGGGATGTGTAAGCAGTTGGGAACTGAAAACACAGATCAGAGAATGCTGAGCTGACAACCAGCCTGGACACAGGCACAGCCTGAAGTCCACCCTGTTTGAATCGAGCATGTTGAATTCAGTGGGACTTTAGGAGGTGTCTTAGATGCTTTACTGATTGGGATTAATATTTTGTACAATGCAAAAGCTTCACAATGACAAGGGTTCACTCTTTCTGTCTTAAACTTTTTTTGGCACCTGGGAGTGCTTTCTTTGGACTGTGACACGACATTTACACATGAACTTGTCCTCATTCTTAGGTTTTATCCATTTCAGTAAGAGGAGAGATATAGAGTATAGATTTACATGTCATTTTGGAACATCAAATCCTGTCCACAAACAACAAGATTTCAACCAAACATGAAAAAGAATAATTTTCTCCAATATTATAGGATGTCACTTATACCATTTCAAGACTGATAACTGATAGGGCTATTGAAGATCAACTTCTTTTTTCTTTTTGGCCTCTCAATTCTCCAGTGCTTAACAATTGCTAAGATGAGGAGCTTAAAAAAACTTTTACGAAGGATCAGTTGTAAACCTAAATTTGGGGTTCATATTTTCGTAGATTGTGAAGTGGCATCAGCTGTTGGTTGAATTTTTAGTCTAATTGCTCTTAAATTTCAGACAGTTATTTCACTGGTACTCACTGAGTACCAGTGTTTGTACACAACCATATATTCATGTCTCTCTGTGCATTTATATGCTATATCACAGTATGTAAGTATCTATGAGCACACAAAAGTATCTGTGTGTTCATGCACAGGGATGTTTTAGATACCTGTGAGCACTCAGCCTCCTCACTCCCTTGACAACATAACAAACCCCTCACTGACATGAACTGATCAATATTTCTGCCCAACAACTTTTAGGTCAGGGCTTCCAAACAGGTGTCAGGATGGCAGAAAGGCCCTGCACTGTTTTCTGACCCCAAACCAGAATACAGGGTTAAAAAATGCCAAAGGTCAAGAATCAGCATTTAAAGCTATTTATTTCCAGCAAAATTACGTCCGCCTGCCTCTAAAATAGGCTTTTCCTAAATTTTCCTCCTGCTGTTTCACCTGATTGGATTAATCTGTTTTCCACTCAATGGAATGAACTAGCTGTGTGACAAAATGGTGAAGAAATCCCAAACAGAATATAAAATTAAATATAAATTATTTGAAAGTATGTTACAGCAAAGGATAAAAATACATAATTCTATCAACGAAAAGAGTTGACTGTCAAAAATCCAACACACAAAGTATATATGAAATACACAATCTGGTTTTTTTCGTGTTTGAAAAATTACATTAATCCTTTTAGTGAATTTTTTTAACGTGTGGAGTACATTAGTCTGGATTAACGGATGGTGTTTATCATACTTTGTATTGTGGTTTCAGGAAATAGTCTGGCAATGCTGGGTTTCTACAAATGGATTTAAAATTAATCAACATCTATTTATGAGAAAGTTTAAACCATTATTAATACACTGTAAATACAGATCTCCTTAGAGCTGACCCCAAGTGTCTACCATCTGCTCAACTGTTGTAATCACATTTTTAAAGAGCATGGTCATACATAATGATTCTTCTCAGGAAAGAGCATCCCTAAGTACATCAGCAACATTTTAAATTCCACTTGTGCAATGCAATAATTTCCTACTGCCCTTTGTTAAGGAAAAAAGCAAATGGCAGTGACTAAAGGCCAGTCAAGCAAGCCTAGATTTGTTTTCAGGGCTGCATGGGTGATGCTTTTTATTTATTTTTAGAAAAAAACAACCAAGAAATGTAGCTCTCATAACATTTTTTTTAATTAAATGTAAGTATCCTCACTGGTTTAGTTAAAGCAGCCTTGATGTTAATACAGGCACAGATAGTAACTCCAAACACAAACGTTGTGGTAACTTTGGATATATTATATGCCTGAATTAAAGCACAGTTTTAGCAAAGGCAGCTGAACCAAACAATTTAATTTGGAGTAGTCCACAAAAGCCTTTCTAATCCTCACGACATCGTTCCAAGTTAATAAACAAGATACGAGGCGTTGGTTTACAACTCATCTATTGGACACAGGGACAACACATCCCACGCTCCCAGCATTTACACACCCAGGACATCCATGCTCTCCTTGTAGGACACTTAATGGCTTTTTATGGGATGAGTGGGACAGAGAGGGGAAGGAAGAAAAAGCCTCACATCAGCCTCCTGTTTCCATGGTCCTTGTAAATGCAGCTCCAAGTGGGAGAGGAGGTTCCTCCAGTCAAAGAGGAGCTGCTTTTACATGAGACCACCTTCAAGCCATTCCCCTCCTGCATCCACTTCCCAGCATCAAATCCCTCTCTGAGCTGCTGAAACAAAGAAACTCCACTTGTCTGTGGACCAAGAAAAGACACATCACTCAAAGTTTTCTAAAACTTGGTATATGCTTTTCCCCTACCATGCTAACTCATCCAGCTAACTCATCAAGGCCAGGACTACACTGAGATAATTTGATAATTTTAACCATAATTTTTCTTGTGAAACCAGAACATTAAAAAACAAAACAAATCAAACAAACAAAAAAATAAGACACAAATATAGGGAAACCTTCTTTCTCCCACCTGTGTCTCAGAAGCCTTCTATGTTTGTGCATCTCCTTTTTGCCCTCTGAGTTTGGAAACGATGTTTCATTATTTTAAACCTGGAATTAGGTCCCAGAAGGTAACAACACAGAACCATGGAATTCTTTCTGGGCTCAAGTCAGGAGTTTTGGGCTCTGTGCAGCTTGACCGCAACATATTGTTTGTTCTTGATGAAGAAAACCAAGAGGGAACGGTGCACCACTCCACCCATCCCACCCCACTGTTTATATCTCAGTTTCTGCAGTAATTAGCTCTACCTTGGAGATTTCACGAAAGATTTTGGTGTTTTTTAGAATTCCAACACCTTGTTGAGCCGCTGAGCGAAGAAATTACCATTTCAGTGAAAGTTTATAACTTCAACAAAGAATTTCGTGTTTGTATTTTATTTTAAAAGCATTTTTATTGGAAGGAAATTATGCAGAAGTTTTATTCAACACCATGATACACATGGAGCAGCCAATGTTCTTGTATGGTATTTCCCTTAGTGTTCTTATATGGATCTTAGTCTTATGGATAAATGAAATCACTACCACTAAATCAATAGAGAAATTATTCTGGGTTTAATGTGTTAAACTTTCTTTGGCAATGTTGGGTGGATGGTTGAATTCAACAGAGGTCTTTTCCAACCTAAAAAAATCTATGACCCTTCAAATGCTGCTAGAACTGAACATTTTTATAATTGTTCCAACTAAAACAAACAAACAAACAAAACCCCCCAAGTTTCAATAACTCCAAATCCTAATATGATGCAGAGTTTTTCATCTGTAAGTCACAAGGTCAAGCCCATCAGCAGCCAGTACTACCAGAAAATCATTCTCATAGGATGCTTTTGTAACAGTCCAACATGAAACAATTTTATTGTCACTGCAATTCTGCAAGGTCTGCTGAGCTTTGCTTCAAAATAACTCAACAACCCCATGTGGATGGATATCAGTCATGCTGATTTCACACAAACAAACGGACTCCTCCAGTCCCCCTCACTGTCCACAATTTCCAGAGAACACGGAGAAGAAATTTCACAGGTTATGAAGCCGTTGTTGTGTGGACAAGTCACTCTAGCAAAGATCCCTCTGACTGTGCAACTCACCAATGAGCCCTAAAAACGAGGGCTTTGAAAGGAACTGGACACCTTGAACACATGGGAGGACATTGAGGAATGCACATTCATGGCAGTCACTCAGGTCTGTTAGCACTTTGTCCTGTGAAGAAATGGCTGGACATCTAAAATCCACGCTCTCTGCAGTGACAGGGCTCGTGTTACTGTCCTGTAGCTTAGCAGTACTCACTGGAATTCAGCAGGGAAAACAGATGGGAACGGACATAACTTGAGCAAAGCCCTCTGAAATGCTACCAGCAGGCTGTGATTATGCCATTACTGCAGCTGATGACTCCAGTAATGGCTGGAGCAGCCTTCACTTCCCAGGTTACTTCCAGAACAGTAATCAAGGACTCATTTTCAGCCATGAAGGAAATCCAAATGAATTACTCTTTCACAATGGGCACAAATTTACGTCTGTGGAATCTGCTGCATTTCCAAATGGGGGAATTATTAGTTACAGACATTCTGCTGTCTATCAGCATCAAGCCAGTGGATGAAGAAAATGTTTCAGCAAGACTTTGAAAGCTCCTTTGCACGTTGCTGCCCCACAGAGAAAGCCGTGCAGTGATTTGCCTGGCCGTCCTTTGCAAACGTAACAGGAACTTGCCCAGCAGTCAAATCCAGATGTCTCCCAGAACTGCTGCAAGGAAATACTTTAAAGGCAAAGTTCTGGTTACCAAGAAAACCACGGGGCTGGTACAGTAAAACTCATGGGAGAAAACCTGCAAGGCAATGTTGATAAAAAAAAAAAAAGCCAAGACCACCCCAGGTTAATGCAGGGAGTGCATAAAGCTGTTGTGTGATTGTGTCCTATGATTCTGTATTTATTAAAACAAAAATGCTTCTGTGCAATAGAAATCGCCTTTCTGCACAGTTATTTCTGAGGAAAAAAATACACAGCTTTTTTTTTCACTTGCTCCCCCCCCAGAAAAGTTTGCAATTCTCGGGTGACTTTGGCAATGTCAGGTATTTGTTCACCGCATGGTTTGGCGAGTGGGATGACAATGATCACGGTTTCTGTGCCACCTGAATCCCTACAGCCACCTGCTACCTGACCAAGCTGTGAAAGCAGAAGATCCCAAGTGCTTTCCTCTGCACCGAAATGCTTTGAGAACCTCTGTTTGCAAAGCTGATAGTTTTGCACAAGAAAAGACAAAAGTGCTCTGCAGAGGGTGACAAATGCTCTGACAAAGGAAGGGCTCTGACATCAAATACCAACGTCCGGGAAGATTTTCATTCAATGGACACATTCAGTTCAAATTTGTGGCTACTGTATTCATGTATTCTATTAGTAAACATAACTACTTACACTAATACACTGGTAATTATTGCCATTAAAAAATGGCAGACAAATATGCTTTTACAGACAGGTTTATTTATGTCCTTCACTTCACAGCAGGATTCACAAGTATTCTCAATTTAGTGCAGATAATAAACTACTCTAAACTGTCCAATTTCTTTTCATGCTCCGGGAATGAACTCAGTACAACACTTACTTTTAATAAAATTTAGAATACAGGACTGTTAATCAAGGACTAGAATTTGGATCTATTGAAATTTGAAGAGACACCTGCCTTCCTGAGCTCCTTCTAGGAAAAGATCACCAGCCTTTGCCCCAAAATAATTGGTTTTAACAGATTAGTTGCCAAACCCACAGTTACATTTCCCATGTGCAAGTTGAAACCACGCTGATCATTTTCACAGATTCTATTAATTTTATAATGAAATATATTAAAAATATCTCTACCTAATATAGTTTTTATTATATGCTATTATACTAGTATTTATTGTACTGTTTATTATAATATTTATTAGAATATTATGTATAATATTTTCTAATTATCTGGCAGTAATTAACAGGTTATATTTAGCCAAGTTTGTGGGAAATATTTAGCCAGGTTTGCTATATTCATAAAAAAATTAATGCTACAAAAATCACAACTGCCTAAGGGTTGTTTTATTTGGGAACAATGTAGAGACATCTCATAGTTTTCTTTTTAAATAAGAAACTTAGGAAATTTTAAAAAACCCATCATTACTGTCTCTATTTGCTGTTGTTCAAAATCCAGTTAGTCTTGAAAAATATTCTGGAAAACTTCAGTCTGGATACACCATCCTGACAACATTTCTCTTTGCCAATTACCCTCAGGAATTTCTCTGATTTTCTGGGCTCTCTGGATACTGCAGGCAGACCTCAATGGGTCTTTTTTGAGCTAATAGCAAATCTTTAAAATCCACAGCTTCAAGGAGAAAAAAAATATTTCCAGCCATGTATTTTAGCTTTCTTTGTGTAGCTGCGCTCAGACAATTTTCACCACAAACCGCTTTGCAGTTGGATACCACAGAGCCAGGAATCCAAACAGCACCAGCCTAACGAATTCCTCAGCGATGCCACAGGACTCTTTTAGCATCAATACCGTGGGGAATTGCTCAGCACTCCCCAAGATGTCAGAGATGGACAACAAGCTGGCTCAGCAGGCGATCCTAAACCTCCCCTGACACAGCTTCAGGTCATTGCCTCGGGTTCTGATCAGTGACGAAACCCCAGAGAACGTCCTGGAGCTGTGTCAGGGAGATTTAGGGTGGGATCTCAGCCAAAGGTTCTTCCCCCAGAGGGTGGTTGGCCCTGAACAGGCTCCCCAGGGCAGTGGGCACAGCCCCAAGGCTGCCAGAGCTCCAGGAGGGTTGGGATGATCCTCTGGGGCACAGGGGGTGACTCTTGGGGATGGGCCTGGGATGTGCAGGGCCAGGAGTTGGACTGGATGATCCTTGGGGGTCCCTTCCACCTCAGCATGTTCTGGGATTCTGTGATCCTGTGATTTTGTGGGTCTGTGAGATGGGCTCTGCCTGGCAGAACAGAACTAGCTGAAGCACCAAGTGCCGTTTCTGGCTGGACGGTGCCCACATGCAGGACCAGGGGCCATGAGAAGGCTGGAGGGACATGATGGCCAGGGCAAAGAACAAACATGAGCTTGACTGATGGGTAGAAGAAAAAACTGAGAGCATAACTGAGCGCTGAAGAGACAGCTCTATTGTCAGGAGCTATTATTTTCTACCATATTTGATTTGATAGTCAAGGAGGGCTCTCTGCTTCTGGTAACAACTTCATCTTACATCTACCATCTTCCCTTGCCTGTTTGATCCAAGCTAGGCACGAAATCACAGAGTCACAGAATATGCTGAGTTGGAAGGAACACACAAGGATCATCACAGTCCAACCCATGGCCTGGCAGAGGAGCACTCCAAGAGTGACACGCTGTGCCTGAGAGCATTATCAAACACTCTGAGCTCTGGCAGCCTTGGGGCTGTGCCCACTGCCCTGGGGAGCCTGTTCAGTGCCAACCACCCTCTGGGGGAA
>JAYRBT010000023.1:20413221-20427452 GCA_036023395.1 Myiotriccus ornatus | reverse complement strand
GGGAGATCTTCAACCAGACCAGGCAACCTTGGTATTACTTACAAAAGGTAACCTTGATTTATTCATTAACAAGAAAGGTGGTTTTTTTTTGGCTGGGGGGAAGCCACAGCACAGGGCTCATCGTCACAGGAGGATTTCCCAACTTGTCTCCAAGGGCTCAGTTTCCATGCTGGGGGTGCAGCACACACAGGGCTCAGCTCCCAAGTGCCAGAAGTTGTTTTGGACCCAACAGACAGAAAGATCCACACACCTGTTGTGCTTCTTTAGCACTTTTAGGATCAGAAAGTTCATTGTTTTTATGAGCTGCTCAAGATGAGGTTTTTCCCTCCTCAGAAAGCTGAAGCATTCCAAGCATCCATCAGTCACAGGGAAGCAGCTTTAGGAACTCTCCCAAAGCCATCAGTGGTAAATAAAATACAAGGTTTAAGCACACACATCTCCAGAAGCTACTGCTTGAATCACATAACTTAACAAAAGCTGTTAGAGTTGGATTTAAGTGAATGTCTCAAGGCAATCTTCAGGCAAACACAGAAAATTCACTCAAAAGAGCAGTGTTTTAAATCTATTAATGGTTAGAATTCTGCTGAATATGTTTGCAGCTTCTTTTTCTTTGTTAGTTACGTATGGGGGATGTTTCCACTAAATTCCACTGCCCTGAGTGAAACAGGAATGGAGGAAAATAAGCCCAGGGCATTGCCCATGGCCTTGCCCACCTCTTTTTGAGGTGTCTCAACTCTGCTAAGTCAGATGAACAAGTCAAGTCAACAAACACAGGCTCAGTTTAGCTCAACTATTCAAAATCACAAGCTGAATTAAATCAGCTGAGGTGATGTTTCTTGGAGTGTCCCTTTTCAGCACAGCAGCCCTTTTAATTTTAAGTGCTTTAATGACATCTTGCAGTCCCTCTGACTTCAAGAAGCACTGGTCCAGCTCCCACTCCTGGCCTATCTTCAGTGCTGAAAATTCATGTTTCTCATGCGTTTTTTTTGGTGTAGATATAAAACTCAGTTTTGCTGCTGGGCTATAAACACTCAGGATAATTCTGTAACATATTTAAGGTTCTAGTTTAGTTGCACTCACAAATACTTTGTTAACTTCCAGCTTTCAGAGACACAGTTTCTTCAAAATCCCTCTTACTGCAAAAATCACCCTCCAGGTGACAGAAGTCACTCCAGGGGTATGAAAAAAACCCACCAAAACAAAACACAACAGAAAAAAAGAGGGGCTGGAATGGAAGCCAGGACTCTGTTTCTTAACGATAGCAAGCACTGTGATCATTATAATAAGTGTTTGTTTGAGATACAGTTATTATAGATTGCCTAAATATTTAAGTTATCCAAACCTCTGATCAACTGAAACAAAGCTGGTGCAGGCCAAGAAGCTGGAGCTAAACTGTTTGGGGGGATGTGGAGCTGGCATTAGCACTGGAGCAGGAACAGAGGTAGTGGGAGGCACAAAAAACCACAAAAAGTGATCTCATGTCTTTAAACTGTCCAAAGAATCATAATAATAAAGTCCTAGATGAGTGTTGAGGGGACACATGCCATTTCAATGAAAATAGGAATAATTTTAAATGACATTTTGAAACATTCCATGGAAATGTATTTGAAATGTAATATGGGGACTCCAATAAAGAATATGCTTTTAATACATTACAGATTATATGTGATCATCAGTTTAAGACTTCCCCTCAACAAGCAGGATAATTCAAGTAGACATCCAGCCTGTCTCTACAGTTTGTATTGCCATCCTTTCAAATGCAAACTCTGATGTTTCTCCATGGCTGGAGAAACACAGAGAAGGTATGGTTTTAATTTTTCAAACTCCTTTGCAAATAAGCTTAAACATTTTACAGTTAAAAGGACAGAATTTACATTTGCTGTGTCTGGTCAGTTTTAAAATGGTATCTGTTATGAATCATGTTCACTTTTAAAGTTCATTTAACTTGGCTTAAGGTTTACTTTAAAAAAAAAAATGTTATGCATCATTTGGATCTGCACTCCCAGCCACTATTAGTAATAATAAAGGCGTGCAGGTTCCATCTGATGGCCCTTGTATAAACTTGGATTTCCATAGGAAAAAACAAACAGGATCCACACAGGCAGCAATAAATCCCCAGGCTGGTGCCGCTCTCGGTGCCAGGAGTTTTAATCAAGGTACAGCCATTACAGCTCTTGTTGCCAGCCTTAATGTCTGTGTGGGTGGGACGAGGGACAAAAAACAAAAGGTCCCATTAACTAGAAACGCAATGTGATTTTTTGCTATTAATCCTAATGAAGACTAAAATGTTGAGATCAAGTCAGGGAATAATTTTAGTGGGATTTAGGGACTCTCAGCACCTTCTAGAATTGAGCTGTTGTCTCAGTTTTGCACCTCCCAAGCTGTTCACCTGAAACAGTTGGGGAAGAGGAGAACATCCAGAGAGAGAAGAAATGCAGAATTTATAAAATAATTTGCTTTCAAGGTGGATTAAGCTCCTTTAATTACCAGAGACATTTTCCCACTGTGGTGTCACCTCATCACTCCCACTTTTTTTCCTCTGGAGGTTGTCCCAGCTGCAAAGCTGCCCATCAGGCTGAATGCCCCTTTTTTTTTTTTATTTTTGAGGCCTCTCTGCTGCTCTGCTTAGACCATGCCAATACTGCACCTCAGAAGTCCTCCCCACACCCTTTTTTTTTTAAATAGACAATACACAAGTCAGGGGACTTGCTGGCCATGCCACAGGAGCCAAAGAAGCCATGGCATTATCACCCCCAGTGCTCCAGTGAACACAGGAGCCAAAGTCAGATGTAGGAGTCGAGGAACAGGGGGATCCAGAACTCAGACTGTCCACACACCTTCGTCTTACAACTCCAATTAATGTCTTTCTCCCTCACCATTATGTATCTCAAAGGAACAAAGAAAAAAACCCTGACACACATTTGTCCACAAACCCTCGTAACGATACAAGCACTTGCCTTCCATTCAGGGGTGTTCACTGACAGTTCTGACACAAGAAAACCAGTTTTCTTGTAATTACATCTGTCTCATAAATACAGTAAAATATCCTTTCAAAAAGCCACCACATGAAATCTAAACATGGATGTAATGAATAACAAAAATCACTTTTTAGCACTGCAGCTTGTAACCACAAAGAACAAGCTACATTTCCCTGATGCTTTCCTGATGCCCAATTTGATATGGTCTGCAGAGCAGCTCTTTCTGGCTACTATTATGTTCTTAGCCTGCCTTCTTCTATCTCCTTTCCATCATGGATGGATAAGGGACTATTTCCTTGCAGCAAAACACAATAGTAAGAGTGCCCTGCACTTTCCAACCTCTTCCTGAGAAATTCTTCTCCTCTTTAAAGCTCCTGACATGCACATTTGCCTGTGCTGTTTAATCCACTTAAATAATAAATAAATCCAAGGGTCCAGTACAAAGCTGACAAAGTCCGGCAGAAAAAGTGATGGCAAAAAAAGATCACCTAAGAAATCACCTTGTGAAATCACCTAAGAAATCACAGTGAGTAGCCTGGAAAGCCCTTGGTCTGGTTCCTGGAGCAGATGGTCTGTTAAGTCTCTTGAGGCTCCTCCAAGTCAATATGACTGAACCTACAGTCAACCAGGCCAGCAGGATGAAAAGACACATCTCTGTGGTCCCATGAAGAGTTTCACTACTGCTGAAGAATCACAAAAAGTATCCTAAAGTCTGTGACTTGTTAAACTTAATGTATTTTATGTACCCCTAAACCATCCAGCTGCAGTTGGACTCGATGGTCTGAGAGGTCTTGTCCAACAGGAAAGAACTTGTGATTCTATCTCTGCAGCAACGGCCTGAATGTTAATCTCCCAATACCAACCTGGTGAGCTCCTGGTAGCTGCTGGCAAAGGAGACAGCCAGGGTACATGGAGCCCAGCTCCACTGTGGATACCTGCCTAGATGCTGAGCAGTTATCAGGACCAAAAACCCCAAAAAAAGCCCCAAAACCCCACTAGGACTGTGTGTATGGAGGAGAGTAGGGTAAGCCCAGCCATGCAGATGTACTTATTTCAAGAGTTATCACTTAGCAAGTCTGTGCTCTGAAGCATAATCAACCCAAAAAAAGGAGAAAACCTGAAGTCCACAGATGGCCAGTGCTAAAGTGTGAAGTATTTCTCTCGTGCCACTATGGTATTTAATAGCAGCACAAATGTTTACCTCAATATTGCCTTTAAAACCAAAGGTATTTATACACTCTGGAAAACAAACCAGAGAACAGGCAGTGCAATTAACTCCATTTACTGAGTACAACGAGAAACCTTGCCAGGACTGCCTGAGAAACCTAGAGCTTTAATGGGAATTACCAGCAGTCACCTAATAGAACTAGGTAATGGCTAATGAATAATCTATTCCATGCATTAAGTACTTCTTTCCATTTTAAAACTGTCTATGAATGTATTATTTACAGTAAAGTTTTACTTTCTAGAGCAGTTTCCTGAAAGCTTTCACATGCAAAACACATTAGTCAGTTGTGCATAGTCCTTGGCATTATTTCTTGTACCATGCTAAAAACAATAAGCTCCAAATTTTCCCAGAAACAAAGAGGTTGAATTACTTTACTGAAGTTTCCTAGTTTGTTGAATGTTCACACCTCGTTGGCTGGACAGAAAGCAAACAGAGCAGGCAGGTTCCCACAACAAAAACCTATTGAGCAAGTGTTGTTTACACATTTCCCTCTGTCGCTCTGGAGACGACTCCAGTTCGCTGTTTGGCCCATCTAGAAGCTGATTAACACGCTCAATGAGGCCCTTTCACCTCTGTTCCTGGGGCCGGTGCCGCTGGAGCAGCTCTGGGACAGCATGAGAATAACCAGCCAGCGCTGCCGCCGCCGGGTCTGTGCCAAGAACATCACCCTGAGGAGCCTCATCCCTGCAGTTAGAGCCTTGCCTTTGGAGCACAGGAGGGTGAGCTCACCCAGAAACACGGTGACGATGCCAGCAGTCGTGGTGACTTGTTCCCAATCCTGATCCCAGAAGGAACAGGGCAATGCCTGGAGTACGAGAGGGCAGGAAGCAGGTGGGCACTGACCAAGTCTAGCTAAGGGCTACCAGCAGTTCACTCTAAATAGCACCTTGGAGAAATAGAGAGCAATAGATAATCCCTGGAAGTGTTCAAGCCCCGGTTGGACAGGGCTTGGAGCAGCCTGGTCTAGTGGAAAGTGTCCCAGCCCGTGGCAGAGAGTTGGAAGGAGATGGTATTTAAGGTCCCTTTGATCCTGTGATTTTATGGTTCCACTATTCATGATATTGAAACATTGTCCCACGTGGACAAGTATAATCCAAATATATTTCTAAAGCATGCTGAAAGTACAGCTGAGTTTGATATTTAGCATATCAAATATCAAAAGCAAAGATGTAAATGTTCCTTGCATGCACCTGACATACCATACAGCCTCCCCATATGCAAATGATACTCCAACCCCTTGTGTGTTTTAAACACACACATTCTAAACTGCAGCTCTTACCATTTCCAGTTCCCAGGTTATGTCATTATAGAAGCAGAAGTAAAAGTAAGATTATAACTGAATCAAAGCAAATGTTTCAAACTTGAAAGGTCAAGAGATGCAGATGCATAAAGTAACTGTTGATCTGCAGAGTGTCTCACAGATGGGCTCCTGGGATTTGCAATCCATTACCAAAAGTGGGATCAAATGGATTCAGGTGATCATCACATGTGTTGTGTTAAGACCTGTCAGCTTTTCCCACCCACTGCAACACCAACCCACTTCACAGAAGGGATAACCCAGATCACAAGACCACAACAGATGCTTTCCCAATGAAGTTAAGTTGTGCTTCATCTTGTATATGTCCTTTGTTGTCCACAGAAGAGCTGCCATCGGCATTCAAATTGCCTTCAGGAGCTCAGTGAACACATGCAATTTGGGACAGGCAAGACACTCCTCTCCCGCCCTCTCAGTGCAAGGCAGCGTCACCAGACTCTCCTTTTGGTTACAGAGCACGTTTGTGTTCCTCTCTGCAACTCTTGGATGTGTCAATTAGCCCCACTCAGCCCCAGCCTCCCTGCTTATGAAATGACACTGATGTTTCCATATCACTCACTTTTTCGGGGGCCTCTACAACTGGCAGCGATGTGCACCATGGAATGTCTGTAATAACAAATCCCTTATGCAGTTGACTGCCTTGGTAGGAGCACAGATCAGGTGTTTAATGCTGTCTGAGGTGCATCCACCTCACTGAGCTGGAATCTGAGTAAGTGAAAACTTTCCCATGTCAGTTTATATCGCCTCGTTACCTGCACACACACACACATTAAGCAACAACGATGGCAGATTCCTGACAAGTTGTTACTGGAGCATTCACCAAACAGTAAGAGTGAATTAAGAGGAAGATTTCAATCACAGAATCACAGAATGGTTGGGGCTGAAAGGGGCCTTGAAGATCATCCCATTCTAGCCCTTGGGCAGAAAATCAAACCACACACATCTGACAGTCTGTTTTCCAAAATAAAGATTAAAAAGCACCAAGCACACTTACTGGATTTTTACACATTTTCTATTTTCTAAAAGCTTTCAGGACTGACCTCAACAAAACTCACTTTCTTGGGAACTGTGCCTGTATCAGTACAGAAGAATAAACTCATTACTACTGAGATAAAAACACTGAATAAATTCATTGGTTATCCTCATATTTCACTATAATAAAGGACTCCCATCCACACTGAGCAGTTCTAAAGGAAATAAGAGGTTGTTCCACAAACGCTGGAGGTAATGTCTGCAGACAAGCTCTTTCCTGTCTGGGTTCTCTGGTGCTGACCAGGCAGTGCATTCACATGGTAGGGCTTCTTTTAGTTGAGGTGCTTAATACAATTTCTCTCCTCTTTTCTAACACTTGCTGAAGAGGAAAGGGACATATAAACATAAATACTTACATTTTGCTTCATGTGCAATGAGGTAATAGAACAACACCGTGCCACATGTGCCAGAGGTATAATCTCTGCTGTGTGATGCTGCTCAGGGATAACTTTTTCCTAAAGAATTATGCCAAATGCAACCCTGACCAAGATGCTGAAGGTGCATGATTGTGAATATTAATTCAGCATTGCAATATATCTTGTTATTATTATTACTTTTGTTTAGAAATCACAGAATCATGTGGCAAGAGATTGTTTAGTCTTACTATCCTTCTATTGTATCAATCTATTACCAGTTTTGTGAGTAAGATCAGCCCTCCTCCATCAGTCTTGATGGATGCATGTTTGGCCTCCCATCAGGTGCCTATAACGGTGGAGATCCCCCACAATCCTTATGATTTCAACAACCCCACTACTCAGGGAACATTAACCTTCTTCCCTGCAGCAACCCCAGACCACAGCAGCTCATCATGTCTCTGAGAAATATGCAAAACGTATTTCTCTTCTTCCTTGCACCAGCCTCCTGCACGTCTCATGTTACAGTTTCCCCTCAAGTATTTTATCCTTCAAGCAGCATCTGCTCCCTCCTTGTCTTTCAGGTTTCTAGATTTCTGATCACTTCCCCTGATGCCCTTTGGGCTCGACACTTTGAAGCTTGGTATCCAAAGCTGGTCATTATGTTCCAGTTAAGGTCCTTGCCTTTCAACAGCCAAGTAAAGATGGGATCACACGTCTCACTGGCTGTAATTCTGCCGATACATTTCACTGCAATGTTTGTATTTTCACAGCAATACGATGTTGCTAATTCACATTCTGTCAAAGCAAATCGCAAGTGTTTTTATCTTTTTCAGGCCGGGGCTCAGCCCATGCATTGCCACGAGGCACTCGACAGCTTTTTGTCTGTTCAGTAGAGACAAAATAAATAACCCAAACCCACATGTGCTGTTTGTCGAGACAATTTCAGATTCTGACCTTGTCCTCCAACTTATTTGCACATCTCCACTAGTTTTTGGGGTTTTTTTTCAAATCTCTTTAATTTTCAAACAAACCAACTCTGCATGGCCCACCCAGCATCCCTCCCACTCTGACAGGGAATTTCCAATAGCTTCTCTCTGAAACTCGGTTTCCAGAGACTTTGCACCACCCCCTCCCCCGCCCTCTGAGTATTTTCAATACTGCTACCATTTAATGCCTTATGGAGATAACATATAAATTATCTCAAACACCTTACTGAAGTCCAGACATGTGACATCAGCTGTAGGGTCCAAAATATTTAGTTAAATTGTTTATCTCTGCAACAGACACCAGCCAGGCAAGAACTGGAAGCTACACAACAGAGCTGGCTGTGAAGCTAAACTCAGGAACAACTCCGAGCTTGGGGTTTGCTTCAGTCAACTCAGATGTGAAGAGAAGTTGGTGCTCCCTGAAGCTTTCCCCCAAAAATAGAGAATTTCATTTGCTAAAAGGCACCATCCCAGCTCCTCTCCATTTGGCACCAGAACAGGCTCCAGGACAAGACCCAGGACTCTTGAATTGTTCCCACTTTAACTGGATTGCATTTTCCCTTCTCAACAAGAGAGACTGTGGGGCTTTTATGACTCTGGGATCCCACTTTGGAGTGTAACAGTAACCCAGCACTTCCAAGCCATATTAAATCTAACTTTCACCTCTGAGGGCACATTAGTGCCTCATGGTTCATTCTCAGGTCCCAAAAACATGTAAAAATAGTCACTCATCTCTCCCTTCTAGTGCAAAACATCCTTTTGTAAGAAACCAACGTCACTTTACACCTTTCCAAACTGTTTACTGAACTAACTAGTCATTAAACTGCTGCATAAAACAGAGACAGGAGTGAGTTTCAAACCAGATTGTCTTTAAGATCTTTTCCAAAGCCATTCCACAATTCCATGAATAACATGTCAGCAGAAGTGTGTACAAGGTAAAGTGCTGCATCACTGCAGTAAGGAGAGAAATCTTCAAGAAAATCCAAGAGAAGAAAGCTCCATTTTCTCAAAAGGCAGCTGGATTATAAAACAAAGGAATACTTCACTATGAATCAAATTTAGGAAATAGAAACCCCACATTTTGCAGGGCTTCCTGCTCCAAACGACCAAAACAGTTTTTATTTGCAGTTTATCCACTTATCTGCTTGGCAGTCTAGCAAAGATTTAAACAGTCTAGTAAAAACCTCCACTAGAGGACACAAAAAATTTAAGTCTGAGGATTAAATCCTCATCTTTCAGAAGCTGATTAGTGAAAATTGCTTGTGTGTACACAAAGGTAAAAATTTTAAAATGTTTTCTTTAAAGTAACATTTTATTTTAGGGCTTCAAGAAATTTAATATCTCTTTAGAGGGAAACTCCCTCAAAACTTCCACTTTTGGAAGAAGCAGAAACATCTTGCTATGGTACAAACAGAACATATTGCTTCCTTATGTGTTTGTTGAAATACATTGCTTTTGAGTTCATTAGCACAAAGATGCTGTACTTTGTGGTTGGCAAATCATATCTTTTCTCATCCACTTCTTGGCAATCAGCAACAGTCAGGAGAGAAAAATGACCGAGAAAAAAAAGTCATTTGCCCCTCAGATTTCCCACCAAAAGTCATGTATCTTCCTTTAGGCACTGTAAGAAATCTCAGTCATCTTTGAAGTCTCCACTAAATTTACTCCTGTATTAAAGAGTACATAGGTATTGTCAATAATATTTTATTAGGAATAGAAATCAAAGTCTGTCTTCCTTCTCTAGTCCTCCGTGGTGTATGAATGAATTGTAGTTAAATGCAAATCCCCCAAATGCTGAATTATCGGTGTGCTTTGTATGTGATAGAAAATGGGACCCAATGGAAGTTCCAAAAGCGTTGCACAAAGATCAGCTTTTGAGTTTATTCAGAGCCTCAGTGAGGGACCCCACAGAACCACCTTCCTCACAATTGTCCATGGATGCTACAGCCATTGGAATAATGCTAAGAGGGAAAAAACAGACATGGAAAAGAGGTGAGAATAAGACTGCTCTGCTTCAATAAAGAATTTGGAGAAAATAATCTAAGACAGTCTGGAACAGGACAGGGCAAATTAGCAGGAGGGCCTTTGGGGTGGTAGTGGTTGAAACTCAACCCATAAGTGCTACTGGAAGTAAATAAGTACTGGAGAACTAAAGGGTTCCTGAGAAATTCCTGTGAAGGAAGAGAACTCTGATCACACAGGTAGAACATGAAAAGGTCTGCACTGCCCAATACCCAGTTACAAAATAAGGTAGAATCAGAACACTGTGGTTTTAATACTCCCTGTGTCAGGGCCTCTCCTCTCCTCTCCTGCCTTCAGGGCCAGTTAGTCCAGTTTAAAATAAAATTAACTCTTCAATGTGAGGAACATCCTGTTACTCAGTCTGGTAGTCAAAGTTAATCAAACTACCCATGCTTTGAAGAGTTCCACGGCTCCAGATTTCACAAAGGCAGCAGCAAAAGAGTTTCACCCACAGCTGGGACACCAGAACAAGGCAGTACTTCACCCACAGTCATGCAGACATGCTCTGAAGAGATTTCCATGACCTCTACTACAGGTTTTTCACCTCCTGCCTCTTTTGTTTCACGAACTATTTGAAACCTCAGTGACCTCCAGAGTTCATTTTTGTTGCTCAGTCTCCAGTGCTGACACGTCAGGTGTCCTCGCCGTAAGATGGGACAATTGGATTTCTGCTTCCAGAAGGTCACAAGAGTGGAAAGGAGCATTCTGACCCTCGACTGCCCCTTCCAAATACTTGTTAATATCCATTAGACAACTGACATATCTGAGAGTATTACAGCTGCATCACCTGGGCAACACCTCAGTAAGGCTGATGTCACCTGTGGGTGCACTAATTGACTGCACTACTGACCAAAACTTAATTCCATCCATATTTCCATATTTATTTAACTTTTTAGCACTAAGGTCTTCCCTAAGTAGATAGTCTCAGTCCCAGGTAGGGAAAAGAGCTGTCAGAGTACAGGTGTTTGCAGAGTACCTGTCAGTGTTCTGTGGATGGAGCTTATTTAAAGTGCATTAAATGGCATTTCAGTTTATATGACAGCAAATGGGGCCTCAGGACTATATTTTTAATGAAAATTCATTATCGTGGAAATAAGTCTTGGTATACTCTTAGAAAATGCAAAGCAGACCCAGACTGAAGGCTGAGAGGTGTCGTGTGGATCGTGGTCTGATCACAAGATAAATAATGTTTATCTAGTTTTTTATTTAATAACCGGGCCATTATGTAATTTGAATGCCTACAACAAGCAGCAAATGTAAAAGAATTCTTTGTTTTTCTTGTCACTGAAATCTGGTGTTAATCAGATATATGGTTATATAGAAAATCCTTGGAATTAGAGAAAACTCAAATGGCTCATTCATAATGGAAATTTTGAAACTTGGGGCAATAAATCTGAAGGAAACAGCTTATCTCAAAACAACGCAGAACCCTTAAAATAAGATTTGAGTAAATATTCATCTTGGGTTACATAGGGATAAAAAACTTGAGATTTTGGGATTTGTGACGAAATTAAAAAATACAATGAAATGCTAAACCCCGAAGCATTCATCCACCCACATACCACACACACAAATGCATTTTCACTTCTTTGAAATTTGTAGATATTTTATGTTTATAGTGTTAGTCCATCCTGAACTCAAGAACTGGACATTTTGCTCACACAGAACTTTCCACACTGCTCTGAAAACACAAAGTCAGTGTGGAACACCTGCCAACCTTACAGATGATCAAAGTCACCGGGTGCTGTATCAACACACAAATATTTCATTATATAGAAGTCACTACCGTTTGATCCAACCCCACCTTTTATTAAAACAGAGGATTTGGACAAGAATTCAAATAAAACACAGTTGCATGCTGCTGTGCTCAGCTCAGGGATCATCTGGAGACTTTTGATGGCCCCGTTGCCCGTTTTTATACAGGTCAGAAGGGAATTCACCAACTCCTAAACATTTTGAGGTTTTAATGTTATGGGCCAGAATATTTTTATGTCATGTATAAGGCATAATATTCCTTTTAATTGGGTTCCAGAAAGAAAACCTGACTCCTTTAGATCTCACAGCCATGTGAAAAATATGTGTTTCTTCAGCATCAACACAGAATAGTAGTAAGAAAAAGTATAGTGATAAGCAAAGAATAGTAATAACAAAAGAATAGTAATAAACAAAATTAAACAGTCTACAGTCATTAGGCTGCACTAGGACAAACCATACATAACTTGGTAGAACTTTCTTCTCATCCTGAAAATAAGTACATTTTAGGAGTCTCTACCATGTGCTTCTATTATATATTTTTATTAGAGACTTGTACTTCTATTAGAGCCTTTTTGTCTGTTGGTTTCACCCTTTAATGAACCTGCCACTGCTGCTTAATTCAGTGTATGTCACTGACTTCAACAGAAAATCTGTTGTCCATTCCAGAGCTGAAGATACTGGGGATTGCTGTTACACAAGATGTTGCAAAATGGGTAATGGTATAAGAGGGGCAAATCAGTGAGAAACTCTGGTTCAGGCACAAAAATCTGGGTAATCAGGAGTGATGGGAAGCAAAGTCAGAAAAAAGAACACGGCAGTTAAACTGAGTTTGCTAAAATTGCTGGAATACGGCAGGAACTTCTCTAAATTTACAGAAGTGTCACGGTTAACTGCCTGTGAAACTCACTCTGGGGTTTTTCAGTCAGTCCTCAGTGTAAGCCAACCAGCTTTAGTCCTTCTCTCTGCCCCTCATATTTTTTAAGGACATGTGACTTCATTGCATTTGCAAGCAAAATCTAAACAGTTACCAATAAAATAAAATAAAATCAAGCCAAGAGTAAGACCTGGGAAGGAAACAAGCTGACAATCATCAGCGTTGCTCAGTCGTCATTGCCCTCTCCTTCACTGGTTGTCAAGTGAAGGATGTGCCCTGGAACATGTTCCCCTCACACAGGGGCTCTCCATCCTTCCTCATGATGCAGGAGAGGCTGGGAGCACCTCTGCTCCTCTGGCATTCTGGACACAGGCTCAGCTATTCACAGAATCCCAGAATGGTTTGGGTTGGAAGGAGCCTCAAAGCTCAGCTCGTTCCCTGCCATGGGCAGGGACACCTTCCACTAGCCCAGGATGCTCCAAGCCCCGTCCAACACGGCCTTGGACACTTCCAGGGATGGGGAGTGTCCCTGTTCCCAAGCAGGGCTGTGTTTCAGGCAGAGCCATCACATGGGGAGCAGCCTTTCTGCTCAGACAGCTACAGGTCAGTCAACAGAGACCAGAGACACCCTGAAGAAGGGCTGCAAAAGCAAATGCAGCTGTGGGGATGTTCCAGACTCAGTGCCCATTCCACTTCTTTGCCCCCTCAGCAACTCTCATCCCCATCAAAGTCCAGACAGCCACAGGCTGGGACCTGTGATTCCATAAATAAGAAATCAAACTGAAAAGCCTGGTTCAAATCAAATACCTGGAAAATCAACTTGTTCTAACTTATCTTCAGCAGCTTTGTTTAGAGATTAAGGCCAGTTGTGTTCAGACCTTCACCTGGTACCACCCCAGCATGGTTTGCTGGCTTTCTGGAGCCTTCCATGAATTCAAGACAGAAAGCTGAGCCTGCCTTCACACAACGTTTGTAATTCATGGTCAGTTCATTCAAGAGTTTGAAACAAATCCACTTTAATGATTCTTTTTTATTAAAAATCCCCCCAACAACCCAAAACAAAACCCATGGCACATCCCAATAGGTGTACAACTTCTGCAAACACTGAATTCCAATATTAGCCAAAATCTTGCTGATCAGAATATTTTGTAATTCAATACTTGCAAAGACAGAAGACACTACATTTTGGAGAAACCCTAAATAGATTTTCCAGTCTTTTGCTGGCTTTATTCAGAAACAGGTCAATGCTGACTGCAGCTGCTCAGCATTTCCTTAATGTATTTTCTCTGCATCATGGTTTATTGGTTTGAGTTTGGGTATTTTTTTCCATTTTCATGTGACAAATCTATGTTTTCAAATGATTCATAAATGGAAATTGTGGGTGAAGAATGCAAACTGAAGTTCTGCCTTAAAGAGGCAGGGGTTAGATAAAATATAATATCAATTTACTAATACCTGTAGTTCCTGCTTTTAGAAAAAGAACATAAAAAAGAACATCATACTGCCAAATAATACAGAAGAGGGGAGGCCAAAGCAAGCCCATGGATATAGACACAGAGAGCAAACCCAAAAGTATCCAAAGACAATCCTGTCCAATAATCATCCTGTTCCAAGAAGTTACACTTGTACTACCAGAAAAAATGTTTTGGGTTAATCATAGAATCATGGAATGGTTTGGGTTGGAA
>JAYRBT010000023.1:20401024-20413121 GCA_036023395.1 Myiotriccus ornatus | reverse complement strand
TCCAAGAAGTTACACTTGTACTACCAGAAAAAATGTTTTGGGTTAATCATAGAATCATGGAATGGTTTGGGTTGGAAGGGACCTTAAAGCCCCTCCATCCCACCCCCTGCCAGTAGCCCAGGTTGCTCCAAGCCCCGTCCAACCTGGCCTTGGACACTTCCAGGGATCCAGGGGAAGCCACAGCTGCTCTGGGAAACCTGTTGCAGGGCCTGCCCACCCTCCCAGGGAAGGATTTCTTCTCCTAAATGCTCTAATTAGAGATTTAGACTTGCTGATCTTAGAGGTCTTTTCCAGCCTTACTGATTCCATGATTCTGTGCTTTCACTGGGCACATTTCAGATGGGAATTCAGCCCATCAGATGCTGCTGCAACTTCAGTATCCTTTCCCCCCTGGAAAAATTATTGCATCCAACTTGTGTTCAGTGTTCTAATGGAAGATGGAGTGTTCAGATTTGCAAAGCACTGAAGTAATTAACAGTAAGACTTGTGTCAGACCAAAAAAAAAAAAAAAAGCAGATTGCAGGAAAAGTTCAAGAAGCAGAGATTTGTTATGAAAAGATAAAATACCATAATTCCTTTGTTTCTGTGAAAACAGGTAAAGACATTCTGCTCGACTCAGAAAGATAAGCATAATGAGAACAAAGCAATCACAGATGTGCTCCTTAGATACCTGACCGTGTGATTCTCCCACTTCATTCTGTGCTCACTAATACATGAGCAAACACAGAACATGCAAATGCTTTTGTTATACTGCACCATTTTAGAAAGAAAGCAATTTTACTTCTGTTAAAAAGAAATATCTAGGTGTTTTCGGTAAGGATATCAAACTCATCCCCCAAGCTAGAAAAAACTGAGAAGCAAGAGCAATGCAGACTGAAGCATGTTCAGGTGGAGAAAGCCAACCCAAAAAAGTCTGAATTTCTTAATTTCATAAGAGCCCAGGCAACTGAGAATATGTTTTCCTTGGAATATTACTTTTATTTCTTTGAAAAAGCAGCCTATTTGTTAAGAAGATCAAGTATTTTTCTACTGTTCTTTCCTGACTTCCATCATGGTCTTGCCTCATTCAGTACAATGCAAACTGTGAGCCGTTGCCTCACTCTCCTAAAAAGAACTGAAAAATTACACACTCACACATTATTTATTTTACAAAACTTATTGACCTGATTTCATCTCTGGTTTCCTCTGTTTGCTGTGAAATGAGCCTGAAATAGCTTTTCTAAGTCTTTATTCCAGCCAACAATGGAAAAACATTGCCTTAACAGATCTTGACTGCAGAAAGAATGCACATTTATGACTCCGAGCCAGAGCAGCCATCCCTCTGACCCACCTCTGGGCCTCCCTCTCCATCCTCTCCTGAACTCGGCAACCTTTGGGCTGCACATGTCAGGCCCTGATACTGCCATCTTTTCACCATTTTTCCACTTCAAAAATTTGAGAAAAATCAAAATATTGGGAAGTGGGATTAAATGATGTTAAGCACTGGCCAAAACCTACATAAAACTTAAGTGCCGTGCAAAATCAACCAAAGCAGGATTACATGGAATTCAAATCCCTTCAGCCTTTATCCCATGGGGCACTGGATGTAGGTGTGACTTCTCCTCAGGACAAAGAAGAGGAGACTGAGGTCAGACCTCACCAGGGTCTGCAGGTTCCTCAGGAGGGCAGCTCCAACCTCTGATCGGTGTGAGCAGTGACAGGACCTGAGGGAGTGGCTGGAGCTGTGTCAGGGCAGGCTCAGGTTGGATCTCAGGACAAGGTCCTTCCCCCAGAGGGTGGTTGGCACTGAACAGGCTCCCCAGGGCAGTGGGCACAGCCCCAAGGCTGCCAGAGCTGCAGGAGGGTTGGGATGATCCTCTGGGGCACAGGGGGTGACTCTGGGGATGGGCCTGTGCAGGGCTGAGGGTTGGACTGGATGATCCTCGTGGGTCCCTTCCAACTGAGCATATCCTGGGATTCTATGAAAATACTGAAGGGTGAAGCAAAGTCTCGTTTTTACATTAAAATTCGTCAGATTCCCATTTCTGTCTTCCCTTTAACCTTCAGTATTTGTCTTATTTGAAGCACGTTGCTCAGTAATCACACGATGATGGATGTCATCCACTGTAAATTTGTCAAAACCACGAGCCAGGTTTTTTTGTAAGTCTTCAGTTTATCACTGGCTTTGGGGAAGATCAGCGAGTTTGGCATCAGCACAAGGTGAGGGTTCCTATAGGCACTGTGACCTTGATGTGAGCACAGGTGAACACACAGGCACACAAAACCTGTCAAAACAACACTTCCTTAATGACAGGCTCCTTGACATGACATTTAGGCACCTAATTAAGACTCCTCATTTACAAAAGGGCTCGGCAGCCAGCAGCCTCTGAGTCGTCTCAAGTTCAACTTCACGCTCCTATTTTTAATCTGAATTCAATCTGCTTGTGCTGGTAAGTACAATAAATTGTTTTTAATGAGAGGGCTGGAAGGATGCTGTAATTAATCCCATGCCCTGCTGCAAGGGAAAGGTGCTGCTGTGAAGTCCCTGGAGCAGAGCTGCCAGGGAACCCTGAGCTCCAGAACCTGCCTCACCTAAACATTATATGTAAGGAAGCACAGGACCAGAATAACATGGGGAATTATGTATCTGAAAGTCGCCTCACAACTGTTAGAATTTATCTCAGATCTCACAGAATATGCTGAGTTGGGATGGATACATTGAGTGATCACTGACTCCAACTCTTAACCCTGCACAGGACCATCTCCCTCCTAACTGGGATATGAATCCACGTTCTTTTTGAAAATTCCTCCCCCAATAGCATATAATTTTCCCCTTAAAATATATAAACAAAACCCAAAGCAAACAAAACCCCATAATGTACATCATTTGAACAGAGGAGTCTTAAGACCACAGGACCTCCTCCCTGTCAGGAATTTGTGGGCATTGTCTGCCCTGCTCAATTTTACCGAGCATTACACAATTCCAAACACTTTTTGGATCACTTAACAGATTAAAATCTGTCAGCCTACAGCCAAAAAAAATAAAAAATAAAAAAAAAAAAAGGAAGAAAAGAGAAATAAAAGAAAAGAAGTGTCAAGTGACACATTAGAAGCACTATATTGCTGCTGAGTACTTACAGCAGGTTCACCTTGACAGTCTGTCACAACATAATGGGATGCTCTGTCACAGATGAATCACCTGACACCCTTCTTACAAAGGAGAAGCACTGAATTCGAAGGAACATGACAAGCCATGATTTGCCTCAATCCTCCCAAACATGCTGAGGTGGAATGCAGAAGAGAAAGCCAAAAAGGAAGAGATGAAAGTTTAAGGCAACAACGTGGTATTTCAAGACAGCACGTGTTTTTCTCTGCTGTGCTTGATGGACATGGCATGACTAAATGGCTAAATATGAGGTTAATTAAAAACAAACAGTTCCTTTTTAAAAAGTGTATTATTGACCAAAAATATTATTTTCTCAGGAGCTTGTTACTCGAGCATTATTGACTTGATTGAGCATTATTAGCATGTCAATCACTTCCAGGCTATTTTTATAACCTTGTGCATGTTGTTTTATTGCAACATATACAGATAGAAAAGTAGATACACACAGTAAAGAGGACTGGAATTCATAATCTCTACCAACAATATCTGTTTTGTAGTGTCTGGGGCCATGAGGAGGCTATAGAGGGCTTTTTGCACTGGAGCAAACACAGGAATTGGATAATCACCTCTTTTAGCGCTGTTGGTTTGCTCCCTCGACCTCCTGTTGCCAGGGTTGAGTCCCCAAGACCAAGGATGAGCTCATTGCCACATCTGCACAGCCCAGTATTAACTTCACACAAATCACAGTGGCTGCACACTTTGGGGAAGGATAGAGAGGGAATGAAAACCAACTCCCCAGAGCTACACCGACAGAAATACCAGCAGTGACCAAGCAAGTTTCTCCATTTAATTGCCACTCCTTGGCTCTCTTTAATCACCAAGAGATAAGGGGGCTGATTGCTGCCAGAAACAGGCTGAAAGAGTTGGTATAAAGAAATAGATGGACCCCAGATATTCCCATTAATTATCTGGTCAGACACAAAGAGCAAACATGCCCCCAAATAGCCCGTTTTCTGTGTACAGTACAACCTAATGCTAATAATGGTGACACTGTACAAAACATGTGTTTTCATTATTGATAATCTGGAAGACAAGAAGGTAACAAGTGTCTCCATTGCAGGATAAATCCTGGATCAGTTTCCAGCGCTGCCTGAACCTTTTTCCTGTTCAAAAGACTTTATTCCGTTTCATTTTTACTGAAGGAAGTGAACTGTATTTTGTGTTCTTTCCTTGAGGCAGTCAAAAAATCACTGTCAAATCCAAAGTACTGTGAAAAGCTAAAACCCTGAAAAGCATAAGCCAACCAAAGACCTTTTTGCAAAGTGACACCCATCCATTATAATGCCTGTTGGGCATTCACTGGCTCCAGCATAAAAAAGGGACATGGAAGCAACGTGACTGTTTTCAATTTCAACATTTCTTTGTCTTTTGTCTGTCATGACAAGGAATAAACCACAGCAAGCTGACAGTTCCTTGAAACTCAGCATCAAGTGGGACAGTAAATAAAGAAATAAGACAAATTATTTCCTTTTATGAAAAGATGTAACCAAGAGATTTGTTAAGCCACCACCACGGTCACAAAGCTCTTGTTTCCTTTTGGCCCTGCATGAAGTTCAAACATCTTGTGCAGTTCCAGTATTTATTTGTGTCACGAAGCAAAACTTAAATATTCCTTTTATTTTAACTCTTTTTTTTTTTTTTTTTCAGAGCTTGGTTCTTAAAAACAAAGCTGAAGGAGAAATGTAAGAGGATCCTGAAAAAAAAACCACCCTACAAAGTAGGACTCCATAAGAAAAAAAGAAAATAAAATTATCTGAAACCTTTACTTCAACAGGTTTATATCAATAAGTCCTCATAAAACCTTTCAATGAATTGGCTGGATTAGTCAAAATAGATTAATTAATCCAATTAAATCCTTTTTTTTTTTAATTAAAGGAATTTCCTACAGATGGTTTCCTGGGCCAGTAGATCACTGGAAGCTGCTTCCATCATGAACCCAGTAGGTCTCATGCTACAAACATGTCTGAACTACAGGATTTAAAGACTGTTCTTAAATAAAGAAGGGGGGAAAGCCCAAATTATTTGAAATACAGTGAGAAAAAGGAATCCAAATGCAAGCTGTCCATCAGATGCCATTTTTGCCAGAATAAAATTTAAGAATTGGTTCCTTGAGTTATTCCATGGCTTTTAACATCACCACATGGGATTCCTGTATTGTGTCAACTCAACAGTCACTACAACAGTCTGTTGTTACAACTATTAGTTTAACAGTTACTACAAGGATGAGCAGAAGATGAGGGGAAAAAAAAAAGAAAATATGAACATTATATTTCCTGTATTCCTTTTAGAAAAAGAAGAACAGCCTCCAGACAGAATTAAAAGGAGCTCCCAAGACTACAGAGACTGCAAAAACTGAGATTTAGGTATAATTTTTAAGTTAATATAAAGATGTAAGTCCACTCCTGCATCCTGCATGGCTTTATTTTGTGTCATTTTACCTAAAAATGGCAATTTTAAAGGCAAAGGCTGCTCCTTCCCTTTGCCACCCCAGCACAAGAAACCCTACAGCCTCCCCAGGGCAAGTGTCCTCACTCCCACTCTGGTCTGTAATAAAGAGAAGGAGCAGGACAGGTCAGCACAGCAAATAAAAGAAAACCCTGGGCCCCTGTGATCCCTCAGTGAATCAAAATTGCTCCAATTGATATTAAAACTGGATTTGGGCATCAAAGAGTAAACACAGGAAAGGGGAACAAAAATTCTCATGCCATTTAGGAGTAAATACTCTTGAAAAAGGCATTTGTAAAACCCATCAGGATTTTGCACATATGCAAAAAAGACAAGAAATAGTATTCAGAGGGAATGCACTGGCATATATCCATCTGTGCATGTATTTTCCTGCTGGGTTTATACAATTGCTGTAAGTGAATGAAATCAATTTGAGGATCAAAACTCTGCCACATTTTTTAAAAAAATAACAATAATAAACTGCACCTCTTAGTTCTGCAGTCATTTCTGAGGTATCACTTCTTCATCATAAGCTTTTCAACAGCTGTGACTCATAAACCATGAACAGCCCCAAGAAATTCTAAATGACATGATTTATGATGTGTTTGTATCATCTCTCTATATAAAAAACATTCTTTCTTTACATACAGGCTCAGTGTGTTGGACACAGCCAACATGAGTCTTATATAAAAGGAAATTAGTGATGCAACTGAGACACCTGGCCATGAACTTTAGCTGAACCAGCAGGTTCTCTTTGGTGTCCTAATGAATTTTTTTAATACTGAATTGGAATGATCTGAACTGCCTGTATTGTCTTGAGGACAAGGCCTTTGATTTGAACAGTACACACTCATTTTTGTTATAGTGAGACCCAGCATTCCAAGTTTGTGCTGTGTGTCCGATCACATTACATTCCAGAATATTTTTAAGCTAATACACATATATTGGTTGTTGACAGTATTACACATTTCCCCAAAAAAGCAAAAAACAGAACAAAGCCATTTTAACAACTTGCATCCAAGGTCCTTGGATAACTTCACATTATTGTTTCCTGTCATCACTGCATGATAGGAGTAAAGCCAGGGTTTTACAGGCTAGACTGGGACTTAAAATAAAACCCCAAACCGAAAATGCTTACCCACACCTCCCAAGGAAGGTGTACAAACAGCATCGTGTGCAATGCCCACGATCCTGCAGATGTGATTCAGGTAACCCCCAACAGTGTGAAAGAACACCCTTCCCAGGAACATAAAGCCTGTATGTCAGAACATCTACAGGCAGCCAAAAGGACAGTGCAGAAAAGGTAAAGCATCAGAGGGACACAATTCCACTGCTTGTATCTAAAGGATTTGTTACTGGGCACGGTCCCAGTGCCCTCGACATGAGAAGGACGTGGAACGGCTGGAGCGAGTCCAACGGAGGTCATGGAGCTGATAAGGGGACTGGAGCACCTCCCCTATGGGGCACACTGGGGGTGTGGAGGCAGTTCAGCCTGGAGAGGAGAAGGTTGTGTGGAGATCTCAGAGCACATCCCGGGATCTGAAGGGGCTACAGGGAACTGGAGAGACAGGACAAGAGGGAATGGGTTGAAACGGAAAGAGAGTGGGTTGAGATTGGATGTTAAGATGAAATTCCTCCCTGTGAGGGTGGGCAGGCCCTGGGACAGGTTGCCCAGAGAAGCTGTGGCTATCCCATCCCTGGAAGTGCCCAAGGCCAGGTTGGACAGGGCTTGGAGCAATCTGGGTTGGTGAAAGGTGTCCCTGCCCGGGGCAGGGGGTGGAACTGGATGGCCTTTCAGGTCCCCTCCAGCCCAAACCACTCTGTGATTATGATTCTAAAATTATCTATAATTACCACTCAGGTTCCGGTTTGATTCTGCTCGGCCTATGTGTTTTTTTTCTCTTGTTGAGTTTTCTCTCACTGTCACATGTTCTCCTCCACCATTCACAGCTTGTGAAGGAGTCAAACTTCTTTTTATTCTTTTCCCAAAAAAGCTGTTAGTTTGGGCCATCTATGGGTTCCCTTCACTGTAATACAAACAAGCACTAAATATAATAGTAAATCATTGTTCCCTCTTTCCTATAAGAGGAAAAAAATTGGAACATCATATGAAATTAGCAAGAAACAGGCTCAAAAAGCAGGTCTTTCTGTATCAGGCTGCTCCTGTGATGCTGAGTGCCAGAATTTTTCCTGGATTTAAAAGTGACTGCTCAAATTCTTGGAGCAAAATATTCATCAAGGGCTATTAAGCAACAAGAAACCACCTCTGGCTCAGAATTCTTTTCACTGCAGACTGCTGTAGACTTGGAGCATAATTCCATGCCTGACAAGTTCCTGTGCCTCCCTGAAGCATCGACTATTGACCACTTAAAAAAACCCCATAACACTGGGTTGAATGTATCATCCTGGTAGGGATGGACTGTACTCCAAAACAGCTTCCCTTGTAGCTGGTGGGGAGGGAGATCGGAGGAATCATTACCAGTTCCTTTGCCTACAGAAATCACTGGCTCTGGTTTCCTCCAATTCTCTTCCAGATTATTTACATCCAAGGCAAAAGCTAAGGAAGAGAGTTGTAAGCTGTAGTGTGATAACACAAGGATAAAAAATAGTGACAACGCGTTTACTTTAAAATTTAGAAAAATATTTCTGAAACTCTCAAGCAATGACTGGAATAAACTTTCAGGAGAAAGAGTGGAACAAACAGCTGTTTTTAAGATTGAGGCTGAACAGAAAAGAGGTTGTGTGTCATAGTACCCCATAAAAGCGGCAGATTGGACAAAACAAGGTAAGGGATCCTTTGAAGCTTTACATTGCTAATCTGGCTTATTTGTCTGGAGCTAATCTGTCACCTCCTTTGATTTAGAAGGAGCACAAATATTACCTTGTTCTCTGTGGTGGTGCACAAGCCAAGGGCCAAGGAGAAGTAATTGCTATGGCACAGAAATTAGAGCCGAGACACTGTGCTGTTCCATTTTGAACACACTTGTTGTAAAATGCTTAGAAAAGGTACAACCATCACACTTGTTGGGACTTTTGTAACCCTCTTGCCTTTGGAACACAAATACAGCTGCACAACTGTGACTCTAGCTCGCAAACAACCAACTGTATAGACTGGAGCATTAGTTATAAATAAGTATATCTTTCTCTGGTCTTAAACCCCAAATTCTTTCCAGGGGAAGACTGTAATTAGTATGACATGGGGGCTTTTAGCAGATGTGAAACCGGATAGATTGAGCTCTCCTATGAATAGCCTGAAACGAGGGGCTGCCTTGCATGGTTTGTAGTAATGGAGAGGAAATTGAGCATTAAATACAAATCAACAATCATTCATTTCACGGCGGCCGTGGGGCAGCCCAGCCAGTGAAGTCACTCTTTTCAGCACCTTGCATCCTGCCGGACTTTATTTACAGCTCCGGAGCTCCCATCTTTGGGAACGGCCACCTACGGGGTAACTCAAACAAAGAGTGATGGAGAGAGAAAGCAATTTAAGGTCCGCTTTTTATACACAAACATCAGAGGAGTGACGTTTTCTTTGCTTGCAATTTATGATGGGTCTTTGGATATATTCATTAAGCCATCGCTCTCCCAGTCTGCAGCGAGGTCAGCGTGGCACAGCACCACGAGCCAGGATAACAGCAGATATTAGCTGGATACTTGGACAATAAGTGAAGTCAGAAGATTTATTAGTTTTCTAATCCACAGACTGACCTGACTCTCCATTTAAAAGTTGAATAGGAAGTTGAAAATCCCCCCTAATGTTTTTGAGAGGTGTGAGGAGACGAGGAAAGCACCTGCAATGCATCACTCTGTTTAGATTGCGGCATGAAACGCTGGATTTGTTGGCTGCAGTGGTCTCTCAGTAGAGGGAACAGACAACAACAATCAAGGAGTTCACTGCTCATTATGTGTGAAGAGAAAAATGGAATGTTCTCCCCTGAAACACCAGGACGCTCTCGAGGTCAACAGCTCTAAAAAACTGCCAGGAAAAAAAAATAATCTGATTTAAGCTCTGAACAGTTCAAGTTCATGCTAATGTTTGGATACAATTCTTTGTACAATTTTAAAAAAAGTTATTATTTGCATATTTATCTGGTATCTGTGATGGACAGAGAGGAACTATAAGCGCCAGGAAAAAAAGCAGTGTCTTAATTGTATGCACAAAAATTACTCTGCACAGTGTTTTTGGGAGTGGTGAATTCCAAAACCAGGTTAGTTTCTGGTCAGGAAATATCTCTGAATTTATACCTATCCACCAACTTTCCTCATGACACGTTTTTATTTGATGCTTTAGTTCAGCTTTTAAAAGTGGTACAACTCCAAGAGATTGAAAACTACTGAGCAATGGCATCCCCAACAATAATTTTCCCTGGTCATTATGTTTCTAAGTCAGTTCTCTACTGATGTACAAGGAGTTTTGTCACCTCAGAGGCTCGGGCTCTGCTATGGATGCTGAAGGAGATCAAAATAATCTCAACAAAGAGCTCTAAAAGGAACCAGCTGACAAGCACAGGGTCCACCACGAGGTAGGAAGTTCTCAGTGAGTAGAAATAAACAGGACAGGAGACGTTGAAACAGAATCCCAATTTCAGCTTTATTGGTTCTCTGGGTGCCTCAAAACTGAGACCAACTTCTGACAGATTGAGTAGATGGTGCATGACCTGGAGAAGTGGGATGGAGTAGGATTATTCATCTGTTCCCATAGAATAGTGAATTCTTCACACAAGAAACATTGGGGATCACACCTTTTGCCTAAAAAGATGCTTTTTCACATTTTAATTAACACTAATTCATAGCTACGGAACAGCCTTCACCTTTCCCAAACAGTCCAGTAAGATCATGGTTGCTGTTTAGGATATAAGAGGGAAATCAAACACACACAAACATGCAGAGTCTGCAAAAGCTCCAAAAGGGACTGAAAATAAAAATGAAACATTTACTCATTATCATCCAAAATGATATGGATCTATATCCAGTTAGAGATGATGCACTGAAAAAAATCTGTATCATCCCCTACAGTGGAGACAGACTCTTCTATATTGTTTCAACACTATGGACATCTGAAATTCAGTCTTACCCCACATTTTTAAACCACTAAAAGACACATTCTTTACTGGAAGAGGAAAATGAATAAGTAAGTCATGAAGAAACATGATTAATAGGTTTTAACTCAGAAATTCCCTGAGCTGTCACAAGTACAGCAAGTCTACAAAGACCTTCCTCACCATCAAACACAAGGGCAATGATCCTGCTCTGCAAAAATATTACTTGGCAGCCAAGAATCACTTGCACTTCTCCGTTCTTGGGGCTGTTGAGTTCTGATGATAATTGAATAAATGACAGCTGGGTATTGCTGAGATCCCCCAGGCAGCCTCTGCCATGCACCCTTCCAGCAGCATGGAACGGGGCTGGGAGGGAGGCAGGGCTATTGGGGGTGTGAAACGTGGTCAGGAGGATCCACATCAGCTACAAGTCAGCAAAAGATCATATTGCAATGCTATGGGGTAAAAGCCAAATGCTTCAGCCTTACTGCAGCTTTAACATCGCCGGAGGAACACAGGAGTGAGGATTTCTACCAGGACAAAACGCAACCAAGGGCTGACTTCTTCCCCAACAAACATGTGTTCCTGATGCTGATGGCTTGGGATATGCCACGCAAATACTGACAGCACCCAAGGCAGGCTGAAACCAGCACTGCTAAAAGATGGCCAAAGCAACACCCAGCTCCCCTGCCCTCCTGTTCACAGTGAGAGCATTTCTGACTTTGGCAACCACACATCTTAGCAAAACAGCAAGAAGAGGAGCTCTCATCCTTTCAGACTTGATCATAAGAACAAGCTGAACCAAAATTATAAATTTATGAAAGCTCCTGAGTGTTCAGGATGATAACGATTAACAGGGTCTCTAATCCAAACAGCTTCACACGCTGGAAATAATCAGTTAATAAAATCAGGTGCTTTCAAGAAAAAACTGCAGTCAATTTTTCTAACGTCTCTGCTGCCAAGTGCTCACATTCTTGAAGTGCTGTTGTGTTTGTGCTAACACAGCATCGAGGAACTCACGCACACAGAAGTACAGGTGCCTCTATCAGCATTAGTGACAACCCCAGCACCCACAGCCAACTTTCAGCAATAAAAAAATTAAAGAAGGAGAAATGTTTCTGACTTCTGTGCAGTGATCAAGACTACACAGTTTCTTGCAATCATCAGGAGAAATTAAGGGGGAGAATCTTCCACTAGTTCTGTGCACCATGATGTGATTGCCCCTAACAACATAATGGGAGAAACTGGATTATCAGACACATGAAAGGCAACAGGAACCACGTCTGCTTATGCTTGGACTGTCTTTAGTCCATTATATACACAAATTCTGCTAAGTTGGAAGGGACCCACAAGGACCATCCAGACCAACTCCTGGCCCTGCACAGGCCGAACCCCAAGAGTCACCCCCTGTGCCCCAGAGGATCATCCAAACCCTCCTGCAGCTCTGGCAGCCTTGGGGCTGTGCCCA